>CM039087.1:20144952-20462186 GCA_022113865.1 Chimonanthus praecox | reverse complement strand
ATTTCATGTGCTGAAACATCATATTGACCCTAGAGGAGGAGGAAGAGGAGGAGGGGGGGGGGGGGGGGGGGGGGGGGGGGGGGGGGGGGGGTTATTGATTATTTTAAGGTCAGCGGAATGTTTATCAAGAGATTTGTTTAGTGTGATAATTTCTTTAAGCGATTACATTAAGATTATGACCCTTTACATAAGCTTTGATTATCGATGCTTGTACGCAATGTGTATAATGAGATAATCAATATGCAAAGTGAAGCGTGTTAAGAAGAGTACTTAAATACTAAATACAAACACACATAGATCAAACACATAAGACCAATTTAAAGTGGTTCGGTTAGCCAACCTACATCCACTGTTAGGACTCGCTCAACCTTGAGCTATCCCCAAAATCCACTAAGTGAGGACTTACACCCTCACAATTAGAGTAGGAAGTCCACCTCAATCAATCGGCTTGAAATTTCACTCACCACTGTCGAATAGGAAGTCCACTCATCCATTTGGACGGGAGTTCCACCCACCTTTGTGCTAGAGACAACGCTCCAGAATTTTTTATAGTGGTTCGGGGTACCTCCCCTTAATCCACTTTCGAAACAAAGGTTTTAAAGAAAATTAAAACCAAGAAGCACTTGCCTTTGAAGCTCTTCCTTCTGATGTGTGCTTCTTCGAGATCCCACCCATGTATGCCAACGCTCCGCCTCGTAGTCGTCGTTTAACAATCACAGTCCAGGGTGTCAAAGAAAACTAGTTCTACCAAAGTTTTCCTAGTTTATGGTTCTCTCCTTTCTCACTTTCAAAACTCAATCCTCAGACTGGTTGTTTATGAGTTTTCATCCTTTCTCTCTCTCTTACAACTCAATCTATTTGATTGGTTGTATTTGATTCCCCTAGTGTAAGCACGAGAGAGATAGTGATCCTTCTGTTGGCCCTTGTTTAAGCTCACTGGTGAAGATGAGGGTCTAACTGATCCGTCCGAAGGATACCAACTGGTTGTATAAAGATTAGTTTATATAATGAAGGCAACCAATTGAAGTAACGGTAATGTACCGACAGGTGGATCGCACCGATGGGTCGGTGACTAGAAATGTTACCGTTACAATTCCGACCGTTTTGCATTAAGTGCACTCCCAACGGTAATATTCTTTCCCGGTCGACATGTCGTTGTCGCTGATGGGTTGACACTTATGGTATCGAGAGGTCGGTCCATACGAGAGGCTCGTTCTGGTGCAAAATATGGTTGACAGTAGTTTCCACTTTGGAAACCTGTTTCCCAGAATGACCTGTTGCCCATTTCTGAGGGGTCGGTCCTGGTACTCTTGATCGGTCTTTGATTGCCGATATGTCTGTTTCTTCTAGAGTCCACATGAGTTCAAGGTTTCAGAACTCAAGATTTTGATCGACGAGTCGTTGACCACGAGGGTTCATTTCAGCCTTTCACCGAGGAGTCGGTGCATACGAGACTCTCGAACAGAGACATACCCAAAATGACAATTCAATGTTCCAGAACCTAATGTCATTTGGGCAGACCAGTCTTTGACCACGATGGGTCGATCTTAACTGCACTGAGGGGTCTGTGAGATACGACTGGTCGTGCTGACAGTGAAACCAAATAAATATTTCCAAGTTGGGTTCCAATTCACTATCAACCTTCCTCACTAGGCTTCATATGATTTTAACCATTTGTTCTTCTAAGCCTAGGGATAGTCCTCTCTAAGGTGTGGGTACCACGTAAAGTCATCTATGGCCATTTTACATGTTTTGTGATTGCCATAACGATGAGCTTCAATCCAGTGGAGCATGATCTTTACTCTTGATCATCTTGGGTCTTCAAGCTTCCAGCAAGTGCTTCTTTCCGAGTCATGGAATTGACAAACATAGGGGCTTGGCCAAGCCGAGGCACTAACAACAACAAAAGGGGTAATTAAGGTGGTTGGTCTGGTCGGCTAAGTTCTAGGGAGTTTCGGTTTCAGATTTGTGTAAAGATTGGGCTTCTGTAGATTTGGTGGTACATCATTTGGAATCGAATCCTCAAGTTTCTTGGACTCCTCCTGCTTGTGAGCTTCTTAAGCTTAATTTTGATGGAAGTTGTATGCGCGAGATTGATGGGGCTGGGTACGGTGGGATCATTTGGGATCTTCAGTGCTCTTCTTTGCTAGCCCAGTTATTAATGGCTTAGTAATTGAGGTGGAATTATTTGCTTTGTGGTGTGGCATTCTGGAGCTGGAGAAGTTAGGAGTTCATGGGAGTTTAGTAGAAAGTGATTCTAAGGTAGTTGGTTGGATGGGCTTCGGGTTTTCAATGGCCGTGGGTTTTCTTGGACAAAATTGAAAGGATTCAGCATATTACTACTTCTTTTGATTTTAAGGTTGCTTCGGCACCTTGTTCAACTAATTCGGTTGCAGATGATTTGGCTCGTCAGGAATAATTCTTGGATTCAGAAGTTGTAAATAGATTCTTGTAATTTCGGGGAGGGAATATGTTATTTTCGTTTTGGTGGGCTTTTCTTGGCCTGTTTTTTTTTTCCTTATTGTATTCCCTTTTGAATTAATGAAGTTATCTTTCCAAAAAAAGGGTAGGGTTTTTTTATAGGATTCCAATACAACTTGACCCACTAGATGAGATTTTTGAGACATCAGCTGTGAAGCATCAAGAGTCTGATATGCTTCCTCATTCTCTCCTAGCAAGCAAGGAAGAATTGTTGGGTGGTGGCAACTTGGATGAACTTCTAGATGAGACTCAGTTGCTGATGTTGTTGGTCCAGTTAAGATTCCTTTAGAAGATGTTCATCATTTAGATCTTCCAGTGTTGTTTCCTACAGTTGAGGCTTATTCAAAGGCAACGGAAGAAAAACAACAATTTATGGCAACAGTTGATGCAAACACAAGTTTTTTCAATCCTACATAGATTCTAGTGTGAGAAGGCTTTAAGATGCAATGTTCTATATGCAGCAATTTTTCCAATTTTGTGGCTGACAGGTTGGAAGATTCTATAATAGAGGGTAAACTGATCTCAAGATTGAAATACAATGGTCGTGTACTTCCTAATGCTCCAAAGAAGAGAAGAAAAAGACGATGGAGAAGATACTTGTTTGCTGCCAATTTCTCTAATAGAAGGTGATTTCAACTCGAAGATGCGTTCTTTTTAGGTGGGAGGAAATGATGAGCACATCATGGATGATAAATTAGAGGATGAAATTTGTCAACTTGGCTCTCCAATTTTATGAGAATTTTGATCGAGGCAAAGTGGGGCCAAAATCATCTAATTGGGCCACTAAATTATTTAAATAAGTGCATTTGAGCCTAGTTTATGGACTTAGGCATCATTTTTTTTGTTTCTCCCTCTAAATACCCTTTTTTTGAGGCCCATATTTTATAGATAAAAGAGCCCCCCTTTGCCTAAAAGGATGATTTTATAAAACAATTGTTAGATCTACGATGCTTTACGTCATAGGGTGTTGGGCAATGAAAAGAGAAATAAACAAAGTTAGGACAATGGAGATTTGCATGCTGCGATGGATCTGCGGTGAACTCTAAAAGATAGAGTTAGAAACGAATACATAAGGGATAGTTTAAAGATAGCTCCGATAGATGACAAATTGCAAGAAACTCGTTTGAGATGGTTTGACCATGTTAGTAGAAGACCAAGCACAACCCCAGTGCATAGAGTTGAGGGGCCATAGATCAAAGGCAGTAGGAGGAGAGGGCGACCTTTGAAAACATGGAAGGAAGGATAAAAATGATATGCTAGGCTACGGAGTAACGGGTGACATGATTTTTTATAGGGTCAATTGGGGAAGAGCTCATAAAGCCAACCCCAGATAGATGGGATATTGGTTGTTGATGATGATGATGAAAGTGGAGTTGCAAGAGTGAATTGCTATGTAGGTGGTCAACAAGTCAATGTAGATGGAAACGCCTAAAATCAAGGAATCTCTCATGAAAGACAAGGAGGTGCCGCCAGGGCATGGCCGATCTAGCAAGGTTATTTTTTTTTAGTAAATGTAATATAAGATTGAGATTGATGTTATTTTTGAAGTGCCACGTGACATTCATTTGAGGATGTGTTTTTTTTTTTTGAAAGGTAACAAGGTATAAATATATTAATAATGAAAAGATTACAAAAGATGGGTGTAAGAGACTTAAACCCAAGTGAAGGAAAAAAAAATACATAAAAACAAAATGAAACACAAGATGCCATGATTACAAAAAGCCCTAAAGGTGAAGATCCCATCCATTAGCTCATAGGGAGAAAACCTCATTCTAACCCTAATCCACTCTCCACTTTGCTAAGAAATTTGTGACTCCGTTTGTTGATCTCCTTACCAGCGAGAAAGAGACATCCTTCCATAGCATAGTGTTCTAATTTCCCTTTCTGCTAACACTAGTTTCCATCGAGGTGCTTAGATCACTTGGCCCATTTGTAATTATTTTTCAAAGAATTAGTATAAATAAAGGTGCCATGGGCAAAAATGGAACATCCCAGTTCAGTTGTTTTCAATTGCTTTGTGTAAGTAAGTTCTCTCTCTCTCTCTCTCTGTCTCTCTCTCTTCTAGTTCTTTTGATTTCTAGTTTAATTTTGCATTGAATTAAATTTAATTTGTTGATGTAATCTTAATTCTAGTTTTCATTAGAATTTTAGTTTCATTATGAATTTTGCATGGTTTTGGAATTCCCAGTGAGATTTTGAACCTTAATAATCTTTCCGGAGTGAAACTAGGTTTAGGTTTTTTTTCAGTTTTCTCGATTTTTGAATAAGTTATCAACTGGGCATGGGAGTTGAAGGAAATCCGAGGATTTCTGAAAATTCTAGGAGACTTTCAAACTTAGGTTTCTCAATTCAAGTTGAGCCAAGTTTAAATTTTCCATCAAAGCAAGTTGTAGGCTTCATCACAAAATTACCCTTAAATGGGTGTAGACCTTAGTATAGATGCAAAAAATCGTGTCAATCAAGTCAACCCATTTATTTTTAGGTTCGGGTCGGGTGTAGTCATTTATAAATGGGTTTGGGTCGGTTTGGGTCATCTATCAAATGGGTTGGGTCAAGTCTTTTGTCAAAATGGGTCGGGTAATTAGGTCGGATCAAATTTTGCCAGGTCTACATAAAACAAATTTGGATGCTTAAGCAATTGCTGAAAAGAGAGTTGCATGTGACAGGCGGCCTGAGAACAGATGACAAGTTCTTTATAGAAGTTTTTAAGATTAAAGACTTCCACCTAGTTCTTTCATGCCATAAAATGTATTTGGTATTGAACCATCTACAACCCAGGAGCCAGATAAGGAAGAGAAAGCAGCCTTGCACACGGTAACACTACAAATCAGCTCACACAGGTCACACGGCCATTGATTTCTCCATTGTGATTTCTAGTGCATCTTTTTTGGAATAATTTCCATCTTTGTAATATCTGTACAATTATATTAATAGAAGAAACTCTCTCATGAGAAAGAGAGAAGAGAACACACCATTTTATCAATTTGTCTTGTTTCTTTATGGTATTAGAGCCATCCGCCTTTGCGTGAATTGCCATCAAAGTCGCAGCACCGCACGGCAGGACAAAAAGGAGTAAAGGGACAGCCATACAACAACTCGAATTCCATCAGCAAACCCTTTTTTTGTCGCTGGTTAGACTTCGTTGCCTCTCTCTGTGAATGGGCTCTGTTCTTTAAGAACATTAAGCAGATCCATTGTCAGAACACCCAGATCTGCAGATCTTATAGCAGATCAGCAGGGGTTGAAGGGGGCTGCAAGGAAACTTAACCAGCAGGGCAGATTTTCGGTCACCACAGAAACAATCTTTGGCAAGAAGGTACCATCGCAGATTGCAGAACCCATCGAGAGAAAGGAATTTCAGTGGGCAACAGCCAGATCTAACACTGCTTGTGAAGAACAGTCGTTGTGCGGCCAATCGATTGCAGATACGGGGCAGCAAGAAGCCCAGATCTGATTTCGCAGAACCCATCGAGAGAAAGGGGAACAGGGCAGATTTGTCTTCTCCGTGGAGCAATACAGAAGTCACCAAAAGGAACTCAATCTCTCTCCCATGTTTTTCATTTAAAAAAAAACTAGCCAGAGTGCAAAAGCTAGACCCATCAGATCAGGTACATTTGTGTGCTGCAAACAGCTGTCTAATTGTTAACAGCTAGTGCGTCACTCTCGCAGACCGAGGTCTGTCCCTGCCGCCCATTGTTCGTCAGTTCACTGCCTCCAAAGACAACATATCTAATTCTTTTTTTAACAATGGCCTCTTCCTCCACAAAAGCTTATCCTTACCCATCATCCCTCAATGTTGGAAATTTTGTTTCCATCAAGCTTACCCAAACTAATTTTCTTCTATGGAAAACCCAAATCATGGGCTTTATAGAAAGTCAGGATATGCTTGGCTTTCTCGATGGAGAACTCTCAATGCCAGATCAGTCCCTTAAAATCTCCTCAACTACAGATGGTGGTGAGATCACTACCAAACCTAATCCTGATTATATTACATGGAGACGGTCTGATAGGCTACTTCGTGGATGGATTACTGGCACCCTGTCAGAAGTTGTTCTTGGGCTGGTGGTCGGACTTGCTACATCAGCTGATGTCTGGCATGCTTTGCTGGACTCGTTTGCGCAAGAATCGCAAGAGAGAGAATTTTACCTTCTCCAGCGTCTGCAGTTATACTCCAAGGATAATCACTCTATGACTGAGTACCTTCGATTTTTCAAAAATTACTGTGATGATTTGGCTGTCATTGGAAAACCTGTGGATGATCGCAATAAGGTCTTTGGTCTTCTCAGAGGACTTGGCAGAGGCTATGAGTCCTTTGTTACTACTATGCTCAAACCACACATTCCCTCTTATCGGGACTTCATTCCTCTGTTACAAAGTCATGAAACTATGAAAACTCTTCATAGTCCAAGCAGCTCCTCTCTTCCTAATCATAATATGGCGTTTGTTGGAGAGCGATCTGGCAGCTCCAATTTTAACCGTAGGACCAACAGGCAAGGAAGAGGTACTGGTAGTTCCCGAGGACGAGGATTTAATCAAGGACGATCTCCATCTGATGGCTACACTCAATGGGACTATCAATCAGCTCCGTACAACCATGGTAGCCCTCTTCGACCCTCACAAGAGGCCGCTCATAACAAACCACCTAGAGACAGAGAGGAAGTCCGATGCCAAATATGTGACAAACCATGTCACATGGCTCTCGAGTGCTGGCATTGGTTTAATCAAGCCTATCACCCAAATGATGTGACTCAAACTCTTGCAGCCACTTCTCTCAATGATAACCTCGACAAGACTTGGTTTCCTGACACCGATGCAACATCTCATATGACATTAGATCCTGGTAAGCTCACCTTTCTTGCTCCGTATCATGGCCTTGATAGGGTTTTTGTTGGTAATGGCTATTTGCTTGATATCTCTCATATTGGATCCACAAATATTGAAATGGGAGATTCCGATCTACACTTAGATCATGTTTTGGTGGTCCCTGAAATAAAAAAGAACTTGTTATCTGTCAGTCAACTTACCTCTGATTATCCTTATATAGTTGAGTTTGATTCTCGTGATTTGTGATCAAGAACAGAAAAACAGGAGCCGTGATTGCTTCCGGAAGTAGGACTAGTGGATTGTATGCTCTTCAGCCCAAGGAAGAGGGAGTTATGTTTTCTACCAGATTTCGCTCTGCAACTAATGATGTTTGGCATCAACGACTTGGCCACCCTCAGTCACGGGTAGTAGAATTTTTGAAGAAAAATAAGCTCATTTTAAGCATTAGTAAAAATAAGGTTGACACTATATGTAATAAATAGTTGTCAGATGGCTAAGGCCTGTTGTCTTCCTTTTATTCAATCTCATGATGTTTGCAATGAACCGTTTGGTGTAATTCATAGTGATTTGTGGGGACCCTCTCCAGTAAACTCTTTTCAAAGATTCTGTTATTATGTGATATTTGTGGATGAATGGACTCGGTACACATGGCTATATCCTCTCAAGCACAAGTCAGATTTTTTACGGTGCTTTATTATGTTCCAGAAATTTATTGCTACTCAGCTTGACAAGAAAATTCGGATTTTTCAATCCGATGGTGGTGGTGAATTTGCTGACTCCAAGTTCAAAACTTTTTTGTCTGATCTAGGCATTAAACATCAAATGTCTTGCCCACATACTCTTGAAGAAAATGGGTTAGTTGAACGCAAACATCGCAATATCACTGAGTTGGGTCTTACCATGATGTTTCATGCTCATGTCCCTCAGCGATTTTGGGTTGAGGCCTTTAGTACTGCTGCATGGTTGATTAATAGAAAACCCTCTCGGGTCTTGGATTGGAAAAGTCCGTATATGACATTATTTTCTAAACATCCAGACTACGGCTCTCTGCAAACTTTTGACAGTAAGTGTTTTCCCTGTTTTCGAGACTACAATAAGGATAAGTTTGAACCATGATCTCTTCCATGCATCTTTCTGGGCTACAGTGAACATTACAAGGGCTACCGGTGTTACTATCCGCCAACCAATTGCATTTATCTCCCACGGCATGTGGTCTTTGATGAATCGTTTTTTCCCTTCCACCATCCAGGGTCACTTTACACTTCTTCACATACTGCTATTGACCTAATTGAGTTCTCTGGCTTACAGATACTCCAGTGGCCGCAACGGGATCTCACACACCTCCCACTGCTTATGATACAAGAAGTCCACCTCCTTCTGCTCCTATCACTACCAATCCGGAAGCTCGAGACAGTGATCTCTCTACTGCAGATGAATTGGTTCAATCCCCTATCGTGTCTACTTGTGTGACAAATCAACCTCCTCAATCTGACCACTCTCCAATGCCGCTTGTTGTTGATGATATTTCTCCAATGCCACTTGCTACTGATGATCTCGACTACGAGTTCTGCGTTGTCTCCTACTTGCGACTCCTCCAGTGCGGGCTCACTTTCCCCTTGAGCAACTCGTCGCATGTAACGACCCGACCCGAATACAGGGCTTAGGGCTTGACTCAGTGTGATATTGTCCGTTCTGGGCCTCGCACACAAGCGAGCCCGCACGGTTTTGCATTTGGGCCCGGGCCCACCTGGCCCGGCCCAAAACGCGTCACATGATTAAGGGAGGCCACCCACACTTAAATCCCTCATCTTTTTCCCCTCCACCATCGATATGGGACTCTTCCCACATTGGTAGGTAGGGGTTTCACAATCACCCCCCCTAAAGCCTCGAGCCGTCCCCGGCTCGACTCCGGTCCATCTCAACAACTCTAGGGAAGGATGATAGGCCCACACAGTCCGAGTGTAGAACCTCGGCTCTGATACCATTTGTAACGACCCGACCTGAATACAGGGCTTAGGGCTTGACTCAGTGTGATATTGTCCGCTCTAGGTCTCGCACACAAGCGAGCCCGCACGGTTTTGCATTTGGGCCCGGGCCCACCTGGCTCGGCCCAAAACGCGTCATATGAGTACAAGGGAGGCCACCCACTTAAATACCCCAAATTTTCCTCCTCTACTACCGATGTGAGATTTTCTACCCACATCAGTGGGTAGGGTTTCACAATCACCCCCCCTAAAGCCTCGAGCCGTCCCCGGCTCGACTCCGGTCAAGCTCAACAACTCCAGGGAAGGAGGAAGGCCCACAGAGTCCGAGTGTAGAACCTCAGCTCTGATACCATTTGTAACGATCCGTCCCGCTAGCACAATATTGTCCGCTTTGGGCCTACACACGGACCCGCACGGCTTTGCTTTGGCGATCCAACCCACTGTTGCTTCCAAAAGGCCCTGTGTTAGAAGAATGAATGCTATTACTTATATACCAGATAATTTCCAATGCCACTAGCAATGTGAGACTTTTTGGGGCAGGGTATTACATCGCAGCCATGGTATTTTTAAGCCTAATCCAAAATACTTTAATTCTGATTATTGTTTGTTGGCTCAATCCATACCATCAGAACCAAAGTCTATCATCTCCGCTCTCAAACACCCTGGCTGGACTGCTGCTATGAAAGACGAATTGTCAGCTCTTTCTCTTAATGATACTTGGGATTTGGTCACCCGACAGTCCACCATGAATGTTCTTGGCTGTGAGTGGGTATGCAAAACAAAACTCCATTTTGATGGTTCTTTGGATCGATTAAAGGCTCGCCTTGTTGCAAAGGGCTTCAATCAGATTCCCGGCATTGACTTCTCTGAAACATTTTCTCCTGTTGTCAAGCATGCTACAATTCGACTTATTCTCACCGTGACTTTAGCTCATGATTGAGAGATTCGACAATTAGATGTTAAAAATGCCTTTCTTCATGGGCACTTAACTGAGCCTGTATTTATGGAGCAACCTCCAGGATTTAAAGATCCTCTGCAACCTACTCATGTATGTTCCCTCAAGCGTGCTCTATATGGGTTGCGTCAGGCTCCCCGCGCATGGTTTGATCGATTCAGCACCTTTGTTTTGGGACTGGGCTTCTACTGTAGCACCGCTGACACCTCTTTATTCATTCATCATGGTCGCCAAGGTATCTTGTTTTTATTATTATATGTCAATGACATCATTATTACAGGATCCAACCCTGTCCTACTTCATAGGTTTATTCAGCAGTTTAGCTAGGAATTTGCAATGAAAGATCTTGGTCATCTCCACTATTTTCTGGGCATCTCGATTATTCTTTTTTCTGGTGGTTTATTCTCAACTAGACAAGATATGCTTTTGATCTTTTGGATCGTGCTCAGATGATTGGTTGCAAGCCTGTCTCCACCCCTATGGTCACAAAGTGGCGAGCAAGCTCTACTGATAATGACATCTATCCGGATCCTTCTTTTTATCGCAGCATTGTTGGTGGCTTAAAATATCTCACTATCACTCGTCCTGATATTTCATATAGTGGCAACTCTGTCTGTCAACATATGCATCAACCTACTGTTCTGCATTTTCAGATGGTGAAGCGGATTCTCGCTATATTCATGGGACGATCACTATTGGGTTTCGTCTTCTGGGCTCATTATCCTATGCAACTCTATGCCTTCTCTGATGCTGATTGGGCTGGTTGTCCCACCACACTGCTCTACCACTGGGTTTTGTACTTATCTTGGTGGTAACTCTATCTCCTAGTCTGCTAAGAAACAACCTACTGTTGCTCGGTCTAGTACTGAAGCAGAATATCGCGCTCTCGCCTCTGCTGCTGCTGAACTCACATGGCTTACCTACCTTATTCGTGATCTTGGCCTTCATCTTTTATATATTCTGCTGCTTTACTCTGATAATATCTCGGCATTACATCTCACCATGAATCCTGTTTTTCATGCTCGTACTAAACATATTGAGATTGATTATCACTTTGTGCGAGAAAAGGTTGCTCTTGGTTCTCTTGTCACTAAACTTGTTCCATCTTTTAAGTTGCTGATATTTTTACTAAGCCTCTACCGTGCAACCCTCACAACACGTTGTGCACCAAACTGGGTCTTTGGACTCCTCCACGGCTTAGTTTGCAGGGGGGTATTGAACCATCTACAACCCAGGAGCCAGATAAGGAAGCGAAGACAGCCTTGCACACGGTATCAAAGTCTGGCACACGGCAAGCACACGGTAACACGGCCAAAGATTTCTCCATTGATTTCTCCATTGTGATTTCTAGTGTATCTTTTTTGGAATAATTTCCATTTTTGTAATGCCTGTACAATTATATTAATAGAAGAAACTCTCTCACGAGAAAGAGAGGAGAACACACCATTTTATCAATTTGTCTTGTTTCTTTAGATGGTCAAACAATTGCCTGGAAAGAGAGTAGCATGCATAAGGATGATTGCTTTTCTGCTGATGGGACCATTAAGTGATATGTAATACACATTTTGTTGGGTAGGATAAAAATCAGACTTCTCCACAATACACATGGGTAGTGGGTTTCATCTAGTAGGTCCCCATTCTGCTGTGTTCCAAGCGACTTAATATTTTTATTATCTAACTTTTTTAGTATGTATCAAAAATTCCAAATTATGTGGTGTTGCTGATTTTCTTTTTCCTTCCAACTGCTGTTTAGTTTTACACCTCAATCGGAACTTTGTGGTAGGAGGTGAAGGAACTACTTGTTCAATCAGGCTGGTTAAATGGCATCGAGGATGCAGTTGTGACAGAATTGTGGAATCAAGCAGGGAATGCTTGGCAGTTGCTGTTACATGAACTATCAGATGAATCTGAACCTGGGAAAAATGTGGTAGTCATTGGACACCCAGCTGCTCATATTGCTTTGATTGGGCATTGTTTAAATCTGACCAAAGACTGGATGGGGGCTTTCCATCTTGATGCTGGCAGCATCACTGTGATTGACTTCCCTGATGGGCCAGCTGTAAGAGGAGTTATCAGATGTGTGAACTACACTGCTCATTTGGGAAGGTGGTTGATACCGGTTACAAGATCAACTGTTGATGATGAAGAGTTTTAATTGTTCACTACAAGCATTTATTGTCATTTGTAAATGTAATATTAGCTGAAAAAAGAACAGGGAAAAAAAATGCCTTTGCTTCTTATTGTATATGGCAATTGTTTTGCTGGTTATACTAGTACACAGTCACACTTGTTATAGTTATTGCATGTAACCTATGGCATCACATGAAGCTACCTACAACATAACTAAAGAACATTAAAGCTTTGAAGGACAGATTTCAAAAAAAAATACCCACAACGTTCATTGTCAGCAATAACCAAGTTATGAAAGTGTAACGTGAAGTCATTGAAAAGTGTATGACACTGCAATACTATAGTGATGATCAGGAATTCATCTCAGGAAGCAGGTTCAATTCCCACTCCAGCACAAAGGGCTATTCCACATAGAGTTATTCAGTGTGTGGATAAGGAGGCTTGCACATTGACACCTTGATCATAAAAAAAAAAGAGTACATTAAAAAACATAAAAAACTATTCTATCAACATAGGTTTAAGGTTTGACTAAAAATAATCTTTCCCCCACCTCTCTCTCAAAGCTTCTGCATAAGTGTTCTTTGCTTTCTAGACTGGCAAATGGTTTGTTGGCTTGAGTTATATAATTGGACAATATAGTTCATTAGTTACTACATCCATGCCAAGCCCATGTCGCAAAGTGAGATCCATGCTTAGGAATGTGTTATTGGCCTCATTAAACTAAGGGCCCTACTAAGCGAGGCCCAATTTACACGACCCCAAATATGAATTTTCTCAACGGTGGTGCGTCATCGGAATTTACATAGATTGGCAATTAGTTATTTCATCTATATATTGAAGATGATGGTAATATGGGTGCAGTTCCTATAATTTCCTTTTAGAGGTTTCCGCCTCAAATAGAAGAGGGGTTAGGCTTTTGAAGAAGTATGGTTCCGATTTTAGTGAATTCTTACACATTTGAGTTTAAAATCACACTTCCATCTCTTCCTTTAGCAGTTTCTTCTTCTTGCTTCATCTTCCAACAACTGCTCCTTCTTTCACCGTTCTTAGTGTTCAACAAATTTTCCAAGACTTGAAATTCTAACCAATTTCCAAAGCGAAGGTATGCATTGTTTTCATTTTGAAATTTTAACAACTTTATGATCAAGCATAAAAGAAAATGGTTTTGATTTGAGCATTAAAATGAGTTTTCAAATTTAATGGGAACTATGGTTTTTCATGCCCTCGTGGTTAGTGGAGAACAGCCATCGGACCGGTCATAAACGATTCTTTCGTTTCCTTATCAGAGAGGGGCCCCTTAGGGAGCGGGGCTTATTTATTGAAAAAGGGGGAGTGAGAGGGGAAGGAAGAATGGAAAGGGGGTGGGGATGTTTTGGTGATTACACCTTTAAAATCAGCGGTTTTTCTTAATTGTTTGTTGTTTAATTGATTTCAAAAATGAAATAGACTTAAAATAGAATACATCTGACCAGATAGATGTGAAAAACGAATGTAGAAACCCCACTGTTTTTATTCGTATTTCATTTGGATTGTCTCATCACTACTGCCTGCAACTGACTTGCTGAAGACAACTCTCGAAACTACCTCGGAAGTTCTGAGAACCAGCCTTTGGAAGTTCCAAACCTCTGTTTGGAGTTTCGAAGGGCACAGAGGCCAACTATTTTTTCAGTCTCTGCTGCTTTCTGTTTGGAACGGGCTTGGAAGTTTCGAGCTTTGAAACTCAGAGGTTCTAAAGAGTATAACCTAGGTTCCGAGTTGAAACGCCAGTATTTAGGACTGTGGCTTGGAAATTCCAAAGTCACAATGACAGGTTTCGAAGTAACCAGAGTTGATTTTTGAAATTAATTTAGGATTAATACTTTAAGATTTATGTTTTAATTATGATGATTAAATTTCAGAAGCCTGATTCTAAGTTTACAATGTGAATGACTCTAACGCTTGTGCGTTTACATTATCGCATTATGTGTTCACTTTTAGGCCGAAACTCTCTACACGTAGCGCAGTGGAAATGCCGCTAGGTAGCCATCAGTAGTGTTGCGGAAACGCCTCTCGTTGGTAACAAGGGATCAGGCACTGAGTGATTTATTTTACTGTACTCTCTAGGCCTAACTCAATATATCTCCATGGCCCTATCCAAAAGATAATACGTGTAGTGGCCTGAACATTTTACATTTCTGTACTTCTCTCGGCCTAACTCAATACGTCTCCATAGTCCTATCCAGAAAACAATATGTGTAGTGACCTGAGCACTTTATATTCTGTATTATACCCTCTGGGCAAAGTCTCAATACTTTCCTAGAGCCGGAAAAATATGAGAATGGGCACTGAGTACAATCATTTTATTTTTATTGAGTATTTTGAATGGCTAACTCTTCTGCCTTGAAATTAAAATGAAGTAGTAACCCATAATGTGGACTCATAGACATTTCATTAAAGATTTTTGGAAAAAAAACTAAATTGAAAAGTTAGACTGTATTATGGACGTGTACTGTAGTATCGGTGAATGTTTATTTACTTGTATTTTACTGTGTGTAACAGATTCCTGCGAAATGCCCAACAGGTAACAGTGAGAAGAGTTATTGACATCAGAATGGTAAAACAGGTTTTGAAAACCTAGACTCTAGGCAATGAGTGGTTTCACGGATATTATATAAGATGGAAAATACTGAGTGGGCCAGAAAACGAGACTTGACGCTGCTTCCACATAAGGGATGAAATTTGTTCTAACTATTAGAGGGGAGGTATAACACGGTGTCAAGGAGTCAAATTCTAGTAATATAACATCACGTCTCGCTACAGGCGTGTTATCTCTGAAACATCTCAAAAAATCTAAAAAGAATGGATATCGGGTCTATTCTCTTTTTTTTTTAAAATGGGAGACACCACTTCCGCAACCCACGTTAACAACGTGCAACCAGCCAATAAAACATATAGCCAATAGTACGTATTAATCATAATTAAAAGTAATGACATCATCCCATCATTACATTCATCCAACTCATGTGTGAATATATATCTCAATTATATTAACAAGCTCTCAACTACAAAATGGAACTATAACAGAAAATAAAGCTGCAGCTCCACATCCAATGTCCGATTGAGGATCCCGCCGACCAGTGTAACAAATACCGCCGGTATTTTCATTTATACCGCGATAATACGTGAAAAATACCGTTCTCGCTTTAAAAACGCGTTTTTAACGCCGCTGCCGTTATTATCGGGAATTTAACGATAAAAACGCGTTAATAACGCAAGAAACGTCAAGAACGTTTAGTTTAAATCCCGATTGAAAATCGAAAACCAACCATTGAAGCACCCGCCCGCTTGTCCGCCCGCAGTCCCGCACGCGGCAGCCACCACTCCCGCACGATTACAGTATTACACAAATACAACCTAAAATCCCTCTTCTCTAGGGTCTCAGTTCGATTCCGAAAATCCCCAAATCCTCTGCTCTTCAGTGCCTCCTCTTCTTCCGATTCCGATTTCCGAAAATCCTCTGTTTCCTCTTCTTCCGATTTCGATTACGAAGTTCCTTTGCTCTCTCACGGTCTCCATCTTCTCTCCCACCGGCGGGCAGCTGTTCTCTTGGTGCTCTATCGATCCTCTCTCGCCTGTCGCCTGCGGCTGCTCTCTCGAGCGTGCTCTTTCTCTCTCGCCGGCTGCAGCTCTCTTGCCTGCCGCCTGCTCTCTCTCTTGTCGGCGGTTGCACTCTAGCCTGTCGCCTGCTCTCTCTCTTGCCGGCGGTTGCACTCTAGCCTGTCGCCTGCTCTCTCGCCTATCGCCTGCTTTCTCGCCTGTCGCCTGCCACTGCTCTCTCTTTTGCCGGCGGCTACTCTTTCTCTCTTCCCGGCGGCGGCTCTTTCTCTCGAGTTGCACCGGTAACCCAATCCTAGCATAGTTTTTTCTTTTCTTTTCTTTTCTTTTTTGTGTGGTTGGGTTTGGTTCGGGTGGGGGTGGGGATAGGTCAGTGATTACCAAGCCATTCTATACTTGCACATTGCAACTTGACACAGATAAATTCAGATGTAAATATTATTTTAATTTTTTTTAACAACTACTGTAAATTTGAAAACCTGTATACACAAGCATTTGATGGGTATTCCAAATCCCATTTTCAGATTTTCAAAAAACACACAAACATATAAGAAAAATAAGAAAAACCCAATAAACTCTCCCAGATGTAGGACTACGGTTGGAACTTAAATAAATAAATATTAGGAAAATTGATTTTGTTTCCATTGGGTCTTTTATACTTAATTACTAGTGAATTTCTTCAACATAACACTTGAAACGATTGTAAGAGTTCTTGATTAATTTCATTGAATTATTCTATTCATGGCAATTGAAGAATTGCATGTTGCATCTTTAATAGCATCAAAGACTAAGTTTTACAAGTTGAACAAATCAAATGAGGAAGGAAGGACGATTCCATTGCAAATTCATCTACCAGAAAGTGGCTATTAAAAACTTCTTTCACTTTTCCTCAAAAAATCTTTCTTTTGTCTACAACCTATTATACCCTTATTTAAAATTTACTCGACTTGCCACTTCACACTCCAAAACTTTTTCCACAATCTTCTCTAACCAAACAGAATTTATATTGTATTCTGTTAAATTAGATTGAATAAAATGCAATTCAAGTAATATTGAGTTGTTTTAATAATTAAAAAATGAATTAGATTAAAACGTATATAATTACTTACTGTGAGGACCATCCGAACCCAACTCAAACCGATAAATTACCACCTCTTTTGTATTCCTATATGTTACCTTTTTTTCGTTGGTATGATTTGTAATGTAATCGATGGGCATGTATATTACTTGTATATGCTTTGTAATGTAATCGATGGATATGTATATTACTATGTCTATGATTTGTAATGTAATCGGTGGATCTATATGCTAAATGATTTAAATCGATGGGTATGTATGTTACCTTTTTTTCTTGTGTTATCAATTGTTTGTTTATTATTTTCTAAACTTTATATTCATATTTTTTCTAGATCTTTGTGTCCATTTTTCATCGAAAATGCCTCGACGAAAATATCCATTATGGCAATATGGAGAGGAATTGGGTGAAAATAAGTTAAAGTGTAAATTTGTGAAGAAGTTTTTGGTGGTGGTATCACACGTTTTAGAAACCATCTAGCAAAAAGAACATTGCATGATGTAAAAATGTGTGATAAAGTTCCGGAGAATATTTGTGAAATGACGAGGGATGCAATATCGTTTAAAGAGAGAACAAAAAGGCATAGAGGAAGTGGAATGTCTGTTGGATCTGCTGGCACAGGAGAAAGTTTGACATCATCTGTTGTTTTTTCTGTCTTTCTCGGGACAACAATTGGTTGATACCATGATTAAAAGACATGACAAGGATCATGTTGACAACATGATATGTAGAAGCATGGTATGAATAACCTCTCCTTTAATTTGTTAAGGTCTGAAGAATACAGAGAAGCAATCCATGCCGCTATAGCATATGGGCCCACTTATGTCATTCCTAGTGAAACTTTAAGGACTAAGTTGTTGAAAAATGTGAAAGATGTAGCAATATCATGTGTAAATGATATTAGCAAGAATTGGAAGACAAGTGGATGCACATTTATGTCCGACACATGGACAGATATGAAGAATCGGCCCTATATTAATTGTTTAGTTGCTTGTCCAGAAGGCACAGTTTTCTTTAAGTCTATATGTGCACAAGGGAATATTAAAAATGAGCTTTCATTGTCGGTTTTATCTTCTATGATTGATGAGATTGAACCAAGAAATGTGGTGCAATTTGTTACAGACAATGGGTCAAATTATACATCTGCAGGAGATATACTTGAAAATAAGTATCCAAATATTTTCAAGACACAATGTGCTGCCCATTGTATTAATTTGATGTTGGAAGACATTGACAAGTTGCCATTTGTGAAGCCCTATATGGACAGTGCTCGAAGAATTGTTAAATTTCTGTATCGATATCAACATGTCCTTGATTTGCTAAGGGTCCACACCCAAGGAAGAGAATTGCAAAGGCCAGCCACTACAAGGTTTGCAACTCAATTCATTTGTTTACAATCTGTCTTGAGTGAAGAAGATGCATTGAGATTGATGGTTACTTTCGTTGAATGGAGAAACATGCCATAATGTAAAAAAATGAAGGAAAAGACGTGGCAGATGTTTTACGTGGTGATGAATTTTGGGAGGGTGGAAAGAAGGTAATCCAAATTGTTGAACCACTTGTTAAAATATTGATAATGCTAGTGGTGATGGGTCCACAATGGGTTACTTGTATGAAGGACTTAATTGTGGAATAGCAACCATTGGAAGTCTCAATCCAAATCATGATGATCAAGATAAATGCATGGAAATTTTAAGCATCATAGATCAGCGTTGGAAGAAAAATTTGCATAGTCCTTTACATGCAGTTGCTGCATTTTTACATCCCAAGTTTTTTTATGAGAACATTACAAGTACAGATTCAGAAATCAGAGATGGCCTTGATAAAGTTATCACAAAAATGGCACCAAGAGGAGAGTTGAGAGAAACATTTAGAGAGTTGTCTCTTTATCATTCTAGAGATCCAAAAATTTTTGGAGGAACGATGTCATATGAAATGATGCACACATCTCATCCTAGTATGTTTCTTTTCATTTGTTTTCCTAATTTAATTTTGATTTAGTATTTTTATAATTTATATTAATTGTACGTTGTAATGTGTATCTAATTCTTTTAATTATTTAGGACTTTTGTGGGACTTATGTGGAACTTCAATTCCAAATTTGAAGTCCATTTGTCACGCTCCGAATCCAAATGTGGTCCCAGAACGTGATTAATTTTTATTTTTTTTTAAATAATAAACTCTAATCATCCAACGTCATAACTGGGCTGGATCTTCAAGTTTACCAAAACGTGATCTTAGAAAATGTCACACATGGACTCAAACATATACTATATGTCCCCATATACAAACTCATATCACATAACGAATATTTTCCTTTGTCTCATCAGTGTTACGCACGAAAACATAGTGGATATAATGTATATAACATTAAAACTTAGAGACATAAGTTTCTTATGCCACATGAGGCATATTTATTACAAACACTCAAACATATTCAAGCAGGCAAATGATTTCCACATGCAGAAAACCTTACGAACTTCTAAGTTTAAACTTTCAACGAGGCACCGCTGGTCCCTCCAATCCCTCATCTGATTCATATCCTGCATTGTAAGAGACGTAAGCAAGAGTACAGTGGGGAGTACTAACCATAAACTCCAATGATTATAATGCAACAATGCATAACCGATGCATGACATAGAAACACATGTTATTAACATATCCCATTTTCACCATACGATCATCTTCTAAGGTTTTTATTCAGATTGTACGTATTGTTAACATTGGGATCGGTTCCCAGCCATGTTACAACACCGAGGTCAGTCCCCATTTAAAGTTCCAACTAGAACTAATATTAATTCCTCCACACAAATAATATACCAACTTGCAAGTGCATAAGGTCTCCATGACCTGTTCTACTAGCCCATTCAACATCAACGGTTGATGGCGGTCGACCACAGCCTACTAACAAGTCCAATCTAACAGTTCGCAAACAGTGTTCGGCTAATCTCAGCAATTATAGCCCATGGGCAAATATCAAACTTTACAAAATTATTATCTTCCACAGATTTAACTTGTGAACATAATTATCACTTGCAAATGTCAAATACATGATAATGTATGATTTCCAGTGCCCTCCTTATATAGAGACTTATTCTGAGAGAACTACCATATTTCAGTCTTACCATTTGGTGTATCATTTGGTGTATCAAATACTAATATAAGAAATCAATATCACACAAACATATAAAACTGGATTTAAAAACACGAATGCATTCACCCAGCTTTGACCCGACAATTCCCAGACACTCCATGGGTCCATACTGCGTTAGAAACTATAAGTCCTCGACTCTCCGACACCATTTTAACGCCTACGTTCTAAACAGTTAGAACATTTACATCCCTTACATGTAGGCAGTGTCAGGTCTCGTATTCTGGACCTATATAGCCTTTTCCATCTTTAATTGACCATGGGTCCCACTTCAGTCTGGTGTTAGTGGGTTTAACATATAACACAATACAAGTGTTGGTTCGAGTCTCCTCACCTTCTCCGATTGAGTTTTTCACATAAAATCTGTAAGATAGAATAAAATGTATAAATTTTCTATTTATCAGTATATACACATAATAATTTCCCAAACCCCGTGCTATTTTTCCAGAAAACATGATATGTGTAATGAATCACCTAGGCACTTTCTACTCTTTTAAATTATGCCAGAAAGTTAGTTGTCAGTCATTCAAAACATTACAGTAAAATGAAAAATATAAAGTACTCAGTACCTTCTCTCATATTGTCTTCTGGAGGAAGGACCATGGAGACGTATTGTGAGAGGCCCAGAGGGTACAGAGACAGTAAAGTAAATAAAAGTACTAAGTGCCCTATCCTCGTATTGTATTCTGTAAGAAGGACCATGGAGACGTATTGATAATTTGACCCAGAGGATAAAGAGACAGTAAAGTAAATAAAAGTACTCAGTGCCCTATCCTCGTATTGTCTTCTGGAAGAAGGATCATAGAGACGTATTGAGAATTTGGCCCAGAGGATAAAGTACATGAATTTAAACACACAATGCGGAAAAATAAACACACAATAGTCAGCTGGGTTAATCTTTTTCCCGATTTTACTTAGGGTCAAAAATTATATTTTGAACTTAAAATAATATAAATCTTGAGGGTAAAATTTAAAATTTAAGAGGAAATCTATTTTTCCTCAATTTAAAAAAAATCTCATTTTTTTGAACCTCTATACTAAGCTATTTTACTCCTAACTTGTTATGGAGTTAATAAAAATAAGAATAAAATTATTTCGATACTTTGGGTGCAAAATTCTATGTAAGATTGACTAAATTTGAAAACCCTTAAAAGAATGTGGGAAACCCGAACGTTTGGCTGTTTGAGTGCAAAATTCGACTACTGCTGGTACGGCCAAAGCAAGATAAAGAAAAAAAAAAAGCAGAAAGACTTTGAGGGGTTTTGTTTTTTTTTTTTTTTCCTCTTTTTACCTTCCTTCTTTCTCTCCGATTACTCTTATTTATAAGCAACCGTATGGATTTTTTAACAGGTTGCCTAAGCTATTCATTAGCTTTATAGGATTTTGATAACTTATGCATTTATTATTATATATATTATAATTATTATTACAACTGTCACCCACCGCATAGGCATTTTACGGTTTTGTAACCTTCCAGCACGACTACAAGCTACAACCGTAGCTTTAAAACTTATCTTATAACTGTTTTCTATTATTATTTTATAATATAATATTAATTTATTCTTTTACTATTTACATCTATGTCCTTTCTTTTATCGGGGTATTTCAGGATCTCACTAAATTGATACAATTGGTTCAGTAGGTTAGGTATTAAAAACTAGACATGGTATTAAAATTTGGAGTGAAATCTATCTCAAAAACCTAATGTTTTTTTGCTAAAAATCACCGTTTTAATAAGATTTCATAATCTTCAAGATTCTTTTTTAAAGTATCCAACCTTATAGTTTGATACAGTAAATTTGTCTGATAAAAACATTTTAAAGTTTTAAAGTGTTTTAAAGTCAAAAACCACATTTTCCAAGTGAAATAATATCCAACGGCCCATATTTCATGGCTTAAAATAAATAACAAAAACTCACTATTTTAGAGTGTAAAGAAATAAACAGCTTAGTTATAATATATTGAGTACTGACTCTCTCTTTATATTTTTAGGACTTCCTCTACCCTGTCAAATTGGGGTTTTACCACTTTAAAACTTATGGGTAAAATAAATTAGCGAAATTATAACGAGATTGGCATGTCATTAGGTCCGGAATTTAAAAATAATGCATAATCTAAAATTTGAAGTTCAAACTAAGTCAGATGACTGAGTTTATACAGCAGCTAAGGTTTAAGCCTGAAATAATATTATTATTATATTCATAACTTATCCATATACCGTTGGAATTTAATTAAAAGAGTTATCGGATTCGGATCGAGTCAAACTCAGATCCGTTGAAGAAATTATTTGATACTCTTTAGGATTAGAGAAAAATAATTCATAATTAACGGATAAAAAAATTATATAATTAATTATAATTAATTCCTAAATTGGGATGGGGTATTACACCATTGCTATAAAAATCCTGAGTCAACCATGCAGTGCATCAGCATGTGAGCGCACTTGGAGCATTTTTGAAGCAATTTATTCAAAAGAGGAATAGACTTCATCTAGAAAAGCTTTAAGATTTGGTTTATATGAAAGTAAAATTTGCTAATGAAAATGAATTCAGAGTTGAAATTATTTAAGGACTCAAAGGCCATTTCACTTGATGATATTAATCCATTTGATGGTATGAACGAAGAAAATGAAGAAAATCAATGTTCTAGTGAGGATGATGAAGATGATACTCCACTTCAGGAGCTTTAGGGCGTACATAATTTAGATTTCTTAGTATAATGATGACTTTATTGACTTTAGATGTTATTTGTCATGTTTGTTGAGTTTAATGACACTATTAACCTTTTAGTAGTTTGTTAATTGAATGTTTGTATCACTGTTGCTTCTTTGATCAATGGGAATTGAGTAAATTGTCTATGTTCTTATAAATTTATATGCTATTGTTTTTTACTCAAGAAGTGTAAGATGAGAATTAATTATTTATTATATTTATTTTTATTATTTTTTAAATATTTATATTTTCCGAAAGATTTTCCCGTTAAAAACCCGAGAAATTGAAAATATCCCGTTATTAACAGTTGCCATTATTATTCCGAGAACGGTATTTGTCACTATAATTATAACCTCCAAGAATTTGTCAGTTAGAAAGATAAGTCTTGAATTTGCTAAAGAAAACTGAATCAACAAGTGACAAGAGGGATGTCCTCGTCTACTTCTTAATTTGTTACTCTCCATTTCATTTTCGTTGTCTTATTTAGAATATTTGTATTTTTTAAGGAACTCTCTATATACGGCCAACACTCCATGTGATCTCATATATTTTCAACACACTTTATACTACTCTAATATAAATGACAACTACTTTAGGACAATTCCAAATCCATATAGCACAACTAATTTGGGATAGAGAGAGTACTTTTTATCTATTTCCTGCTTCTTTTTCTTAAAACATAAGTTCTTTGTATATCTCTTTCTTTCGTAATCTAAACCTCCTTAAGCTTTAAAAAAAATATTTAATCTATCAAAAAAAATTCATATAGATATAGCATGTTATTTATAGTAGATTATAACAACCTTAAATCTAACTCTATCCATCCAACTAATATGACATGTTTTAAGCTTTAAAAAAAATATTTAATTTATCAAAAAAAATTATATAGATATAGCATGTTATTTATAGTAGATTATAACAACCTTAAATCTAACTCTATCCATCCAACTAATATGACATGTTTTAATCTCACGTATCAGTACCAATGGACCTAAAAATATCAACCATAATTATCAATCATATTGGTTATTTTGGCCAATATACAATTTTTAATTAAACATCAAAGAATATATATTTTTAGACAGAAATTTCTAAAATTCCCCCAAAATATCAGTAAGAAATGGACTGATATTTCTAGCCAAAATATAGTAATTTCATCATTTCTAGAAAAACCAAAAAAAAAAAAAAAACTGATTATTTCATGTGATGTGGCCTAAACTGCAAATTTGAATTTAAGCTGAATTTTTTGCATCATTTCATCGTCACAGCCACAATCCCATCGAAGCACCTAAGTTAACCTTTAAAGAACGTCCAAAAATATGACTTTCATGGCTATCTGAAGTTAGACCATGAGTTCTTCATAACTTCCATGAATCATGTCAACATCACACAATTTGGATCTCACTGTATGGCTGACTCTACGTGTCATCAAACTTTATTTATAGTAGTTTAATATTATTTGAATGCTGAAAATGACTACCAAGTAATAAAAACAGGATTAAGAAATAGTTGTTGACTGACCCATTAAAACTGATTACATGGGCTAGGCTAAAGTTGAAATGACAGAATATTTTCATCAAATCCAAGTTAGGGAGATGACTTGTACAGGTGTAAAACCTTTAATAAGATGGACTCCTTACCATCGAATTTTAAAAAAAAATCTTGTAGTTTTCACTCATTTTAGACCTTAGAATTTCACGTTTATCATTATAATGGCAGTGACTAAAAGATCTTGTTAAAAGATGGATGGTTAGGATTGTAACCAGTGTTTTATCTTTCCAAAAAAAAAAGATGGTTAGGATTTCATTTAAACAGTTTTTTTTTTCAATAATATGGGTATCTCCACCCCACGTGAAGGTAAGTATAATCTCATTGGTTAGGATTGCAACCAGTATTTTTATCTTCAAAAAAAAAAGATGGTTTCGATTCCACCATCGAGGTAAAATAATCTCACGGATACATGAAACCACCTTCAAGACTCAGAAGCAAGTAAAACTAACACAGACTATACTCAAGTCATGTTATTATTCAATCAAAACTTCTGTTTGGAGAATGCCAAAGTCCCTCCTAATTGATGTGAAGCCTACTAGAGTAAACCTCTATAATGCAATATGGTTGGGACCATAGTGCATATATTACATTATAGAGGTTATTAAATTAGAGGGTCTAGCAGTATTCATTTCTAAAAAACTCTTTAAAACTCATCTATCATTAAAATTTTTTCAGCTTCTCTTCGTAGAAACAAATCACTCAATCCATTCATATACAGTTCTCGTTCATTGAGAACAGAGTATCTGCACCGTCTCAAAGAATGAGGAAGTTTATTCAGAAATCTATCTCAGATTATTTTTCTGGAGTACAGAAGATGTAGTTTGTGAGGTCTTTAATCATTTTGCGGTAATTTTGTATTCTGAATGTATGGAATATTACTTACAAAATGGTTGGGACTGTACATTTTTTATACTGAATGTGTTGAGTACTGAGTTAGACAGATTTATTACATTTTGTATAGGCCAGAAGTCGAAACCAGCTGCCGATATTATTTTAGACAGGTTATAACTTTATAGAGTACTACATTATAGAGTTTACTATATATCCTTTTGAGATTTGAACCATCTTTATTTTTCTGAGTGAAATTGAGAGTTGGGATTTCTATTATTGAAGTCCTTGATTCGGATTTGAGAATTCGGATCAAATTTTATTAAGTTGTGAGTTTCTTGGAAGTATGTGAGTTCCTTGCAGTTACGACCATTAGTCTTCATCACCTCCTATTGAAGCCATTTAGGTGCTATGGTGGCATGAAGCTATCTCGTTATGTGAAGTTAATTATTGTGATACCACTCTATGCGAATGTTGATATATGAAAGCAGCAGATCTTCCCAATCATCTTGCTCCAGTGCAGTATATGGGAGAAATGAGGTCAGATCTTTCCATCATTGAAACATATTTCCTTTTTTTTTTGGGGGGGAAGACCAAGGTGTCCAGGCCTCTTAGAGCACTTGACTAATCCTTAGGACATGCAAACCTCTATATCCACACACACCGGATAAAACTAAAAGAATGACCTTTTATATTAAAAGTGACTTGAATCCAAGACCTCCCGCATCTCAAGCAAGCTTTTGACGGCCAAGCCAACCCTCAGATATCAAAATAAGGTCAAGAAATCTTAATAACCTGGTTTTAGATCTGAAATCATTAAAGCTACATATGGTTTCAAGAATAATGGAGGTTCATCCATTTTCCTACCTTTCAATCCACTATTCGTGAACCAAATCTGGAATTAGAAAATGGATTTTACACAAATATAACAAACCCATCTTTTTTGTGGGACATGATGATTAGCTGAATTCTTGACTGTTATTTGTGTTTAAAGAGGTGGTTCAAAGAATCTCCAGAACTGAGAAAGTCACCAGTTGTTTGACGTTACTCTTTGAGTTTGTTGCTAGTTTACATTTGTTGTTAATTGGGTTTTTCTCTAGGTTGGCAACCAATGATACATCAAACTATGGGGTTCATTCAGGATTCATCATCTAAGATGGATCTTTACCATTCCCATAAACCTTGAACCTACAGTGCTGCTACTCTAAAAGCCACAAAAGCATAGAGGAATAGTTCAGGAGGCTATCAGCCAACAAATTATATACCAATTGCGAACTGCTAGTTTAATGGGTTGGGGCAGTTGAACCACAACGTATGACCCACTAAAAGCACTTTTTAAGTTATATTTAAAAAAAAAAAAAAAAACCCAACAACCGCCGATAGAAAGGAGGCCTTTTCTAGGGTTTCCTTTATACTTGGGAATTAGGGGAGTGGCAAAGGATATGAAAGGGTTAAGAGGAAAAGCAAAATGATTACACAAACTTAGTGAATTACCTTTACCAAGAGATGGTTGAATCATACAAGAAGTGAGGAATGGGGCACGAAGGAGGAAGAGGCTAGTAGGAGGTGCAAAGGAGTTGGGAGAGGAGAGCTCTATTTGTCAAGAATCTGCTGCAAACAACTAACAAGAGGTGGTTGCTTTTGGAGTTTGGGAGACGTGATAGGGTCTCGAATGTTTTAATACCTAAGAAAAGGGACGTTAACAGCAGGAGGATTTTTGGTTTGTGATGCACAATGAACTAACTACAAGAAGACATAGCTGATAGGGAAATGAATGGCTCTCTTATAGGGAAATGTTTTGGTGGTATCTAGAGTAAAACGCCAAGATGGTGATGGTCTTCAAACAGAGACAACAATTTCTTTGGAAATAATTGGTATGGATTTTGGAAATTGAAAATGGAATCTAGAGGTGCTGTTATTCAAAAAGGCAAGCAGACAGAAAAGAGATGGCGTCATAAGGAGTTCAAGGAGAAGTAATGAAACCCTTCGGTTGAGGCAGTAAAAGGGATGGACAAAAATCAGTACGGGATGGAAATACCTATTTTTGATATCCAAGTTAATGATGCGATGATTGAGAATAATGTGGAATGGCTTCGAGCATCGGCAATGGTTCAGCTGAAAAAAGTTTGACGGTTTTCCAAGCGCACGCTTTCCAGCAAAGTAACATGGAAACGGATGCAGTTCTGAGATGAATGGGAGGAGAAACGGTGGTGACCTTTGACAATGCGAAGGTGGTGGAAAGGTTAGAAAAGAGAGAGTGTGTGGTAAGGAATCCATTGGACCGTGGAGGGATATCTCTCAATGTTTGAAGTGTGGCGATCATATGGCTACAGTTTATGATGTAGAGCATGGGTCCATTACTTTGGAATCTCGGTGCAATAATGGTGTCGATACTGAGTAGGTTCTCTTTTCAAAACAAACCTTAGATTGTTCTTGGTAAAGGAAAATAATTTCATTCTGGGAGGACTTTTAGGTGGGAGATGGACCACTTAAAAGATGTTTACCTGAGACTATTCAGAATGGCCTGCAATAGCAAAGCCAAAGATTGCAACTTGTATCGTTTTAAGGGGAGGGAAGCACGTTGTCTATACCCTTTAGAAGGGAGCTAAGAGTTTAGAGCTAGAGAGCTTGGGGGAACTTCTTTCGATCGTCCACAATTTACCTATTTTTAGTGATGAATAGAATGATTGCATTTGAACTGATGATTCATCTAGGTGTTTTTTGGTGAAAGCTGGAGTCAAGTTATCCCTCTCATCAGGTGATAACAATCTCGCCTTAGGTCCTCTTGACTAGAAAGGGTCGGCTCCACTGAAAGTACAAGTGTTACTTTTGGTAAACCATCAAAGAAAATCTTAACTAGGGAGGATTGTTAGGTAAGAGTAGATCTTTCTTGCGTTTTTTTGGCACTCATAAGGAAGAGTCAGATCATATCTCCTATGAATGTTTAGTGACTAGGGAACTGTGGAACAGGTTTTATTGGGTGGATGGGGTGTTCGTGGGTCCTTGGTAATTCTTTAATGGGAATTTTGGAGGCATGGAAGAATTTTCTGTTCAGGGAAAGGAAATGAAGAGCATGGGATTCTATTCCTCTATTATATGTTGGT
Organism: Chimonanthus praecox; assembly: GCA_022113865.1. NCBI lineage: Eukaryota > Viridiplantae > Streptophyta > Magnoliopsida > Laurales > Calycanthaceae > Chimonanthus > Chimonanthus praecox. The sequence goes on along the minus strand of CM039087.1, from coordinate 20,433,797 downwards.
GTTTATGGAAAGAAATAAATTCAAGGATTTGCGAACGTGTCAAAGAGAGTATGACGCTGGACAAGCTCTGATACCGCTCTGACGTAGGATAAGCTCTGGTAACAAATATGACGTAGGACAAGTCAATATTGGAAACCATAGATCTAAATGATAGATAAATGTTTATATATGAGAATGCAAAATTTGTATAGTGAATCCTAAAATAACATGCAACCTATATCCATAATTCACATAAGATATTAGAGAGATAAATCAATATCTAATAAAGAATATAACAAAAACTTGAGTCACATAAGGTTCTTTGATCTCACACCGAGGAGGCCGAAAGAATCGCACTAGATCTGCAAATGGGAGAAACTTGAATTTCTTCATTCATTCATTGCATAAAAGTGTCTCTACTAGCCTATTTATAAAACAATGAAGCTTTCATAAACCCTAGACACATGTGACTTAAGGCACACATGTGGACAATCAAAAACCATAAAAATATATACCACTTTATAATAATCATGAACTATAAATTAAAACAATATAACCCTAATAGAGTTGCCCAGATGACATTCGATCAACGTTCAGATCAGTCCAATGCACAGATAAACGGTTCAAATGATGTAAATGTATAGATCAAGCCAAATCTTCAAATTCTTGATCAACGTATAATCTGGGCTATCCATGGTTGGATCTGTCTGTATCCATGGTTGGATATATTAGAAATATGCACAAAATCACCATCCAACCATTGAGGAAAAACCTAGATTTTGATGCATCTTCTTCAATGCATCACAAGATGTCCTCATGAAATTTTCCCTAGCTTGGAAAGCTTCAAACCCAGTGAAGAGATACTCTGGTACCTTTTATGCATATCTTTGTTGAGTCTTGATAGTGCTTCACTATTGGTCCATCCACAGTCAGTCGTGGGGATCTTTCCAATTCACAAAGAATTTCGAGAATCCCCTAGTTCTGGTAGACACAATCTAGTCATCCAAGATGTCTGTCACTTCTTCCTTCGTCTTGCATAGGGATGGCAATGATGGTAAGCAAGGGGTGGGCAAAGGTGACAATGATGTAGAAGCAATATAGCCTAGTGGAAATGAGTTTGAAGGATAGGATGATGGACATATATTTATTTATGTAAGAATAGGTGGTCATTTGTAAAGCACTAAGCCTTCCACATTGAAGATGTGGTTGATTCCTAAGTCTGAAGGCAAATCCAAGAGATAGGTGTAGGCATTGATCTTCTTAAGCACCTTAAAAGGAGTTGCACTTTGGGCATGCAACTTTGTTATGGTCCTCTTGGATAACGCTCGGACCTAACGTGTTCCATGATCGTATCTCCCTCCTGAAACTCTTGATACCTGCGGTGCTTATCTGCAGAAGATTTGTAATTTGCATTGCTAATAATTTTTTCCTGTAATATCAACATGCAAATCATGGATACATCTATCAAATAACTCGACTGACTAGCAAGGCTTACATGCAAATGAAAGAGGTATGAGGCCTATAGGTTTCCCAGATTGGTAACCTACGGTCATCTTAAAAGGATTAGAACTTGTAGACCAATTAACTAAATTGCTACAAACAAATTCAACCGTCAAGAAAATATGGTCCCAACCAACAACCTCCTATTCAATTTAGCATGTTTAATAAGGTTCATCCTATAATGTGGAAGGTTGGGAAGAGATGATTTGGGTACCAAATACATAGTAGGTTGAACATCACATTTAGGAGGGAGCTCATCAGGAAGCACCTCTAGTGTTGAATCACTCTTTTCGTCGAGTAAAGTAGTGACCTCTCTTCAAGTCTCAATTTGTGTCTCTTGGGGAGGTTCTTTAACTTCCTTGGTCTCCAAAGCATATACAACCTCTTGCTCTTTATGCTCATTCTCAAATTACTTTTGATTGAGAAAATATAGGGCTTTCTTTTCGACCTTAGAAGTTAGCCCCTTCACTTCACTCATCTTCAACTCTTTAGCAAAAGTGGGTTCAAAGTGATCTTTTTCCCACTTTGCCCTATGCATCTTCTAGCCTCCTTGACATGCATCAGTCTCTTTTCAAAACCTTGGAAACTCAGTTTATAGAGTATTTAATTTGGCTTTTCCTGTTAACAGTTCATCCAATGGGTCGAGGTTCATGGTTGTGGTAGGGTTTCTATGTGGTATTTGGTACTACTATGTATAGGTATGCACTATCTTAAGATGAATGATGAGATCAACTTGGTAACTACAACCTATAGTTTGATCAATTCGGCTCTATACCAAATTAACACAGGACAAGCTCTGATACCAAATATGACGCAGGACAAGTCAATATTGGAAATGATCGATAAATGTCTATATGAGAATGCAAAATGCGTATGGTGAATCCTAAAATGACATGCAACTTATATCTATAATTCACATAAGATATTAGAAAGATAAATTAATATCTAACAAAGTATATAACAAAAACTTAAGTCATACAAGGTTCCTTGATCTCAAACCGAGGCAGAAGGAGTCGCACCGGATTAGCAAACGGGAGAAACTTAAATGTCTTCATTCATTCATTCATTATCATAAAAGTGTCTCTACGAGCCTATTTATAAAAGGAGGAGGTTTTCTTAAAACCCTAGACACATGTGACTTGAGGTACACATGTGGACAATCTAAAACCATAAAAATAAATACAACTCTGTAACAATCTTGAAACACATAAATTAAAACTATATGACACTAATAGAATGTAATAAAAACAACTGCCAGGATGCCGTTGGATCAACAGTCAGATCGATCCAATCCATGGATGAATGGATCAGATGATGTAAATTTATAGATCAAGCCAAATCTTCAAATCCCATGCTTGATCAACGTACAATCTGGGCTATCCATGGTCGGACATATTAGAAATATACAAAATCATCACCCAACCATGTTAAGGAATTAGAAATATGCACAAAATCATCACCCAACCATGTTAAGGAAATCTAGATTTTGATGCATTTTTCTTCGATGACGTCGCATAATGTCCCTCATCAGAGTAGACCAGCTTTTGAAGCAACACAATGGCGTTTGTGCTCTCGGCTCTCGAAGAAAGGAGTTGAAAGGAATCTCTCATGCTGAATTCTACTTATCTTGGGATGGATGTTTGAGAGATAATTTGAAATCCTAGGTTTCAAGGGAAGTTTGGCAACCTCCCCGGTAGATTTCTTTAAGTTCAACATTGATAGAGCTGCTAGGGGCAACCAGGGCCAACAGGGATAAGAGGAGTGGTGCAAAGTTTCCAGTGAGGAAGTATTAGGTTTTTCTCCAAGCCGATGGAGGAGAGATTCAAATGAGGCCGAGTTGTTAGGCATTAGGAAGGGTCTTTTTTTTTCAAGTCACAAATCTAGTGAATTGATTGTCAACGGTGACTCGGTGAATGAGATTAGGTGGGCAAGTGGTAAGAACAAACCTCTGTGGAGATTAATCTTGACCACAAGGAAGATCAAGGAGTTGAGTATGCAGTTGAAAGTTATCCTTACATGTTAGAAGGTCAGCCGATGGGGTGGCAAATTTCCTTGCGAAACAAGGGATTGAGGGAAGTGTAGGGTCGATGGCTCTTTTCTAATGATTGAGAGGTTGTATTCGACTGGACTTTATTGTTTGTTTTAGTGGGAGATGAGATTTTAAAGATGTAATTTTGTTTCAGTGACTTTGGGGGGTATATTTCTCCTATACCACTCCTTGTTAGTTGTAATCTTTCTTTTATTAATGATTTTTTTTTTTTTGTTAATACTTGAGGGAAAAAAAAACATAAGATCTAAAACAAATAACACACTCACATGGGTTTAAACGTCCAATAGAAGTACCAACCATTCACACCAATTTCCCTTGTATTTCTCCTTTTCTCTCTTCAACCAGTACCTATAAATGAAGGGTTGGTTGACCATTGTACACGCACTAAAGTTTGGAATCAAGTTAAGCAAGTGTTTTTGGATTTCCCACGTAAGTTCTTTGGTTTTTTGTGAATTCTATTTTCAATTTTGTGTTGAGTTAAATTAAAATGCATGCAAGTGTACATTCAAATTCTGCATTAAATAATTCAGATCTGATTGGTGTTTTTAATTTGCATATTTAAATTTTAATTCAATCAATTGCAATTCTAGTTTCATTGAAAATGTGGTTTCATCGCAGGTTTTGCAAGTACTCAATTTCCAGGTGAAAGTTTGGGGCTTTTTCTATTTTTCCAGTAGAAATAAGATCAGGTTCTTATTCTGTTAATTGAGTTTCGGGTTGCCCAAAGTTGAGGGAAACATCAATTAGCATTGGAACGGAAGAGATCGGAACTCTTTGAAATTCCGAGCAATGCGTGATTCAGGTTTTCTCAAGTGCACCGTAGTTTGAGCTGGATTCGAGTTAGCCATTTTATTTATTTGAAGTCTTGAGATTCTAAAAACAACCCTTGTCTTCATCAAACGGGTACCAACTAAGACTTATCAAGAGGGGTGTAGGGCAAAAAACAGGGACAAAATGGGTCGAAAATGGCATGTTGTACAGTCATAAGGACCTATATAAACGTCCATACAATTGGGTGGATGACGCAGGACAAAGAATAGGGTAACTAAACGCCTAATTTGGTTTCCTAAAAATTAAATAATGAAAATAATGCACCCTAAAACTAAAATAGGCTGAAATTAAATAATCAATTAATACTTGTAATTAATTAATATAAATTTATCACAAATAATAATGTAAAATATCCCCTAAATTTAATGTAAATAATCACATGAAAGATTAAATAAATTAAAAAAAAAAAGAAGGAAATGGATTCGAATGAAGTGGCATACGGGTTCAAATGTATATGGTTTAAAATGGACATGTGCATATAACTTAGGTTTCCAAGGAAGGAATAAAGAGGGGATACGGAAGGAACTAGTGGAAAAGGAAGAGCTGCGAAGGCTTCAAACTTGATGAAAGGCTTGCGGCGAAAAGGAAAGAAGGGTTGGTGATCGAATCTGTGAGTTGCGGCAAGGAAGGAACTTTGGGGTATTAACGGAAGCAGGGGAGGGGTTTGGGATGTATTACGGCAACAATATGTGTGATTTTGGATGGATTTTGGGTATGGAAATGACTAGGGGAAAGAGGAAAATAAAATAAAGAGAGAAAAGAAGATGGAAAGAGAGAAAAAGAGAGAAAGAAGTACCTGGCTTCACGCCTCTCCGATTTCTCACCAGAGTTCCATGGATTATCTCCACTGTCGCACCATTATAGGTTTTTGCGGAAATCTCAAAATCTTATTCGTTAATCTCTGTCTTTGCCTCAAAGAGGCTACAAGGCCTTATAAGCTTTACCTTACTTAAAATAAAAACATAAACAAAGTACCTAAACTACGGAAATAGCATGGCTTCTATTGCATGGAAAGAGCATGGGCATGGATATGCTCTACATCAGTGGGTCCGGCTGGGTTTTAACAGTCGATGGTGCAGTTTGGTCCTGGTTTGGTTGGGGTTAGGGGTTTGGATGAACAAAGGGTGAAAACGATGCGTAACCATTTCACTGTTTAGGAAACCCAGCAGACTCCTTTCCTATTCCATACCTGTGCCCTACCTCTTATAACCCCACCTAACCCACCCGTGCCTCTTCTTAGTGCATGTGGAAACCTTGTGGGCCATGTTCTGTTCCTGAGCTGGACTTAAACACCCAAAACTATCGAGAGACCTAACCCAATTCTCCAAAAACTAACCCAGTGCCTGATCCTGTCTAGCCTAACCCAGTGCCTTTCTCCCTGGGCCTGATGCTGGTGTGCATATCCGACGAGCCATCGTCCATCACCCTCTCCATCATTTCCTTCCATCCTTGGAGTTCCTCTTCTTCCTTCCCCAGTGAAGAAAACCTCCCCAACTTTAAGGAATTGATGTTGTCCTCAGCTTTCCATTTTGTTGCATTTTCCCTCCAAAAAACCTTCAGTTTCCTTCTCAGGTGCTGCAGTTAGGACCTTCTCCTTTGCTACCTCATTCACCTCCAATGAGAGCTGCTTCCGTCCTAATACCTTCATCCCCATTGTCGTGCTGTTACACACCCTCCCATCACCTTCCTATCTGTCATCACAGAGACCAATGTTGAAGCAAACAACTACCTTCCCCTCAAGAATAACAGACTGCACTCATTGGAACCTCCTGCAGGCTCACAACCCCCTGTTGCAGGCTTCTCTCTAATGATCAGAGCTCTTTGCTGCCTGAGACATTCCCTGTGCAGGATCAACGGACGGTTAATGTGGAATTGCCTAATCCTCCTTCCCTAGCAATCCAATTTTGTGGAGACTCTCTCCGTCCTTAGCTCAGCTCGCACATGTGGATGAGCATCGGGAACACTTTGAAGTTAGCCTAAGAAAACTTGGAACCAGACATTCAGCAGTGCAGGTTGAGGATTTCCGCTGTTAATTCTAGATCAGTGGAGGGTGATCAGAGGGACCACCTGTCCCCGGACTGGATTGATGATAGAATGTTGATAGTCGGCTGGAAACTCGGTCTCATTTCAGATGGCCGGAAGACATCTGTTCCATAAAGCTTTTCCTGCTTGCTGTTTGCACTTCACACAGCAGCAAAAATTTTGCAATTCACACAGCAGAAGAAAAAAAATTGTTTGGGATGTTTTGTTGCCATACAAACAGTAGACAATATTTCTGGTTGCTACTCGCATTCCACAAAGCAATCTGAATTTTTCTTGCTATCGTTTTACACCCCAAAACTGTAGAAATTGTTTTTCCTTTTTCTGTTTATTCCAAACAGAAACTTGACAAATTTTGTTTACAGTCTACACAGCATTTGATCTTCTTTTTCTGTATTCTCTGCTTGCATCCATCAGAATTGTTTATTTTTCTGGTTTTTGCATACAACATAAACAATATTTTTCTTTGCTGTGCTGCTTGCCTACCATCTATATTTATTTTTTGTTTGGTTTCCAAATCCGAATAGCAAACATAAATTTTCTGGTTAATATTGTTGTAAACACGGAGCTACATTATTTTTCCTTGCTTGGGTTCATTACCAACCAGATTTAATTTTCTTTGGATTTAGATCTTATTCCAACCATTTATTTCCTTCTTTGCACTACGATCGGATTGCCTTGAATTGTATTGGACCAGTTGGACTGATTGTTACTTGTGGTTCACCCATTTATTTTGACCAATTGGTCATTATGGATTTCTTGATCGCATGTGGAGCATTTGTGTATTTTTCCCATAGCAGCTCTCTCCTATTGTTCGAACATCGTTTAATTCACCTAGCAACAATGGTACTTCTTCGACGTAACCATACAGATAGAGCTGATGACAGCAACCGCTCTGACCCTAGTCACCATGAAGCTGCACATTCATAGGGTGATAGGCACAGTGGTGCCTCCACAACAGAGGTTTGTGCGATTCGAGGCCTGGTCGAGACTATGAGTGCTCAAGTAGCTCCATTGCAAGCCATGATGCTAAATCGAGCCTACGATCGTCACACCTCCCCTTTTGTTAAGTCCAAAGCCTCAAGAGTTCGCATGCATAAAACTTCCGAAGAGGAGGATGACAAGAGACAGTTCAAACAAAGGCCTAGACACACTGCCACAAGGCCGAGAAGAGAACTAGAGAGGATAATGCCTTCGACGTGAAGCTCAACATTCTAGAATTCAGGAGGTATATCTGGCGATGATATTTTAGACTGGGTTGAGAACGTAGACAATGAATTGAAATATGGGAATGTATCTAAACGTAAACTTGTAAAGTTAGTTTTTATGAAATTAAAGGGAAGGGCCTTGTCATGGTATAAACGTGAAAACCGAGAGAAAAACCATGGGAAAGGAAAAGATCCAAACTTGGAAAAAGTTCAAAAATCTTATGTATAAAACCTTCCTACCTTCTAGCTATGCACAGGAATTTTCCCAGGGGTTTGGAAGAGTCAACCCATCGAGTAGAAGCAGACTTGTGAACCCTAAGTCCTCACAGGGCTCAGATTCCAGGAATGCTCCTAAAGCAGCTAGCCAGCCTTCAAACTTGGATCTAACTACTAAGACCAAGTTGAAGTGATTCAGATATAACAGGAAAAGCTACATGGTTACAGAGTGTCCGAGCCATCACATGAACTTCGCGTATGATGACGGAGAAGCAGTCAATGAGAAGCAACAGACACCTTCAGCAGAGTAGACCTGAAGCCTTAACATTGGTGAGAAACCCCTTCAGCAGACAGAGATTGAAGTCAACTCGAGGTCGCGTCTCTTCAGGAGGGAGAAGATGATGGACATCCAGGCTAATTCAGATTCATCCCAGGCCCCCTCAGAGTCATCAATGGAATTGGACAAGATCGAGGAGATTGCCTTGGCCTACATGGACCATTTCGACAACGGCAACACATATTGGAAACCATCTTGTGAGAGCTTCCCATTGATAGGTTTAATGCATGTGGACCCCATGAGTGGACCCAATTCCATTTAGACCCCCTAAATGGCCCACCTACCCAAATCCATGCCCCAATTATCCACCAACCCTTGCCCAATTCGCAAGACTCTAATCCCAAACTCCCATCTCCTATCTTTTCTCTCATAGCCCCTAGAGCACAACTTAATGAAGATAGGCAACTCAAGGGCACAGAGACCATGGCGACATCTGAGTTTGCTTTGGGCGACATTCACTCCATGAGCACGTCAAGTGAGCAGGAACCCGTGACACCCAATGCCTTGTCACTTCTACGAGTTCGAGGTTGTACAACAGAAGCTATCGAGACATGTGCACCACATGAAAGTACCCTACAGCTTGATGTTGTACCAGCAGGTCCTATCAGAATCAGGAACCTGAGACACCCGTGGACCTTCCTGAGCCTCAGAAGGATGTGTAGCTACCGGGAGATACTGCAAACAACCATGGCAGAGATTGGTTAGTACGAATTTGTACAATGGGGTTAGAAGATGACTGATATCTTGTGGACTCAGACTGGATTATCCGGCCATACATTGACCCATCATGGGAGGGCCACTTGACCCATCATGCATTTCACCACACCTAGCATTTCATCACTGATAGCAAGCAGTGTAGCAAGAACAAGTGCAATAGTCTCATGGGATGGTTGTGACCTATCTCCTAGTGTTTCATCAGGACGATATAGGAGGCCATCGTTAATGAGATTGTTTTACCCCAGACCTCCAAAACTCAAGGATGAGTTTCTTCCAGGAGGGAGGAATGATGTGGGAATCAATCCCAGAATTGAGTGTGAAAGGAGCTTCGTATTTGACTGAGACAAGTGTGGAGCCACGAGCCAATCTAGCCTGAATTGGAAGATTTGGTACACGTGGAACCACATGTGGGCCCAACGCCCACTTGAGATCATGTGGACCCCACTTGGAAGAGGGGTACACGTTCAGAAACCCTAGAGAAAGAAGAAAAACTCGTGTGAGGCTTGAGGAGTTAACACTTGGCACAAATCTAGCAAAGTTAGATTGAATTGAATGGTTGAAAACAACATTGACTTTTAGAGAACTTTTCAGGTATCAAATAAATTCGGAAAATTCTGAAATTTTAAACGTGGATAGCTTATTCAAAGAGCACAAGAACCAAATCCGAGTTACGCAGCTCAAGTTATGACCATTTTTGAACTGGTGCAGAGCCACTCCGAACCCGAGAATCCATATGCCTACTTTCTCTCCATTTGAATTTCAAACACCTAAGTTCTCTCCCAATTTTCCTCCTTGCTTGCACGCCTAAAGAAGTTTTCTTTCCTTCCATTATTTTCATTGGTTTCTATGCTTAGTTGTTTTATTTTATTGCACATTGTAACACAGTTGGAATCCATATGAAATTCCAAATTGTGAGAGTTAGAAGTCCCATACGTTGGAACAACAAAGTCCACAATTAGGATTTTGCTAGCTTGTTTTGTTAGTTTTTCTTTTTCCTAAATTGTCCTCATAAATTTTGTATAAAATTGGTCATTGGCAGCAAAATTCAGTAGCACCCATATTTGAGAAGAAATTAAGACTTGAAGTCTAATCGAAGGCCGAGAACCAAAGTTTGGAAGAAGTTCCAATTGTTTCACAAGTAAGTTTCCAAAGTGGTGTTCATTCTTTGCTTTTATGTGTTTGATTTCTTAATTAGAATTTGCATACTTAAAGTATTTGTTTTAATTCATGAATATTTAAAATCATAATGGAGTTGCATATTTTAATTTCGAATCGGCCGTAAGAACATTGAATTTTTTGGACTTGCTCACCCTTGATGTACCTATTTGTCGTCTTTGGCAAAGAACCATTTAAATATCATTATTCGGTTCGGATTCCATCACCTTAGCATTTTGGAATCCCGTATTTTCTTGTGATTGAGGCACGGTCGTGTAACCACCTCGATTCACATTAAGGAACTTAAATATGAAAACATTTATCATTTGATTAATGGAGAAGCGAATCTTCTAGGGTGGCTAGGGATGTTATCCTCTATCTATAATCTTTTAGTTTATACCATGTAGCTTTGTCAAGTCTGATTTTTTTTCGGTTAAAATAGAAGGTTATTTCACCTTTGTACTCCTTGCTTGATGAAATTTCTCCTTTAGTTTCTGTAAAGGAGGCATTTCAAGCAAGCAAGAGGATTTCTTGATGTGGCTTGGGTTTAATGCCAACAAAGGATGTGATCCAATACTTAGGGTTTTAGGAGATGGGGAACATATAGCAAAAGTTGGAGAAGCGCCCAAATTATATCCACCATAAAATGGTAAAACCCCAAAAAATCTATAAATGCAATGATCAACAACAATGAGTAAAATGACCGAAAGTTAATGACGAGATCAAGAGAGAACAGCGGTTGAGAAGGGTTGAAAAAGAAAAACAAATTAGTCACATGAAAAAACCCTCAAAGATGAGAAAAGCAAAGATAAAAAATCGCATGTAGTTACACACCAAAGACCTCCTTTGGAGCTGACCTACTGATTTCTTTTTTTTATTTTTCCTTTCTCCTATTTCTTTGGAGAAGGTAACCAGATGATTTAGTTGAATTGATAGCTCAAGACACAGAATTCCTCTTGCAATTGAAGATATAAGCAGAAAATCAAGGGAGACTTTTCAAGAATAGTATCTGGACCTCACATTTGGTTGATCGCTCTCATTTAAAATAGTTGGATTAGTCAGTTATTCATATCCCTAGATAGATTAATAGTGTTCTCGATTATAATGATTGTGGCAACTGCAATTATTTACAAAAGAAATGCATGAAAAGATATTTTATTGTTAGAAAAGATCAGTGGCAAAATTCCACCAATGACAGATTGTTTCTTGTTTTCTTTTTTTTTGAAAATTAACTGCACCAATGACAGATTGTTGTAGACCAGTTTATGAATAATATTGACATCAGACATGCCAATTAGAAGTGTCTGGTTGTCTATTTTGGCCATTTTTCCCTAAAATGGAGTATCCCTGTTGCATAGAAAAATGCCACTTCTTCATTGTCTCTAGTTTCAGTCGAACAGATCTCAAAGTTCCAATATGATCATCCTGTAGTTGTTGGCTTAAAACCACGAGTTAGCAATGCTTGATTGGGGGTGCTTTGGGAAGGAACACACAATTGATGGTTAAGGTCATATAATTATTTTCCTAAAATCCGTCGTTAGCACACTTGAGAGTTTTGGAGGTCCACTTAATATGTTTTTGAGTATGTCCCACCCATGGTAGGAAACATAGTATGAACAACACCCAACAAGATAATCTTCATTTGGATGCATTGAAAGGAAATGGCTTTCTCAGAAAATAACAGTTCTCAAGTGAAAACAGCAAGAGTATGACAAGAGAGCTAGGCTGCATTTGGGTGCATGAAAAAAGAACTTCTTTGGGAGTGCATTCCTGGGAAATAACCGTGTTAAGCTGATGAGTGTTAAACACATTTCTACTTAAGTTGAATATTATCATTTCTTGGTAGCTTCCCTTACATGTATCTAAATGGAGCACACAAGCATCAAAATGAACATAAATTCTTAAATTCCATCAAATTCCGATGTCTGCAAGAAAAAGTTGACATTTCACAGAGAAACAAATGCATATAAACAAATAGACCTTTCCCCATTACACCAAATTTCAAAAGAATATAGAGAGCAAAGAGTTATATCAGAGAAGAGTAATTAGGATGAATAGAAGAAGAGCTGCAATGAATGAGTACTTGAGAGCCGCCACAAGGATGGCAAGGGAGATAAAGAGGAGCTGCCAGAGCACTTGGACGCTGGCCCATGTGAGGAGACCGGTCAATCCGAGGGCCAGGATGTTATCAGGATCTGGGTAGAAGAGATCACGCCATCTGAGATTGAATGTAGGCCGTCCATCTCTTTTCAAATCTTCCTGACCGTTATTGTTGTCGTCTTCCGTCTCGTTTGGGTCCTTTTCTGGGCCAGTATTATTTTCTGCTGCAAAGACCACAAACAGTCTCCTCACATTTTTTATGGACTTTCGAAATGGGGGCCTGGAGAAAATGAGGAGAAAATTGGGTGATTTTCAAAAGGGTTAAGGAAGGCGAAGAAAGTGATGGAATTCGTTGGAAGGAAACGGCGGGAGAAATCACTGCTGCCATTTCCTCTCCTCTTCTCAGCCAGCTCTCGACTCTAAATTCTCAATGAGAACAAAACCAAACCGGAAAATCTCTTGTGAACTTGCATATCGGACGCACTCCTGCTTCGCTTTGATTTTCTAACGAATCTCGAAAAATAAAGAGATTATCCGTTTCCTTCAGAACTGGTGAATTGTGAAGGAGAATTAATTCCTTGTGCTGTTTCGTCAATTCCGACAAATGGTCAGGTGCGCGAGAGGAAGGGAGGAAACTGCGTGTCCTCGAGCTTTCTTCGCTGGGAATTAATTGGGAGCTTACACACGCCATCGGAAATCAGATTTACACACGCGATCTGAAATCAGATTTTTTTTAAAAATTACAATTTTACCCTATATTTCATTAATTCGAGCGAGAATGAATTTAGTAGTAACACGGAATACTACTCAGCTCATTCATTCAAATGAATAGGCCCCATTCATTCAAATGAATACCCCATTCATTCAAATGGCTCATTCATTCGAATGATTTAAATAACAAATTTATTTTAAAATTTTACACTTATTTTAAACACTGTGTATTTCAAAATTTCTAAAAATTAAATATCACTAATTACGATAACGTGATAAAAATACTTTAAAACTTTAAGGTCTTTTAATACTCTTAAATATTTAAAACACAGTATTTTACAAATAAGGTATCCCTAGGTGTGCCGAAAATACATTTAGGAGTGTTAAAAGACATTTAAGTTTAAGGTATTTTATCAGGTTATTTTAATTAATATAGATATTTAATTTGAGAAATTTTGAAAATATAAAATACTTAAAAAATAAATATAAAATTTTAAAATAAATTTTAACTGACTACGAAAAACTAGCTACTGAACGTTCATTCGATTGATTCGAATGAAATGAACGTTCAGTCAGTTAAACTTTATTTTAAAATTTTATATTTATTTTTTAAGTATTATATATTTTCAAAATTTCTCAAATTAAATATCCGGACTAATTACGATAACCTGATAAAAATACTTTAAGACTTTAAGGTCTTTTGACACTCCTAAATATTTAAAACATAGTATTTTAAAAAATAAGTATCCCTAGGATGTATTGAACATATTTAGGAGTGTAAAAACCTTAAAGTGTTAAGTATTTTTATCAAAAATTTTAATTAGTTATATATTCAATTTGAGAAATTTTGAAAATACACAGTGCTTAAAAATAGCTGTCTATATTTTAAAACATAGACCGTTATTTTTTAAGCACTCTGTATTTCCAAAATTTCTCAAATTGAATATCTAAACTAATTAAAATTTCCTGATAAAAATACCTTAAGACTTTAAGGTCTTTTCACACTCTAAATATGTTTTCGGCACACCCTAGGGATACCCTTATTGCAAAATACTGTGTTTTAAATATTTAGGAGTGTCAAAAGACCTTAAAGTTTTAAAGTATTTTTATCAGGTTATCGTAATTATTCCGGATATTTAATTTGAGAAATTTTGAAAATACACAGTGTTTTAAAAATAAGTGTAAAATTTTAAAATAATTTTATTATTTAAATTATTCGAATGAATGCCATTCATTCGATTCATTCGAATGAATGGGCTGAACACTGCTCAGCCCATTCATTCGAATGAATTGAAATACACTTGGCATTCATTCGAATGAAGGAAACGCGGGGGTAAAATCGTAATTTCACCCGAAAATGATTTCGGGTGTGTAGAGGCAGAAAATCCGGGTGTGTGTAAGTGCTCCCAATTAATTTGGTATGGGTTTCGGTAGAATTCTGTCTTCTAATTTAGAATTTAAATTTTAAAATTTTAGAGTTAGAGAAATTTTACTGCCAAAAGTCGCTATTTAATTATCTTTTGTAATTTTAAAATCTAGATGTATTTGAGAATACAAATTATGTAAAATATTAATTAACAACACTTCATATCAGATTTATACTATGTAATTAAGTCTAGATGATTTTCACATGTTTACATTATTAAATTTTAAATATTGAATATTTCTTTAAAAATTTGATTGTTTAATTAAAATACAATGAATTAATAATAAAAGTTAATTTAAAAATAATTAATATATAAATTTGCATTTTATGAACCACCTAATAATATCTTTATGTATAAAGCAAATAATTTGATTTATCATTCATTAAATATATTAATACCTACCATTATAATAAGAATTACTGAGACTCTATTTAATATCATATTTTAGCTTTCCACCTCTTTAAATTATTAGCTCAATTGCTTTGGCAAAGGTTACTTTTATGTAAAATCCATATTTGAGTATAATAATTTTCAATGAACTCATGTTCAATATTATTAGAGGGTGGTGAGTATGGGTAGACAATAAATGTATGTATTTTTGCTTCGGGTGCACTCCTGTATGAGTCTATTTTAGTCACATTTTATAGATCTAATACTAATATCTATGGTGTGAGTGTGGATAAAAGAGGCCAACATGGAAGGTATTGCTCTAACACAAATATTATAGTCATTATTATATTTTAAGTATGTAGAGTTGAGAGTTTACAAATTAAAAGCATTAGAAGAAGAAGGCGATCATAAAAATGGAAAAAGGTATAAAAAAAATTAAATTGTCGAATAATTAAAATATTGTTCATAATAAAGTCAATTTAAGAAGAAGAAATTGTAATTCTAGCCTATGATCATGATGATAGATTACATAATGGATTTGGAACTTTTTTTAAGACCACAAAATTGTTAGGATTAGGATTAGAAATTAGAGCTTGAGTTAATCTTGATTTGATAAAGATAATATTTAATTAGAGTTTAAATTTATTTTGATATGTTATATTAGTTATTAGTGAACGAATTCATAGTGCCAAACCCATTGAACTTGTCCAAGTCCTGACTACAAATATTTCTTTCAGATGCCGAAATGCTCAACATATCAGTGCTAGTCTTAGTTTCGTATCATCATCATACAATCAGGCATCATGTTGCTGATAAGTCAGATTAATAGAGTCTACTAGATGGCATTAATATTAAATACTTTGATTATGTTCATCCATTGTGTGTTGTTAGACTGAGATGGATGTAAGATATATATTTATTTAATGTAAAATAAGTTATCAAAATTAATTATTAGTTTTCAAATGATAGAAACGAATAATTAAATCTTGATAAAAGTTATAGTACTTATTATTTTGAAAGATACTTCATGGACAACTTGCAAACTGTTATTTGTCGAATACAGTGGTGATGAATATGTTTGAAAGGTCATTCTTTGAATTTGTGGCCTATCAAAAATTATGTGATTCAATCAAGATACATTTTAAACTATCTAAAATTTGATCAATTTAAATTTTTTTTTAATTTTAAACTTTATATTTTTTAAAATATATTTATTGATTCAATTAAGATAAATTTTGGATAGATTACATATTTATCAATTGGCTTTTTTGATGGACTTATCACCACTTTATTTAGCGAGTCATATATCTATGTGGTAACATAATGGGTTTGGTGATGCTATCATCATTTGATAACAAAAATCTTATTGAAAGTTTTTTTATTGAGATATAATAAAGAGACATATCATTAAATGGACTTATGATCTGTATAATTAGATGTGATGTAATAAGAATTATAAAAGTAGTTTGTAACAAGTTTTATTTTATCTTTTAATTTTAAAATTTTAAAAATTAAAAATTTATATTCATCAAAATTTAAAAATTAAATTATATAACTTGAATTATTAATTAATAATAAAATTTTATATACTTTATATCACATCTTCCAAATGAATCTAAATATATAGAAGCTATAATTCATTTAATAATATATCTAAGGTCTCACTTAAATGTAAGCTTCTAAACCGTTACTTTTTGTAATATATAAAATTTTGCTCATTCCGTTTCCCCTTGGTGGAGGCGTTTTTTTTTTGTTTTTGTTTCTTAAAAGAAAAATTTCCATTAACGTGGAAAGATCCAATCAAAAGAAAATAAAAAAACTTCATAAAATCCTGATCCAGAAAAATGCAATCTTACCATCGCCTCCCCCCATTCAGCAGAACGAACGAACGAAACGAGGAAGGAAGGAAGGAAGGAAGGAAGAGAGAGAGAGAGAGAGAGAGAGAGAGTAAATTCAAATCCAGACTCCAATGCTTTCACTCACGTATGCACATCCCATTCCATTTCCCCACAGTAGAATCCGTAAATGCAGAATCCGGTGCCTGGAGCAGGTGGAGAAGAAATCAACGCCGTCGGATCCAGGCCGCACGGTCGTCCCCCAGCTTCAAGCATCCGAGCCATTACCTGCCATTTAGCGGCAAAGAGGGTGGTTCTGGTGAGGCACGGGCAGAGCACGTGGAATGAAGAAGGTCGGATTCAGGGGAGTTCCGACTTCTCGGTGCTCACGCAGAAAGGAGAGGCCCAGGCCGAGACATCTCGACAGATGCTCCTTGTAGACACCTTTCACGCTTGCTTCCACAGGTATTCGGTGTAGCTCGCAGGATGCTCCAATTGGTTTTTCTTCTGTAGATGGGATAAATGACTTTGTTCACGAATTTGATGTTGATAATAATGATTCAATTCTGTTTTTGACCCTTCATCCCGTGGCTCCATTACATTAGTTCAATTTCGGACGTTGAATGATCATAGCCATCCAATGGGTTGCTTTGCTTCGCATCAGATCAGGGGTGGACACAGAAATCTTGTCTTGAAGAGCATAGTACTATGACAAATATCGTTATAAGGGGCAGCAAGAGAAAAAAATTTAAAGTTTCTAAATTATTTTATTTTTTATCAGGACATTTGTGAAAAAAGATAGGCAAAGAAAGTTTTAATATATAAAGTTATTCATATACTTAAAATTTTTAAATGTATAAATTTAATTGCATGGAGGTACTAGGTAATTACCATGAAAATATCATGATAATTTATGATATTTTGAAAGCGTTATAAACTCTTCTATGTGGATAAAAATAAAAACAAGTAAAAATGTACATAACAAATTAAACTCACACGGTTTTTGGAAGCGTGGAGCTTGTTTCATTTGCGAAGTCTTTTAATATAGGTTCTAACATGTGGAGAGAGAGCGAACTTTGGAATCATGGAGATTGTTTTCTTTTCGAAGCTTTTTAATATAGGTTCTAACACATGCATAGATAGATAGAGATAGAGAGAGATCCACAATGCACTAAATGATATATCCTTCTTTTGTAAGTCTTGATCCAGTAGAGCAGATTGCTATGGCTTACACGGAGCATTTGATCGTGGACAGTCACATTGGGCTTTGTCTAATAAATCCAACAATAATGTTAGTCGAACTCCAATAGTGTAGAACGAGTCGGGCCAGCTTGTCAAGGCCCAACCCACTCCTAAACAGGCCAAGTCCAAGGCCCAAGAGTCCAAGCCCCAATTTCTTCCCAGCTCAAATCCATCCTCAAGTGACACATGGAAGCTTCATGATGAATCCCACATGCAAGTGGCATCTAAAGGAGGTGGAAGAAAGCAAGTGGAGAAAGGAAGGTTTTAACACAGTCTCCGTATTTTGGCCATAATTTTTCACTCTCACTCCGATGTCCGAATGACTTGATTCTTTTTGTATTGGAAAGAAGACGTCAAGGGCTACAACTTTGTATTTCATGAAATTTTCGTGATTTGGACTTTTACCTGGTCAAAATAGAGATGCAAGTGGACCCAAGTTTCAAATTCGAAATAGAAAAGGAGGTGGACGAATTTTGCCTCCTTTGTTTGCCTACTTAGTTTGCCTATTTTGTTTGCCTATTTAGTTCACCTACTTAGTTTATTATCTTTTAATCTTAGCCATAGGTTATTTTTAGATGATATGTGTAGGGTTAAGATTGAATGGTCTAAATAAGACTATATTCTATCTTAAGTAAGATTAGTTTAGTCTTTTGGCAGTTTTTTCTCTATAAATACTAGCCCATGTAATTCAATTTACACATTAGAATAGTATTTGAAGTTTATCTGAGAGAGGATTTCTCTTGACTTTGTGGAGTTGTTGGAAGATTGGGTGGATTCCAATTTTCATCCCCTAGCAAGTAAGTACCAGTTGTTTGAATTCAATTAGTTTCATGGTTTTCATAGATTAGGTGTGCTATATTGGAATTTATCTTCATGCTCTTTTGATTTTGCTTCCGCTATTCTATATCATATTCAATTGAAAGAGGCCTAATCTTATGAAATCCACAGACTAATTCGAATCCTGGGAAGCTTGTGCATCAGTTTGGATATTGTTTGAGCAATTCCTTATCAAGGCAGAATCTTTTTACGAATCCGTGATCGGCTGCGCGGGTTTTTAGACGCCGTAGATCTGAACGCACTTTGAAATTGCACGCTTACTGGCGAATCTCACAAATTCGACCCTAGGCTGCATCAAAATGGTAGATTTTTAACATTATGGAGTTGATGACTCGAAAATGGAATGGAAATTTCATATTTGGAAGCATTGTATGAGATTAAGGAGCAAAAAATTGCATCGAGATATATAAGGAAATCGACTAAAAGTTAGACATTAAAGACATGTTTGCAACATAGAGAGATTTCAAGAAATTGACAAAATCTAGAGATCGGAGGGGACATATAGAAGTTTTCTTTGTTTGGGAGGGCCAACAATTAAAATTTTTTTTTTTTTTTGGTAAAATATCTTAATAATTAAGGGAGTTCCAAAAGTTTGGAGGGGCCATGGTTCCCCCCACACCCAACTGAACAAATTTGCTCCTGCATTAGATGTGAGATGCTGATTTGTGTGGTGCCATTCATTTGGTAGGTCATGTTGTAGAGATCATAATCTCATTTGATGGCCTTTTCATTATGACAAAGTAAGCATTCATAAACCCAAAGGGGTTGGTGATGGCCAGGAACCCGCTTTAGGAAGCGGAGTCCTTAGTTCGATTCCCACTCCACCCCAAAGGGCTACTCCCTGTAGAGTTACCCGGTGTGTGGGTAGAGAGGCTTGCGCATGCTCCGAGGATTAGTCGGTGCTCTAAGAGGCCTGGACACCTTGATCTTAAAAAAAAAGATAAAGTAAGCATTCATATCTTTTTTTCTAGAGAAGCATTTATCTCAACTTATCATAATCTGTGTAGTTTGGTATCCTTATCATCCAAAAATCTTGGTGCATTCAATCTAAAAGTTCAAATATAGATTGGGGGCAAATTTGTTATTAAATATTGACATCTTTTGCATGGTTGAAATGACAAAGTGCTCCTAGTTCTAGCAATGTGGCAGATGTTGATAAGATGGACATAAGGATCTTGTGATGCTAATGCATCATCAACTGTTCCAGATTGATGATGCTAAAACTATACCCTTTAATAGACTTCTTCTATTTAATCGGAGTCAAATTAATTGGAACTATTTTCATCCATTTTTTAAAAGGTTTAGATTATCTGTTTGCAAGATATGCATTTAATTGTTTGGACATAGACCATGGTTTAGAAACTCAATAAAGCCCATATTAACTTGGCTCAAGCTGTATTGATGTTTTGAGTTAAACCTTGATGTGGAATTTGGTCCATCCACGATGTTGACCAAATGCTTTGATTGGGTGGATCCCCATTTCAGGTGGTCAAGTAGGTTACAAGAAGGGCTTGACTTGGATCTTCCAAAATCCATATTCATTTATGAGGGTCGAGTATAACCCTACTAAGGAGAATTAAAGGGATACAAGTAGAAGGTATTAGGAGAAGTTGGATGCATATGAAGACTCAGAGAGAGGGTAAATAAGGGCATGATAGATTGTAAAGAGACAACATAGGATTTTCGATAGGGTAGAGTGAAAAAAGTAGAACTCAAAAGTTGATCTGAAGTAGATGGAGAAATAGTTGTTGTTGACGACAATGATGGTGACAATGACATTGACAATTCTTATTATAGCAATTGTATTCCTTTTGATCTCTTTATAAATTATGTTTTTTTTTTTTTTAGAAAATTTAGATTTTTTTCCACAAATATTGGGAACTCTCCAATACATCCATCATGATTTGCTACGTCAGCAGATTAAAAGCCTTTTTGTCTTTTTAAATCCTTTGTTTGACTAATGCAGCTAATTTTGAGTGGATGCACTACTGGTTTCTTAGTGACTGTGCATTAGTGATTCTGAATATTCTTTTACAGGTTGTTTGTTGCATAGGAAGACTTTAGGTTGTTGCATGTCTATAAAATTAGGGCTCGGTTAGATTGGGTCAGGATGTAAGGCATACACTTCTATTTGATTAGAATATAAGTTGTTAGATTTGTTCCATTCTTGTTGGAATGTTCCGCTTCGACATGTTAAACATAATGGATTTGGCATAAGTTAGTTTAGCTTTGTGATCCGTCTTGATTTGGATTTATTTTGATTCACTCCTGTCGCTATTTCAATTGGATATAAAACATGGAGTGTCGTCTTCTCCTATTTTCTCATCCAATGTGTATTAGATTTGAAACGTGTTGCATTTTTTCTTCTCCTTTGTTTTTTGCCTTTTTTTTTTCCTTCCAGTATTCTTCTCTCTTTATCTTCTATTTGGTTGTCCACCTCTCTCTCGTCCTCCCTTCCATCTCTTAGACATTTGTAATCAGCTAAGGTTGGTAATTGTAAGTGCCTTGGAGATGGTGAGATATTTGGTGTTTAGATGGGTTAAGTGTGGTAGTGGGTAGCACCTGCAAAGACTTTGACATATGAGGTAATGGATGGGCTTTTCCCATATCTCTAATAATCATATGTTTAGATTTGTAGTTTCCAATGTAATTATTTTTTAAATAGCTATCTAGTTTAAATCAATTATTACCTATGTAATGGCTCATGTGAGAGGTAAGAAATGGCATTAGATCTTTGGTGTGAATTAGTGTATATTCTTTAAGTTTTACTTTTCATGCTGTCTTTTTTGAAATGGGACACCAAAATGTCCAGAACATCGGAACATTCCATTTTTTAAGTAAACCAAAACAAGAGTAGGAGCAAATCTGACTACTATGATTAGAATTCAGAATTTCAGTAGATCCAATTCTAAATTGTATGTAATAATACAATATTGTCCCCCATTTACAATGAACAAATTGTCAAATGTGTTCCGGTAGCTATACTACTTTGCCTTTAAATGGAATGTTTCATTGTTCTAGCCATTCTAGTGTTTCATTTTGGGAAAGGTAATAAAAATAATAAAATACGAAAAATAGTGGAAAGTTCACTAACAAATAAAATATGAAAATAGTGTAGTACCTCGTCCTTTTTAAAAAAAATAAATAAATTTAGGTGCCTTGCTAGTTGTACATTGTGATAAGTTGAGATACTTGGGCTCTGTGATAGATTCCAAAGGAGGTTTCGACTTAGATATAACGAATATGATAAGAGTGAGGGGCAAAATGTAGACAAGCTAGTAGAGTCTTGTGCGATAAAAGAGCCCCTCTTCGCCTAAAAGGACGACTTTATAAAATAGTTATTAGATATGTGATGCTTTATGGAACAGAGTGTTGGACAATGAAAAAAAGACAAATAAACAAAGTTAGGACAACGGAGATGCGTATGCTACGTTGGATGAGTGATTTAATCCTAAAGGACAGAGTTAGAAATAAACACATTAGGGATAGTTTAAAGATAGTTTTGATAGGAGACAAATTGAGGAAAACTCATTTGAGTTGGTTTGGTCATTAGTAGAAGACCAGGAGAGGCTATGGATTGAAGGCACTAGGAGGAGAGGGTAGCCTTCGAAAACATGGATGTAAGGGAGATAAACTTTGAAGTGACTGATGGTATGGTTTATGATAGGGTTAATTGGAGAAGAAGAACTCATAAAGCTAACCTAAGATAGATGAGATTATTGGCTGATGATAATGATGATGAGGTGCCTTGCTAGTGCCATTAATATAGTGCTAGATCCTTTTGCTTGGTAGTTTCCTTTCTTGTTTAATATAGTTCTTGACAAATAGAGCGAGGTAGTGGGTTAATTTTGAGGGTTGGTGTCGCTATGACTTGGATCCTTTTTTCCGTTGAAAGTTAACTGATGAGTGTGCCCAATCCCTCTCATTGTTTAACCTTCTTAAAATTTGTGACCTTCTTTCGTCTTGTTTTGATGGTCGGATCTAGACATTTGATAGCGATAACACTTCACTATTTAATTTTTTTTTTTTCAAGGAATTGTTCTTCTCCAGTCTTGTCCTCATGTTACCACAAATTTTGGAAGATCCTAGCTCCTCTTTGTAACCAAGATTTTGCTTGGATCATTGTCTCGGTAAGATTCTCACCATTGACCACTTGCGTCTGCAGATGGCATCTGGTCGGGCCTATGCTGCAACAAGCTTGAGCTTGATTTAGAAAATGGACGCTTGAGCTCGAGCATGAGCTTGACATGAGCTTAAGATATGTTCTCAAGCTTGAGCTTGAAGAACCCAATGAGAAGCCTGAGTAAGATATAAAATTGGCTTAGTATGAGGAATATGTATGTCACAATACGTGGTCCATTTTCCTCTATTTTTTACAAAAAATTATTGAACACATTAAAATTCAACTATATAGATTAAAAGCAGACTTGATTACTACAAGTGGACCAAGTATTGGCCCAAAATTTAATTTAAAGCCATTTGTCTTAGTGGTCAAAATCTCCAACCATCTTTAGAAAAGAATCCAATGATGCTTGGCGATTTCAACCACTAAGATCAAGTAGATATGAATTAATTTTAGGCTTAATTCAGTCCACTTTTTTTTCATCAAGTATATTTTTAATCCTCACGGTTGATTTTTAATATATTTCACAAAAATTATAAGAGTGCATTTGATTGGTCTCGGTTAAACTATCTATATTTATTTGAATATAAGAAGTTATGCATGAGATAGCTTGGTCTTCGAGCTTTTGCTCCTGAGCATTGATATGTCTGAGCTTGGCCCTGAGCCTGGTTAACATTTAGGTTATAAAATTAGTGCTTAATCCCTATTTTCTCAAACTGGACTTTTCCAGCTTTCAAGTTTTTGAGCTAAATGCCATCCCTACTTGCCCCATTGCAATCACTTTGGGGTCAATGCTTGTTACTTGTGTATTGCCAATGGCAAAACAATTGATCACCTGTCACTTTTTCCTAAGTAGTTTGGACCATGTTCTTCAACTTCTTGGAATCTCCTGGGTTTCTCCATCTTCCTTGGTGGACTTCATCAATATTTGTTTTGGCGGCATTGGCTATTCTCAATGTAGATTGATCTAGACTCTTGGAAGATGTGTAATGATGGTGCTTTCAATAATTCCAACTGTCCATCTTATATTTTTTTTGAGAGCTGAATTGAAGGTTTTCATAGGTTTTTATCATTAGAAGAGTTCAAAGATGTCTCTAAATGATGTACTCAAAGATTGGTCTTCTTGCTTGAGCACTACGTCATCCATAGTCTCCTCTCTTAGCAACCTCACGTTCCAATTTTCTCAAGCTAAATTCCGATGCAATTTATGTAAGTGGTTGAGGTGGAACCGATGACATTTTTCTTATCTCACTGTTGCTTTTCTTGGAATCAGCTTTTGGTATTGAATCCAATGAATGGAGGTGAAAGCACTTGTAAAAGGTTGTTGTAATTACTGACTTGGGCTTTTTCATGTGCTTTTGGAGGGTAATCCTTGAAACATCATGAAGTGGTCTTTTTGAGACTACTGCTTTCCCTGGCAACTAGTACACTTTATCGAAGAATTAAGAGATCCAATTGTGTTAAATTTCAACTTTCTATTACTCCTATCCTCATTCTGTTAATGCAGAAGCTGATTCACTAGTGAGACAGGGAGCTTCTATATAGTCTTTGTAGTCAGTTTATGTTTTTCTTTGTATCTCTGTTTTTTGAGGGTCAGTTTTCCTCAAAATTTGCCCTCTTTGCATTATTGCTTCTCTCTTTTAATGTATTCTCCTTTATCTCTTTAAAAGAAAAATAGCCATATTTAAACTTTTCCTTCTCTCTAAACTTCTCAATAAGTTGTCTCAATAACCCGTAAGGGTTGGCTTTGGTCAAGAACCCATCTGAGAGCAGCTTGGGTTCAAGTCACTCTCTGCACAAAAGGGCCACTTCCCATAGTGTTACCCAGTGTGTGTGGATAGGGAGGTTTGCACATGCCCAAGAATTAGTTAGGTGCTCTAAGAGGTCTGGACACCTTGGTCTTAAAAAAAAACAGTTGTCTCAGTACAAAAATGGGTTCAGTTGTTGATCACCCATGGCATGAACCTGAATGAGTTCAAGTTCAAATTCTTTGAGGACTGACCAATATTTTCTGTAGCAAAGATAGAATTCTTTTAATGATTTGTTCAGTAACTGTGATCTTCAACATCAGACCTGTGAATATATGATCTCATTTCTGAAAGTTATAGACCCTTATATCTTTTCTTTTCTCTTCATTAGAGAATTCTTTGTGCATCCAGCTCTGATTTAATTGGGATTTGTGATATATTACTTTCATGTTTATGTTCTGTGAAATCTTGTGTTCTGTTTGTTTACATCTTTCATTTTTTTTTCTCTTTTATGTAGAATTTGTTACATTGTCCAACCTGTTTTCACATTATCTAATAAGATGAGTAAGAAAAGCCTATAAATTGCATTGTGCTTTTTTTTAATTTTTTTTTTCAATTTTCTATATGGCTTTCACATTGTTTGATATGATTTTGTGTAATATTTATCATCGTCATCAGAGCCCAAATTCCACCTATCTGGGGTTGACTTTGCAGAATTATTCTCTCCTCATTACACAGTTTTCTCAAAAACAATGAAGGGGCATGTGTTAGCAGCATTGCTTGAATTTTTTTTTTCAGGATCATAAAGAATCTGAGATATTGGACTTTCTTTACATTCTGTTTGATAATCTATCTTCTTTCTGATGTTCTAAATAAATTTAAGCTTGATTTGTCTGGTTTTGAAAAATTCCTTTTCCCTGTCTTTCTTTTGTTTTTACTTCTGGTCTTGAGTCCAATCTAAAGATGTGGAAGTGAAAGATCTTATTTTGTCATCCTTTCCAGTCCCCTAATTCGATCAAAGAGAACAGCTGAGGTTATATGGGGCGGTCGTAGTGAAGAGATGATTTCAGAATCTGATTTGAGGGAAATCGACCTGTATTCATTTCAAGTTAGTTTGGATTCAGACTCTTATTCTAAATAAATTAGAGACTTTGAGAATGTTCAAAATAGAAGAGTAGTAAGGAGTTTTTAGTTATAGCTACTTCCTGTAATTGCTATGGTTATTAGCTGTATTGGACTTCAGGGTCTTTTGAAGCATGAGGGGAAGGCAAAGTTTGGTGATGCATATCGCCAATGGCAGAAGGATGCTTCAAATTTCAACATTGATGGTCATTATCCAGTAAGGGAGTTGTGGGCCCGTGCGAGGAGCTGCTGGCACAAAATCCTAAAACACGAAGGGAAGTCTGTGCTTGTGGTTGCACACAATGCTGTTAATCAAGCTCTTGTTGCCACTGCAATAGGTACCTTTACTTTTCATTTATGGTAATAGGGTTTTTTTTATTAATGTCATGAGGATATGATTACAGTATCCTCGAGCCTTGACTTTGAGCAAATGGGGCTATGGTCTTATTGTCTGTCCTCCTGTTCTGATGACCCTGGATCAAGCTGCTATATATCTCCTAATGGGACTAAATCATAAGCCTTTAATAGGCAATTGACAACCTGCTGATAGATAGTTAAGGAAGAGATGCAGCATCGGTCTATGTCTAACGTAAATGGTCAATTGGATGGTGTTGGGCCTAGAATCTTTGAAGTTGGATTAATTTGGTGCAGAGAAATGTTGAAACTGGGCCATTAGGTCATGGTACAATTGGTTTGGCATGCACCAGACTTCAAGATTGATGAGTTATGTGCAGGCACACCTCAAGGCCTGGGGAAACCCTATCCATATCTATTGGTCATTGATCATATAATTCCTTTTGGAGATTGAGATGAGGACTTATTGGCAAGTTCACTGTTTGAAATTGTTGTATGTTAATCAGGACTGGGCACTGAATATTTTAGGATATTACTTCAGAGCAATTGTGGGGTGAGCGTTTTGGACTTCACCCCACACCCTGATGGTGGCTCTCCATACATCTGTCTTAACCGTTTAAATCAGGTGAATTCATTATCTACTAGTTCAAATTGCAAGAGAGATTGATTATTCATTTTTTTTTTTTTTTTGTTTTCTAAAATAAGGAATTCCTTCCTTCTATAGGGAGAACTTTATTATTTTTATGGTGTATGTTTATCATAACTAAGAATGGGAATGAGCAGGTCTCAGACTGGGCTCTAACTATGCCAAGTCTGAGCCTGATTAGTAGAGGAAAAGCCCGAGCCCGACACGAACTTAAATGGTGTGATCAAACCCGACCCTGATCAATATTAGGAGCCCCAAGGAAAGTCCAAGCCCGACAGAAAAACCGAAAGAAAGTTTCTTTCCCTATGAAACTAATGGTTTAAAAATTCCACAAAAAATGGCAGTCAGTCAATTAAAAAAATGCACTTTCATGAAAAATAAAGAATCTAGAAAGAAAAAAAAAAACAAAGACGTATTAAAAAATATAAAAAAAGTACGATAAGCAGTCATTGATCATCCTCTTTCCTTTTTCATTTAATCTAAAAATTAAAAAAGGGGCAATCCCTCTTTCTCTTTTCCTCTAATCTGAAAATTATTAAAAAGGGTGATTCATCTCTTTTTCTTCTTCATCTTAAAACTGAAAAGACGGGTAGGAATGAGAGGTGTCTCTCATAACAGGGTTGGGGGGGGGGGGGGGTGGGGTTGGGAAAGAGTGATGCTTGTAGATAAGGGCGATCATATCCTGTTTGGGTAGATTTATTGGTAGGAGATAGATCCTTGAAAGATGTTTTCCCTAGTCTTTCTAGAATAGCTTTGAATTGTAAGCAATGGTGCAGGATTGTCATGTGGTGCAAGGTAGAGTAGTCAATTTTCTTTTAGAAGGAATTTCAGGGATTTTGAGCAAAGTATTTTTAGGGCATTGTGAGGTGACTTGTTGGTTTTCGTGCATGAGGATGATGAGCGTATCTGGATAGGCAATTCTTTTGGATGTTATTAAGATTGGGGTTAATGTGGAGGAGGATATAGACCACTTGTTTGTGGAATGCCCCATGACTGGACAATTGTTCATAAATTTTGCCAACTTGATGGGAGGATCTCGCTAGGACTCGTGGGGGGAGTCATCGAGTCCTGGTTTCTCAAGCGACCTAAGATGAAGGCCACATGGAACACCGTTCTAGTGGCGATCTTATGGCCTGTATGGAAGGAGAGGAACTCTAGGATTTTTTAGAGTAAGGAGTTAGTGAAGAGCGAGATCTTTCAAAAAGCTAAATGGAGGTTTTGCATGTGACTTGTATCTAGAAAAGAGTTATGACGTAGTACAGAAGTGCAGTATGCCCGAAAATGGGCTTGTGACATTTAAAGCCCTAGATCTAAGAATGTAAAGATTGGAGTGAGGGCCAGGAATCCGCCTCAGGAAGCGGGAGTCCTGAGTTCGGTACCCACTCTATCCCAAAGGGCCACTCCCCTTAGAGTTACCCAATATGTGTGGGTAGGAGGCTTGCACATGCCCGAGGATTAGTTGGGTGCTGTAAGAGACCTGTGACACCTTGGTCATAAAAAAAAAAACCTACTGCTATATGCTCACAATATGCAATGAAAACGTTGATTTAAGACGTTAGTATTCTGTCATCAATGATTAAATCAATTCTTGTGGACATGCGATTCATCGGGGACCTATTCGATTAAGACAATGGTGGACTTGGCTACCTAACATCTAATGGCTCGACAACTCCACCCAGCCTGGTCTGGAAAAATTCAACTCCTCCAAGGGTCTAGAGGGGCGTGGTGAAGAGGAAAATTCTTACTAGAATGAATCTTAGGAGGAGAGGTTTGTTGAGGTCCGAAGAAGACCTTAGTTGTCCTCTTTGCGGGTCAGCGGATGAAACCATTGACCACCTCTTTGTCACATGCCCTGTCACTTGGAACTTATGGGGTAGTTTCTTCAACCTTATGGGCGTTTCATGGTTTGTGCAAACTCATGGGAGGGTCTATTGGGCTCATGGTTTCTTCCTAACCTCAACAATAAGAGGAGGATGGCTTGTAATACAATTTCTCTTACTGTCTCGGGACTATTTGGAAATAGAGGAATTCAAGAATCTTTGAAGGAAATTCCACGGAGGTTAGTGAGCTCTGTCAAAAATCCAAATGGAGACTATGCTTGGCTCCCTTCCGACAAGGAATTCAAGGACTTCAGAGCCAACGACCTATTATCTTCGTCGGAGGGTTGCATGAGTGGACGGCCTAGGAAACCAAAGATTTCGGTTGATTGGTCACCTCCTCAAAGAGGTGTCATGAAATATAATGTGGATGGAGCTTCCAGGAGAAAACTGAGACTGACAAGGATAGGTGGTGTCCTCCGAGATCATAGCAGCCAAACATCTTTGGTATTCACAGAGTCAGTAGGAACTAGATATTCAAATGAGGCTGGACTTTTCAGCATTAGGAGAGCGTTGACCATTTGGGCGAGTTTAGGGGGTGGAGAACTAGTTATTGAGAGAGACTCGGCAAATGCCATCAAATGGGTGAAGGGTTTGAAGCGACGCCTCAAAAGATTGATTGCCATGGTTAGGGAGATTAGGGCAGTCGTCATGGGACTTGAGGGATCCTTTGTCCAGATTAGTCGTACAACAAATGGGCTGGCAGACTTTTTTACTAAGAACTGAGTCAAGGGTTCTATCTCCGGCGTCTTTCAAATTTAAGGAGGACAAAACCAAGGGAAGCTTGGATTGCAAAGGATGGCACTTCCTTTGTTTGTTTGTTTTTTTTTTCTCATCATTTACATGATACTCTACTTTTGTTTTTCTTGTATTTGCTGGGTCTACCTCTTTTGGACCCCCTACTTACTCTTGTACATAATTCTTCTCTAATATATTTCTCATTTGTTACCGTTAAAAAAAAAAAATCAATGATTGAAACAAGATCCTAAGCAAATAACATTACAAAATCGAAAGAACTAAAAAGATCCATAGCATGCAAGCATATTAAACTCTAGAAGTAATCTCTAATCGAGATTAGGGTCTCCAAATATCCTAAGATCAGATTCTAGATGTCTAAAATTTCTCACACAAGTGAAAAAGTACAGATTCTCAATGAAAAATTCAAGTCCTACTTGAATCCAAACTCCAAAACACTTGAAATAGGTCTAGTTGTTTGGGGGGTTTTCTAAAAAAAAAGGGTTGGTTGTAGGGTAGGGAACATGTCACAATGCAAAATAGGCCAAAAAAGGATAAAAATGACCCTGTCTGTATGGTTGAGTGGGGTTCAGGTCGTGGTGACCTACAAAGTCCAGATCTATCCTTGGTTGGGTTAGATTTGTGATTTTTGGGCTGTTTCGGGTTCTAAAAATGCGAAAAAAATTAGGGAAAAGTTGGAGATGAAATAAAAGGAGAATAAGAAGAGATTAGGATAGAAAGCACCTGATTCCTTGGAGTGACACTAAAGGAGGGAAAGTCTCACACCACCTGTCTTCTCAAGAGAGCATGTAGACAATTTTCTTCACTTGTATTCTATTATGAAATTACCAAGAATTGATAAGATGGCTTCAGACCTTTTGCTGTTTTAAGAAATCACCACAGAAATTGTGGCTCTGTTCAGAGAAAACCCACAATGTCAATGGATTACTTGGATTCTAGTTTCTCTTTGGAAAGAAGAAAATAGGCTCAAATCTCAATTGGAAAATTTGACTTCTTGCAATTTCCACATAATGAAATTAAGATATCTATGAATTCTAGACAATTAAATGGCTAGAAAGTAAAATTAAATTCAAGCAAAATAATAACTAGAAATTAAAAGACTAAAGATAACTCACCGAACAATGGGAGACAAAGAGCTGAACTTCAACTAGAATGCAATCAATTGGGTGTCCATGACTCTTATTTATAGTGCTTGCATTACAAAAATTAAGAAAAATAATTTCTTCTCATCACTCAATGACACCTTACTACAAAACCAATCATAACTTTGTCTATGTTAAAATTGCATAGACTTGGACTTGTTGGGCTGGTTATTGAATAAGCTTTCCAATGAATTTAATTTTATGAAAATTTGACATCGTTGATATATTAAATAAGCTTGCACAATTATTACACCTTTTTGTTTCCCCAATCCTTGAGATGTGTCCTATCTAAAAGTATAAAAATAAAATAAAATAAAAAACACAAAAAGGGAAAGGAGGCGGTTCCCAAGCTTGCTTGGATTTCCTTCCAAATCTTGTTTTCTTGCACTCCAAACAAAGGTGTGAATTGAATCTTGTGAAAGTGATTGAGGAGGTGGGAACCTAATCCTCATCACAACTCTTGGCTTCTAGAAAATGGGCCTCTAATTGGGCCTTCTTTAGTTCACCTTAAAATACTCCCAATCCATATATGTACCAAATGGCTATTTATTAAAGAGATTTTGAACCCAAAATGCGTCTAAGTTAGCTCCTTTTTCTCCAGTCAAAAACTTTGTAGAATTGGAATGCTAATTCATCAATCTGGTCCATGGGGATACCCTCATCACAAATCCACCCATCTAGGTGAGCCTTGGTGGGCCCCATCTAGGAGTGCTCGAATTAAAACTTGAGCATAAATGTCATGGCCCGACCCAACGGGCACGTGAGAAATAAGATATTTTTTTTTTTACTCTAAAGCATGCACAACTCATAGTCCAAACACGTGATACCCATACGTGTAAGAAGATCCTTGTGGATCCTAGGACTTATTGGACCCTTGATTTAATCGAACTGAATTATCAGCTGCCTACGTATTCCATTGGAGATCAGACCTTGTGTAGTTCTCAATTCATTTATTTCATGGCACTAAACTTGTGCTATTCAAGATGTCATTACAGGACAGTCTAATTGCCCAATCGTGAGATTTATCAATAGAGTGTGTCTCATCCATCACAGGTCTATACCAACCATGGGAACTGCGTCAACCATGGGATAAACATCAACCATGGGACCTATACCTGAACATAAGTACTACATCCCTCCTCGGGGACAATAGTCTAAATATGGGTCCAATCTTCTATGGAATCAATCTCCTCCGTGAGAATATCCATCCACAATAATAATATTCATCCATGGTCATAATGCCCTCTATGA
The DNA here is from genome assembly GCA_022113865.1 of Chimonanthus praecox. Lineage (NCBI taxonomy): Eukaryota > Viridiplantae > Streptophyta > Magnoliopsida > Laurales > Calycanthaceae > Chimonanthus > Chimonanthus praecox. Next base: position 20,402,203 of record CM039087.1, on the reverse strand, counting down.
GGATAACCATCCATGGGAATAACTGTTGAATCTAATAATAAAAAGAAATAAAGAAAAGAAAAAGGGATGAATATCAGAGAATAATGATTCTTAGAATTGTATTAAGATGTATTTCCTCTTAGAGGGTACAGGTATATATAAGAAAGAGAGAGCCAATTAAGGTGCCAAAAAAAAGTACAATCACTCTAACTTATCTACTCCTAATTATATCTATACAGTTGACTTGCCAAGATAGGCATAGTAAGTTTAGTTTGTCCTGAGTTGGGTCCCAGTGGGTCCCACAACAATAACCCTCCATGGGAATAATATCTATCCATGGAACCATCAAGTCCACTATGAGACCAATACGTCTACCATGAGACCAACATGTCTATCATGGGGCCAATATGTCTACCATGGTACCAATATCTGGGCATGGATCCAATACGTTTACCATGGGAACAACATCCATGTGACTAATCATTTCCTTGGTAACACTCCATCAATGAGTATCATCTATCCATGGGTATAAATCATCCATGAATATAATCCCTCCATGGATATAATTCCTCATGGGTATAACTAATCCAGGGGCACATCATCTACCATGAGATCTTTTATCCGTAGGAACAACACTCGAATGAATCACTATGTGACTGTGGCAACAATATCAAATCATCATATCAGATCATAAACATACCACGACCCCTAGCAAGACTTAGGGCACATGACTTACTAAGCGGGAGACCCACGACTGGCATGATCAAGTCTACCTGGCCCTGTATCCCTTCACCTCATGGGTGATTCAGTCAAGCTTTAAGGCGGTCGGATCGCGCCTTACAAAGCTAGTACCATCCCTATGGGGTAAACGAATATCTAGCCTTACGTATCAACACACATCAAATGTGTTATATAGCCGTGAGAGCGCCCTACAACGCATCATTGTCACAAATATCGTTCTCGGGATATTAACGGCGATTGGTAACATCGGGATATTTTCAAATTCTCTGGTTTTTACCGGGAATTTTACAGAAAAATCTCGCGGAAATTATAATATTTAAAAATAATAAAAATAGAATAAATATAATTATTAATAAAATGAAAATGGTAATAAGGAATTTACCAGCAATTTACGGGGATATTATCGCGATATTACCATTTATCGCTTTTTTATCGCGATTTTATAGGGAATTTACCCGGAATTTATCGCCGTGCCGATAATAACGTGTTTTTAACGCGGTAATGGTATTTTACTGATAAAAATGTGGTAAATTCGAAAATACCGCCGATATTTGTGACAATGCAGCGCATTTCATGTGAGGGACTCATTCATCAACGGCAACCATGCGGGACCAAGTCTCCGTAGTTGACCCCCACTGTCCAGAATACCTCTCTGGAACGGGCAATCATAATCACGTGAGGGACTTACCCATATCACGTCTCAATATCAATATCACGAGAGGGACGCACCCACATAATAATAATGTATGAAATGAAACATAAATTATTCTATGCAACAATGCTATGCTATGAACACCATCACTGTGAACACAATGTCCACCCAAGGACACCTCTATGAAACGGGCTGTCAATCATCATGATCCCTTAAGGGACATAGGCCACGACTTACAAGTGGAGATCTCCATACAACGTAGATAATATATCTCACAATGCGTCCCTTCACCACTCTGGTGATTAAGTCAACTCTAAGGTAATCAATATAAGACTTACCAAGTTAGTACCACCCAAGTAGGGCTCACAAGTATCTAACCCTGCGTAACTGCACACCAAGTGTACAAAATAGTCGTGAGAGCGACCTACAGTGCGAAGCATGTGATTGGCTATACTCCTCAACGACAACCACAACAGTCGTGAGAGCGAGCTACAGTGCGAAGCATGATAGGAGTTATTCTCCTCAACGACAACCACAAACAGCCGTAAGAGTGATCTACAGCGCGAAGCATGATAGGAGCTATACACCTTGACGGCAACCCTAGAGGACCAAGTCCCATAGCCGACGCCACCGTTCCAATAGGGTTCCTTAAACAAAATCATTATCTTGTCACACCAACCTCCTCTAGGAAGTGGAGCCTCATACTAGTGGGGCCCAAATAAGAGAAAGGTACATCATCAAGTCCTATAAACTCTTTGGGTCTCATCCCAACACTAGTAATTCTCAGTATCATCATGCCCATTACCACAACATCCCATACTCACCTCCTAGATAACCTCCTAGGCACACATCAGTGAGTAATGCAAAATGGATTATATTCACAATTACATGGGCAACATATATGGCATAATCACATCATACCATAATTTCACAACAAGCAGCATAGTACGTTCCATTACGTTTCATACATTCAACATACTCATCACATTGGGTTATTTTAGGAACATGAACTATACACCAACCTGAGATACACACATCGTGTTTATTTAACATATTCTTAGTCCTTGCAATTCATTCAACCCGTCTCATAGTAGTTTATCATCCTAAGTCCAATCACTCCCTTTTTCACAACGTTAACTCAATTAAATTCAACAAGAATTCATCTCAACCCTTCCCAAGGGTTTCCAACAATTAACACAATTTATCCATCATCCTTAATGTAAATGAATGAGACACAATGCATCTTTTGATCGAGCTGAGGCACAATGCTTTCAGGTGCATATGTACCACATAGTGGATCAGATCAACCGTAGTTCATTATTTTCACGTTTGGGTTGACATTGGAGAGTAATCATACTTTTAATTTGGGGAAATCAAATAAGGCTTTCTTAGCATTTATGTTGTATTCCATGCATTCTCAATCATGCTAGCCCATCCTCATTATAGCACAAGTTAACTCCTTAGGGTTATGAGATACTTGACCTTAACTCACCCATTTCACTTAGTCTAACCCTTCTTCAAGTTCCTCTTCAAATCATGGAAATTCATTCTACACATGGTTAAGTTGATCTACCACAACCATTATCAACATAGGTACTCACCAGTAATATACATATCATCACAAAATCCAAGCATGGTATTAAAACACATTCATCATGCTTATTATATGAGTTACCCATCTAAGAATTCCAATCACAATCATAGAATCATTTAATGCATATATTACTCATAACTATAGACAAGTATGGGAAGTTATCAAGGCCGTACATTTCACATCAATCACACATAAGCATAGGAAGGTCAAACCATAACTTTATCCAACTATGCATGCATTGGAATGTGCACAAAGCAACATTCACTCAAACATATTATCAAACACCTTGTGAATATGGAATTTTACAAATATTCCCAATGCTCAAAGTGTATGATATTTTCCTCTTATATATATGCTAGGCCCTAGTCAAATATCAATTTTAGGAACGTAATCACATGGGGCTCCCCAATTCCCCCGATCGCGCCCCTTCTTCCCTCACACGCACCTATCCTTTGTAAATTGAATCGTTACCCTATTTAACCCAAATCTGAATTACACAATCCATTGATCTAAATCACATGAACTTACTTTTTCCATTGTTGGATGAAATTGAATCTTTGGCCTTAAAAAATATGGCTTCACTTATTCGATGAAGGTGGTTTTTTATGTGTACCCTATTCAACTAAAGATCTTTCCAAGCAACTCATTCACATGGCCCCTAGAAGGCCCGACATAAAATTTCTCAAATTTTTTTGGTGGGGTGGGGGAGAGGGGGTGTAATTGGGGCCATGGTGGGCCCCTTTTGATTGAGGTCCTCATGTTTTGAGGGCTAGAGCCTAGATGGCTGTGGTTAGCATATAGTCAGGATCAAGTGAGGCCTTGTCCCCAAATAAAAATTTAAGGGCTTTTATTTGGAGCCCAATAGGGCCTATGTGGATGGTCTAGGTGAGGCATGGGTGATCCTTGTTATACATATTGTATCCTTTTTGTCCCCCCATTTCCTAGATTTTTGAAAATTGCATGTCCTGAAATAGTTCCTGTAGCCCGCATCCTTTCTTGTGTTATCTATCTGAGAATCATTGCTTTGGGAGCTAATAATAGAAATATATTGAAGGAGTTCTAATGGGTGTCTTTGGGGGTGGAAACATTGGTTCTGGGTTGTAGATGATTGCAGACGTGCAGTAGTTGAGACCAATAGGAGTCATGCTGGAAGGTGACTCCTTTAGTGCCATTTAGTAGGTCACTGTTGCTGCATTTCCATGGAACCTATCAAATTATACTGAGACCAGCAATTGAATCCGGAGATGCTATTCCGAAAGTTGGTTCATACAGGTTTCATTCAAAGCTTTTGATCTAGTTGGTTTTTTTCTTCTTTTTTTATTTAGTTGTGTTGTTGCCATTGGCCTATGTCAATTTACACTTGGTTTGTATCCATTCTTGCTTTTTTCTGCATGATGACTTTTATAATAATGATAGCAATAATAGTAGTCATTATTCTTAATGTTGTTGTTATATTATATTTCATATAGCCACAAGGGTGCTTGGTATTTATGCTATGAATTTCGTGCAATTTTGCCATTCCTCTTCAGCATTTGAAAGTATCCTAGGTAAATATGCTCAATTGAATGATGCTGTTGCAGACTCCAAATTCTCCTATAGCTGCTGGGAGTTCTGGCGGTAGAAAAGCAAGTAAACGTATCATATTGGTCTGCTACGGAGCTACCCAATATGACACCGAGGTATGGGAAAAGCGGATGCTTCTGGATCTATATTTCAGAAAATGGAGTATGATGCCCCTAGAAACCATCTTTTTCTTATGATTATCTGAACTTAACTATAATAAAGAGCCTTGATTATGTAAGATGAACTCTGAATATCTCAAATTTTATGCCCAAAGATCTTTTCACTTTGTTAGTCTGGATAAGTACTGACAAATATGTTTAACGAATCCGGATATAATCCCTTTTGGCTTTGAGCATCTTAATTCCTTTAACCAAATTCCTAAAATCAGTCACGTAGGAAAATAAAAAAAAAAATCTAAAAGAGTTGTACCATTCTTTGTTAGAAAGCTAACACAGCAAAGTTTCAGCTGTTCCATATCCAATCCAAGTCCTGCAATATTTTTGCCATTCATTTTGGTTATGAATACAACAATTGACAATATGAAAACATTGATATTCCAATTATGTATTGCAATATTAGGTCCCAACTACATCCTTAAATATCTGTATTTGCTAAGATGCATCAAATCTTTTTGGTCAGTTTGTGCAGTAAATGTTCTAATGCAGTAGACATTGACCCTCGAAATTATTAATGCTGTCTCTCATTTTTCCTATTTTTGCAACCCATATCTTTGCCTCTTCTAATCCCATCTATATCCCACTGGCACAATGCAGGACGACTGTATGCACAGCAACAGCTTTTTTGTGTAATTTATACAAACAAATATGTCATTTGATGCTTGGAGGAAACAGGAGTAATCTTTTATTTGAACCAACACCCACAGGTGGACCCAGCTTTAATTGGAAGACTAATTTATCCTATAATGAATGGATTGTGCCACAAAATATCTCAAATCAATAGTATAACCTTTTTCTTTTATTTTTTGGGGAGATCGCATATCCAAGGTCCCCATTCAATGTGTTATCCAGTCATGGTTCACATTTCCATCAGTGAATGATTTGGATTTCTTAGGGGTTAGGGCCCCCGTTTGGATTCGGCGTGGGGTGGTTCTTGGATGTATCTTTTATGTTTTTCTTGTTTTCTCTTGTATTTATGTTTCTTGATTTTGTTTTGAGTATATATCTCCTATACTCAGATCGTTCTTTTGTACTTCTTTCTTGTTTTAATGAATCTAATTCGTTAATGTTTCAAAAAAAAAAAAGATGAATGATTTGGATTTCTAGGTAATGCACCCTACCTTTTTCTCTGGAAGAACTGAGAATCTCGAGGGCGATCATTTTTGTATTTCATTTTTTTCCCTACTTTTACTCTTCCTCTCACAAGTGGCTAGTATTTCCCTGTTAACAATCTTTCTACTTTGCTAGCCTTACTGCAAGCTTCTTCTCCTAATAGTTTCTAATGTATAATTTGCAGCTGGGCATCCCCAGTTCAGGAGGTGAACCATTGAACATGCTTGGTATTATACAGGTAGTGGATCGTTATTGGTTGCGTATACAAGCTGGATGCAACCATGTGGGTTTCCTGAATCGATTTTCCTGTCTTGATTAAAATATCTGCAGTCCCAGAAAACAGCTGAGCTACTTTTAGACATAAAGGTGAGCTCTATAATTTGTAGCCGTCAGAATGCTTCAGTTGGGACAGCCACAGCGATCTCCAAGGTAAACTACTTGGAATTTCATATACTAATGCCAAAACTGTACTGTTGTATCCACAAATTGCAATTTGTATGAAAATTTTGGGATAATTATGGCTGTCCATGTTGGTGTTTGGGTGCTACAAATACAATGTCTGGCACTGCTCTTATGACTTTTAGCCCTTGGTGTCAGATAATGATTGGGGTGAAAATAGGCAGAAAATGGTTTACCTGCTACATGGTTTTGATTTTCGTTGCGTTTGAATGCATTTATGGTACTGATGACCACGCGCTAGGCAAAATATTCAACCTACCTGCAAATGCAAAATTTCAATGTTATTTCACTATTTAATGTAGGCATATTTGGTTATAGGTGCAAGAAGCTGCAGATTGCTTGGGTGCTGACTGTTTACCCCGTTATGTTGAGGTAAAGCAAATGGAAGATTTAGAAGTCGAAAGGATCCTTTATCAATCGACAAAGGTATGCAATTATCCTAGTCAACATTGTGATGCTTTTGAACCATAATTATATAACCCCCCCCCCACCACCACTTTTTTTAATGTAAGATTGTAACCAAGATTCTAGTTAAAGATGAACTTGACTAAGACTTGTGGTTTGAGAACACATGACAAGTATTTTATGAAAGTTTTCATGATTAAAAACTTTGGCTTAGTTCTTTCATGTCATAAAACTAGACCTAGCAATGGGCCGGGTTCAGTTCGGGTCTTATTCGGTTTGGTTCTATTCGGATTTGGGTTTTTGTAAACGGGTTGTCTATTTGGGTCAATTTTGAGTTCGAGTTGAGTCGGTTTGGGTCAGGTTTACCCATTTATGTGGCAAAGGAGACTTTTCTTGCACGACAGATACCAAGATGATGAGGACATCATGGATGATCAATTTTTGAACAGTAAAAGAAAAATTAATCTGTGACTGTTGGGATTCAAGCCTAGGTCTCCATGGCCACAACATGTAATTCTAACCATTGAACTACAATCACGGTGTGATTCATGGAGATCATCTAATTGGGCCATCAAATTATTTAAATAAGCTCATATGGACCTATTATATGAACTTAGAGACTCATTTTTTATGTTTGTTCTTCCTAATACCCCTAGAGCCCATATTCAAGGATAAATTGGAGTTGCAAGATGGAATTGCTAAGTGGGTGGTCAACAAATCAATGTAGGTGAGAACTCCTAAAATCAAGGAAGGAATCTCTCACAAAAGGCAAGGAGGTGGCACCCAAGGCATGGCTGACCTAGATAGTTTATTTTTATTTTATTAGTTCAATGTACTGTAGGGTTAGGATTTGATGTTATTTTTGAAGGGCCACATGACATTCATCAAAGGATGACAATGTTGTAATTATTTTTCAAGAATTAGTATAAATAAAGGTGCCATATGCGACCATGGGACATTCCAGTTTAGTTGTTTTCAATTGCTTTGTGCAAGTAAGTTTTCTCTCTCTTCTAGTTCTTTTGATTTCTAGTTTAATTTTACATTGAATTTAATTTAATGCAATCTTAATTCTAGTTTTCATTAGGATTTTAGTTTCATTGTGAGTTTTGCATGGTGTTGGAATTGCCAGTGAGATTTTGAGCCTTAATCTTCTTTCTGGAGTGAAACTAAGTTTAGGTTTTTTTACAATAGGAATTCAATTTTCTCTATTTTTGAGCGATTATCAATTGGCGTGGGTGCTGAAGGAAATTCGAGGGTTTCTGGAACTTCTGGGAGAATTTCAAACTTGGGTTTCTCAATTCAAGTTGAGCCAAGTTTAGGTTTTCCATCAAATCAAGTGGAAGACCTTGGAAGATTGCAAATTTTGACCTAGGCTTCATTAGTTGGTGATTAGATCTTGGATCCTGCGTACCTGTTGATCGGGACACTTGCTATTTTCAACAATTGCTTATTTTGAAAAGAGGTTTTTTCCTTAGAACCAGTATCTTTGTTAGAAGCTCTTGGTGGGGTATCTTTGAATTTCTTATGTGCAACATGGTGAAAGGAAACACAAGATGCACCTAAAGAGATCAAGAAGAAATTCAAATTCAAGATCTCTCGATGAAGGAGATTGTAGCATAGCTAAAATTGATGAACACTTCCAGATGATGACAGCTTATCAGGAAAAGATGAGGCTACAACAGCAACAAATTATGAGGAATCAACAAACAATGTTCGATGCTCTCTAGAAACAGATGCAAGACTTGATGGCTAGAAGGAAATCTAGATCCCTTTCTAACAGATCGAGGGTTCTGTGGGATGCTGGAGTACATGGTTATTTTTCAGTAGACAATGGAACAGGAGGTCCCTTAACCGCAGTCATCAAAGAAACATACAAGAAAATGTAGATGGTTGTAGGACACTAGATAGAAGCATCACTAAAATGATGATGGTAGATCCTTTGGGCATCAAACTTGAAATTCCGGAACACTCCAGAGGTATATTGGGTGATCAATTTCTAGATTGGTTAGATACAGTGGAGAATATTTTTTAATGTAAGAATATTCGCAACCCAAAGAGAGTGCAATTAGTAGCAATTAAATTGAAAGGGGAGGCTTTGGCATGGTATAAGAAAATCAAGATGGAACGATAAGCTAGAAGAAAAGAAAGATCCAATCTTGGCAGAAGGTAAAGGAGTTGATACAGAAAACCTTTTTGCCTACTAACTATACCCAAGATTTATTCAATAGATTAAAAAGCTTAAACAGGGTCGGGACAGTAGTTGAGTATACAGAAGAGTTTAACCTCTTATTGTCTCACAACAATCTTGTAGAATCAAAAGAGAAGAGCGTGAATTCAGATTCATTGATGGATTGAGACCATCAATAGTAGATGTAATGGCTCCTTTCTACTTCTTTGAGTCAGTAGACGCATACTGGAAGGTGGTACAATTTGAGAAGCTGCAAAAGAAGGAATGTAGATAGATCTAATCCTTTATCATCCAATAGATCTACTTTCCTTAACAGATCTACAGATGATCGTGAGAAAGCATAAAAGGCAACTATGTAGCAACCTAGCAAGCCTACAAGACCAGATTCAAAAGGCGAGAGCAAAGCGAAGTGCTTCAAGTGCAACGGAGTGGGACATCTCGCATCAAAATGTCCTACATGGAGTGTCCACTTGGTAGAATGTGAAGACAATGAATCGGTAGATCAGCAAAGTGAAGTAGAATCCTTCATTGAGGGTGATGTAATGTTTGGTGATCCAAGGAATGCTTTGATGATTTGACATTCTTTGATTGCGCCTAAGCAAGATTGAAAGAGGATCGGCTTCGAACAAAATATCTTTCATTCTAAATGCATGATTGGTGAGAAAGTGTGTAATCTCATCATTGATGGTGGCAACTGCAGTAATATGGTCGTTCAAGAGGTGGTTGACAAATTGAAGCTTAAGCCATAGAAATATCCTCAACCATAACAAGTTTTGTGGTTCGAAAAAGGAAACGAGGTATCCATGGGCAAGCACTATTTAATTTCTTTCTCTATTGAGAATTGATACTTTGATGATGTGTGGTGTGATGTTCTACATATGGATGTTTGTCATTTGTTATTGGGAAGATCATGGCAATATGACAGGAACACTAAACATTTAGGGAAACACAATACACTTTTCACAGGGATGGTATTAAGGTTGTCTTAGGACCAGTTAAGGATTTCTTGACGACAACAACTGAAAGTTCCCAATTTCAATGTGCTGAAACATCATATTGACCCTAGAGGGAGGAGGAGGAGGAGGGAGGAGGGGGGGGGGGGGGGGGAGGTCAATCCCATTTTTAATGGTGTTTACAAATTTATTGATTATTTAAGGTCAGCGGAATGTTTATCAAGAGATTTGTTTAGTGTGATAATTTCTTTAAGCGATTACATTAAGATTATGACCCTTTACATAAGCTTTGATTATCGATGCTTGTACGCAATGTGTATAATGAGATAATCAATATGCAAAGTGAAGCGTGTTAAGAAGAGTACTTAAATACTAAATACAAACACACATAGATCAAACACCACAAGACCAATTTAAAGTGGTTCTGTTAGCCAACCTACATCCACTGTTAGGACTCGCTCAACCTTGAGCTATCCCCAAAATCCACTAAGTGAGGACTTACACCCTCACAATTGGAGTAGGAAGTCCACCTCAATCAATCGGCTTGAAATTTCACTCGCCACTGTCGAATAGGAATTCCACTCATCCATTTGGACGGGAGTTCCACCCACCTTTGTGCTAGAGACAACGCTCCAGAATTTTTTATAGTGGTTCCGGGGTACCTCCCCTTAATCCACTTTCGGAACAAAGGTTTTAAAGAAAATTAAAACCAAGAAGCACTTGCCTTTGAAGCTCTTCCTTCTGATGTGTGCTTCTTCGAGATCCCACTCATGTATGCCAACGCTCCGCCTCGTAGTCGTCGTTTAACAATCACAGTCCAGGGTGTCAAAGAAACTAGTTCTACCAAAGTTTTCCTAGTTTATGGCTCTCTCCTTTCTCACTTTCAAACTCAATCCTCAGACTGGTTGTTTATGAGTTTTCATCCTTTCTCTCTCTCTTACAACTCAATCTATTTGATTGGTTGTATTTGATTCCCCTAGTGTAAGCACGAGAGAGATAGTGATCCTTCTGTTGGCCCTTATTTAAGCTCACTGGTGAAGATGAGGGTCTAACTGATCCGTCCGAGGATACCAACTGGTTGTAAAAATTAGTTTTATATAATGAAGGCAACCAATTGAAGTAACGGTAATGTACCGACAGGTGGATCGCACCGATGGGTCGGTGACTAGAAATGTTACTGTTACAATTCCGACCGTTTTGCATTAAGTGCACTCCCAACGGTAATATTCTTTCCCGGTCGACATGTCGTTGTCGCTGATGGGTTGACACTTATGGTATCGAGAGGTCGGTCCATACGAGAGGCTCGTTCTGGTGCAAAACATGGTTGACAGTAGTTTCTACTTTGGAAACCTGTTTCTCAGAATGACCTGTTGCCCATTACTGAGGGGTCGGTCCTGGTACTCTTGATCGGTCTTTGATTGCCGATATGTCTGTTTGTTCTAGAGTCCACATGAGTTCAAGGTTTCAGAACTCAAGATTTTGATCGACGAGTCGTTGACCACGAGGGTTCATTTCAGCCTTTCACCGAGGAGTCGGTGCATACGAGACTTTCGAACAGAGACATACCCAAAATGACAATTCAATGTTCCAGAACCTAATGTCATTTGGGCCGACCAGTCTTTGACCACGATGGGTCAATCTTAACTGCACTGAGGGGTCGGTGAGATACGACTGGTCGTGCTGACAGTGAAACCAAATACATATTTCCAAGTTGTGTTCCAATTCACTGTCAACCTTCCTCACTAGGCTTCATATGATTTTAACCATTTGTTCTTCTAAGCCTAGGGATAGTCCTCTCTAAGGTGTGGGTACCACCTAAAGTCATCTATGGCCATTTTACATGTTTGTGATTGCCATAACGATGAACTTCAATCCAGTGGAGCATGATCTTTACTCTTGATCATCTTGGGTCTTCAAGCTTCCAGCAAGTGCTTCTTTCCGAGTCATGGAATTGACAAACATAGGGGCTTGGCCAAGCCGAGGCACTAACAACAACAAAAGGGGTAATTAAGGTGGTTGGTCTGGTCGGCTAAGTTCTAGGGAGTTTCGGTTTCAGATTTGTGTAAAGATTGGGCTTCTGTAGATTTGGTGGTACATCATTTGGAATCGAATCCTCAAGTTTCTTGGACTCCTCCTGCTTGTGAGCTTCTTAAGCTTAATTTTGATGGAAGTTGTATGCGCGAAATTGATGGGGCTGGGTACGGTGGGATCATTTGGGATCTTCAGTGCTCTTCTTTGCTAGCCCAGTTATTAATGGCTCAGTAATTGAGGTGGAATTATTTGCTTTGTGGTGTGGCATTCTGGAGCTGGAGAAGTTAGGAGTTCATGGGAGTTTAGTAGAAGGTGATTCTAAGGTAGTTGGTTGGATGGCCTTCGGGTTTTCAATGCCCGTGGGTTTTCTTGGACAAAATTGAAAGGATTCAGCATATTACTACTTCTTTTGATTTTAAGGTTGCTTGGGCACCTCGTTCAACTAATTCGGTTGCAGATGATTTGGCTCGTCAGGGATTATTCTTGGATTCAGAAGTTGTAAATAGATTCTTGTAATTTCGGGGAGGGAATATGTTCTTTTTGTTTTGGTGGGTTTTTCTTGGCCTGTTTTTTTTTCCTTATTGTATTCCCTTTTGAATTAATGAAGTTATCTTTCCAAAAAAAAGGGTAGGGTTTTTTTATAGGATTCCAATACAACTTGACCCACTAGATGAGATTTTTGAGACATCAGCTGTGAAGCATCAAGAGTCTGATATGCTTCCTCATTCTCTCCTAGCAAGCAAGGAAGAATTGTTGGGTGGTGGCAACTTGGATGAACTTCTGGATGAGACTCAGTTGCTGATGTTGTTGGTCCAGTTAAGATTCCTTTAGAAGATGTTCATCATTTAGATCTTCCAGTGTTGTTTCCTACAGTTGAGGCTTATTCAAAGGCAACGGAAGAAAAACAACAATTTATGGCAACAGTTGATGCAAACACAAGTTTTTTCAATCCTACATAGATTCTAGTGTGAGAAGGCTTTAAGATGCAATGTTCTATATGCAGCAATTTTTCCAATTTTGTGGCTGACAGGTTGGAAGATTCTATAATAGAGGGTAAACTGATCTCAAAGATTGAAATACAATGGTCGTGTACTTCCTAATGCTCCAAAGAAGAGAAGAAAAAAAGACGATGGAGAAGATACTTGTTTGCTGCCAATTTCTCTAATAGAAGGTGATTTCAACTCGAAGATGCGTTCTTTTTAGGTGGGAGGAAATGATGAGGACATCATGGATGATAAATTAGAGGATGAAATTTGTCAACTTGGCTCTCCAATTTTATGAGAATTTTGATCGAGGCAAAGTGGGGCCAAAATCATCTAATTGGGCCACTAAATTATTTAAATAAGTGCATTTGAGCCTAGTTTATGGACTTAGGCACTCATTTTTTTTGTTTCTCCCTCTAAATACCCTTTTTTGAGGCCCATATTTTATAGATAAAAGAGCCCCCCTTTGCCTAAAAGGATGATTTTATAAAACAATTGTTAGATCTACGATACTTTACGCCATAGGGTGTTGGGCAATGAAAAGAGAAATAAACAAAGTTAGGACAACGGAGATTTGCATGCTGCGATGGATCTGCGGTGAACTCTAAAAGATAGAGTTAGAAACGAATACATAAGGGATATAGCTCCGATAGATGACAAATTGGAAGAAACTCATTTGAGATGGTTTGACCATGTTAGTAGAAGACCAAACACAACCCCAGTGCATAGAGTTGAGGGGCCATAGATCAAAGGCACTAGGAGGAGAGGGCGACCTTTGAAAACATGGAAGGAAGGATAAAAATGATATGCTAGGCTACGGAGTAACGGGTGACATGATTTTTTATAGGGTCAATTGGGGAAGAGCTCATAAAGCCAACCCCAGATAGATGGGATATTGGTTGTTGATGATGATGATGAAAGTGGAGTTGCAAGATTGAATTGCTATGTGGGTGGTCAACAAGTCAATGTAGATGGAAATGCCTAAAATCAAGGAATCTCTCATGAAAGACAAGGAGGTGCCCTCCAGCGCATGGCCGATCTAGCAAGGTTTTTTTTTTTAGTAAAATGTAATATAAGATTGAGATTGATGTTATTTTTGAAGTGCCACGTGACATTCATTTGAGGATGTCAATGTTTTTTTTTTTTGAAAGGTAACAAGGTATAAATATATTAATAATGAAAAGATTACAAAAGATGGGTGTAAGAGACTTAAACCCAAGTGAAGGAAAAAAAAAATACATAAAAACAAAATGAAACACAAGATGCCATGATTACAAAAAGCCCTAAAGGTGAAGATCCCATCCATTAGCTCATAGGGAGAAAACCTCATTCTAACCCTAATCCACTCTCCACTTTGCTAAGAAATTTGTGACTCCGTTTGTTGATCTCCTTACCAGCGAGAAAGAGACATCCTTCCCATAGCATAGTGTTCTAATTTCTCTTTCTGCTAACACTAGTTTCCATCGAGGCTGCTTAGATCACTTGGCCCATTTGTAATTATTTTTCAAAGAATTAGTATAAATAAAGGTGCCATGGGCAAAAATGGAACATCCCAGTTCAGTTGTTTTCAATTGCTTTGTGTAAGTAAGTTCTCTCTCTCTCTCTCTCTGTCTCTCTCTCTTCTAGTTCTTTTGATTTCTAGTTTAATTTTGCATTGAATTAAATTTAATTTGTTGATGTAATCTTAATTCTAGTTTCCATTAGAATTTTAGTTTCATTATGAATTTTGCATGGTTTTGGAATTCCCAGTGAGATTTTGAACCTTAATAATCTTTCCGGAGTGAAACTAGGTTTAGGTTTTTTTTCAGTTTTCTCGATTTTTGAATAAGTTATCAACTGGGCGTGGGAGTTGAAGGAAATCCGAGGATTTCTGAAAATTCTAGGAGCATTTCAAACTTAGGTTTCTCAATTCAAGTTGAGCCAAGTTTAAATTTTCCATCAAAGCAAGTTGTAGGCTTCATCACAAAATTACCCTTAAATGGGTGTAGACCTTAGTATAGATGCAACAATAATCGTGTCAATCAAGTCAACCCATTTATTTTTAGGTTCGGGTCGGGTGTAGTCATTTATAAATGGGTTTGGGTCGGTTTGGGTCATCTATCAAATGGGTTGGGTCAAGTCTTTTGTCAAAATAGGTCGGGTAATTAGGTCGGATCAAATTTTGCCAGGTCTACATAAAACAAATTTGGATGCTTAAGCAATTGCTGAAAAGAGAGTTGCATGTGACAGGCGGCCTGAGAACAGATGACAAGTTCTTTATAGAAGTTTTTAAGATTAAAGACTTCCGCCTAGTTCTTTCATGCCATAAAATGTGTTTGGTATTGAACCATCTACAACCCAGGAGCCAGATAAGGAAGAGAAAGCAGCCTTGCACACGGTAACACTACAAATCAGCTCACACAGGTCACACGGCCATTGATTTCTCCATTGTGATTTCTAGTGCATCTTTTTTGGAATAATTTCCATCTTTGTAATATCTGTACAATTATATTAATAGAAGAAACTCTCTCATGAGAAAGAGAGAAGTGAACACACCATTTTATCAATTTGTCTTGTTTCTTTATGGTATTAGAGCCATCCGCCTTTGCGTGAATTGCCATCAAAGTTGCAGCACCGCACGGCAGGACAAAAAGGAGTAAAGGGACAGCCATACAACAACTCGAATTCCATCAGCAAACCCTTTTTTTGTCGCTGGTTAGACTTCGTCGCCTCTCTCGCCTCTCTGTGAATGGGCTCTGTTCTTTAAGAACATTAAGCAGATCCATTGTCAGAACACCCAGATCTGCAGATCTTATAGCAGATCAGCAGGGGTTGAAGGGGGCTGCAAGGAAACTTAACCAGCAGGGCAGATTTTCGGTCACCACAGAAACAATCTTTGGCAAGAAGGTACCATCGCAGATTGCAGAACCCATCGAGAGAAAGGAATTTCAGTGGCCAACAGCCAGATCTAACACTGCTTGTGAAGAACAGTCGTTGTGCGGCCAATCGATTGCAGATACGGGGCAGCAAGAAGCCCAGATCTGATTTCGCAGAACCCATCGAGAGAAAGGGGATCAGGGCAGATTTGTCTTCTCCGTGGAGCAATACAGAAGTCACCAAAAGGAACTCAATCTCTCTCCCACGTTTTTCATTTAAAAAAAAACTAGCCAGAGTGCAAAAGCTAGACCCATCAGATCAGGTACATTTGTGTGCTGCAAACAGCTGTCTAATTGTTAACAGCTAGTGCATCACTCTCGCAGACCGAGGTCTGTCCCTGCCGCCCATTGTTCGTCAGTTCACTGTCTCCAAAGACAACATATCTAATTCTTTTTTTAACAATGGCCTCTTCCTCCACAAAAGCTTATCCTTACCCATCATCCCTCAATGTTGGAAATTTTGTTTCCATCAAGCTTACCCAAACTAATTTTCTTCTATGGAAAACCCAAATCATGGGCTTTATAGAAAGTCAAGATATGCTTGGCTTTCTCGATGGAGAACTCTCAATGCCAGATCAGTCCCTTAAAATCTCCTCAACTACAGATGGTGGTGAGATCACTACCAAACCTAATCCTAATTATATTACATGGAGAGGGTCTGATAGGCTACTTCGTGGATGGATTACTGGCACCCTGTCAGAAGTTGTTCTTGGGCTGGTGGTCGGACTTGCTACATCAGCTGATGTCTGGCATGCTTTGCTGGACTCGTTTGCGCAAGAATCGCAAGAGAGAGAATTTTACCTTCTCCAACGTCTGCAGTTATACTCCAAGGATAATCACTCTATGACTGAGTACCTTCGATTTTTCAAAAATTACTGTGATGATTTGGCTGTCATTGGAAAACCTGTGGATGATCGCAATAAGGTCTTTGGTCTTCTCAGAGGACTTGGCAGAGGCTATGAGTCCTTTGTTACTACTATGCTCAAACCACACATTCCCTCTTATCGGGACTTCATTCCTCTGTTACAAAGTCATGAAACTATGAAAACTCTTCATAGTCCAAGCAGCTCCTCTCTTCCTAATCATAATATGGCGTTTGTTGGAGAGCGATCTGGCAGCTCCAATTTTAACCGTAGGACCAACAGGCAAGGAAAAGGTACTGGTAGTTCCCGAGGACGAGGATTTAATCAAGGACGATCTCCATCTGATGGCTACACTCAATGGGACTATCAATCAGCTCCGTACAACCATGGTAGCCCTCTTCGACCCTCACAAGAGGCCGCTCATAACAAACCACCTAGAGACAGAGAGGAAGTCCGATGCCAAATATGTGACAAACCATGTCACACGACTCTCGAGTGCTGGCATTGGTTTAATCAAGTCTATCACCCAAATGATGTGACTCAAACTCTTGCAGCCACTTCTCTCAATGATAACCTCGACAAGACTTGGTTTCCTGACACCGATGCAACATCTCATATGACATTAGATCCTGGTAAGCTCACCTTTCTTGCTCCGTATCATGGCCTTGATAGGGTTTTTGTTGGTAATGGCTATTTGCTTGATATCTCTCATATTGGATCCACAAATATTGAAATGGGAGATTCCGATCTACAAGATCATGTTTTGGTGGTCCCTGAAATAAAAAAGAACTTGTTATCTGTCAGTCAACTTACCTCTGATTATCCTTATATAGTTGAGTTTGATTCTCGTGGATTTGTGATCAAGAACAGAAAAACAGGAGCCATGATTGCTTCCGGAAGTAGGACTAGTGGATTGTATGCTCTTCAGCCCAAGGAAGAGGCAGTTATGTTTTCTACCAGATTTCGTTCTGCAACTAATGATGTTTGGCATCAACGACTTGGCCACCCCCAGCCCACCTGGCCCGGCCCAAAACGCGTCACATGAGTAAGGGAGGCCACCCACACTTAAATCCCCCATCTTTTTCCCCTCCACCATCGATATGGGACTCTTCCCACATTGGTAGGTAGGGGTTTCACAATCACCCCCCCTAAAGCCTCGAGCCGTCCCCGGCTCGACTCCGGTCCATCTCAACAACTCTAGGGAAGGATGATAGGCCCACACAGTCCGAGTGTAGAACCTCGGCTCTGATACCATTTGTAACGACCCGACCTGAATACAGGGCTTAGGGCTTGACTCAGTGTGATATTGTCCGCTCTGGGTCTCGCACACAAGCGAGCCCGCACGGTTTTGCATTTTGGCCCGGGCCCACCTGGCTCGGCCCAAAACGCGTCACATGAGTACAAGGGAGTCCACCCACTTAAATACTCCAAATTTTCCTCCTCTACTACCGATGTGAGACTTTCTACCCACATCAGTGGGTAGGGGTTTCACAATCACCCCCCCTAAAGCCTCGAGCCGTCCGCGGCTCGACTCCGGTCAAGCTCAACAACTCCAGGGAAGGAGGAAGGCCCACACAGCTCTGATACCATTTGTAACGATCCGTCCCGCTAGCACAATATTGTCCGCTTTGGGCCTACACACGGACCCGCACGGCTTTGCTTTGGCGATCCAACTCACTGTTGCTTCCAAAAGGCCCTGTGTTAGAAGGAGAAATGCTATTACTTATATACCAGATAATTTCCAATGACACTAGCAATGTGAGACTTTTTGGGGCAGTGTATTACATCGCAGCCATGGTATTTTTAAGCCTAATCCAAAATACTTTAATTCTGATTATTGTTTGTTGGCTCAATCCATACCATCAGAACCAAAGTCTATCATCTCCGCTCTCAAACACCCTGGCTGGACTGCTGCTATGAAAGACGAATTGTCGGCTCTTTCTCTTAATGATACTTGGGATTTGGTCACCCGACAGTCCACCATGAATGTTCTTGGCTGTGAGTGGGTATGCAAAACAAAACTCCATTTTGCTGGTTCTTTGGATCGATTAAAGGCTCGCCTTGTTGCAAAGGGCTTCAATCAGATTCCCGGCATTGACTTCTTTGAAACATTTTCTCCTGTTGTCAAGCATGCTACAATTCGACTTATTCTCACCGTGACTTTAGCTCATGATTGAGAGATTCGACAATTAGATGTTAAAAATGTTTTTCTTCATGGGCACTTAACTGAACCTGTATTTATGGAGCAACCTCCAGGATTTAAAGATCCTCTGCAACCTACTCATGTATGTTCCCTCAAGCGTGCTCTATATGGGTTGCGTCAGGCTCCCCGCGCATGGTTTGATCGATTCAGCACCTTTGTTTTGGGACTGGGCTTCTACTGTAGCACCGCTGACACCTCTTTATTCATTCATCATGGTCGCCAAGGTATCTTGTTTTTATTATTATATGTCAATGACATCATTATTACAGGATCCAACCCTGTCCTACTTCATAGGTTTATTCAGCAGTTTAGCTAGGAATTTGCAATGAAAGATCTTGGTCATCTCCACTATTTTCTGGGCATCTCGATTATTCTTTTTTCTGGTGGTTTATTTCTCAACTAGACAAGATATGCTTTTGATCTTTTGGATCGTGCTCAGATGATTGGTTGCAAGCCTGTCTCCACCCCTATGGTCACAAAGTGGCTAGCAAGCTCTACTGATAATGACATCTATCCGGATCCTTCTTTTTATCGCAGCATTGTTGGTGGCTTAAAATAGCTCACTATCACTCGTCCTGATATTTCATATAGTGGCAACTCTGTCTGTCAACATATGCATCAACCTACTGTTCTGCATTTTCAGATGGTGAAGCGGATTCTTCGCTATATTCATGGGACGATCACTATTGGGTTTCGTCTTCTGGCTCATTATCCTATGCAACTCTATGCCTTCTCTGATGCTGATTGGGCTGGTTGTCCCACCCACACTGCTCTACCACTGGGTTTGTACTTATCTTGGTGGTAACTCTATCTCCTAGTCTGCTAAGAAACAACCTACTGTTGCTCGGTCTAGTACTGAAGCAGAATATCGCGCTCTCGCCTCTGCTGCTGCTGAACTCACATGGCTTACCTACCTTATTCGTGATCTTGGCCTTCATCTTTTATATATTCTGCTGCTTTACTCTGATAATATCTCGGCATTACATCTCACCATGAATCCTGTTTTTCATGCTCGTACTAAACATATTGAGATTGATTATCACTTTGTGCGAGAAAAGGTTGCTCTTGGTTCTCTTGTCACTAAATTTGTTCCATCTTTTAAGTTGCTGATATTTTTACTAAACCTCTACCGTGCAACCCTCACAACACGTTGTGCACCAAACTGGGTCTTTGGACTCCTCCACGGCTTAGTTTGTGGGGGGGTATTGAACCATCTACAACCCAGGAGCCAGATAAGGAAGCGAAGACAGCCTTGCACACGGTATCAAAGTCTGGCACACGGCAAGCACACGGTAACACGGCCAAAGATTTCTCCATTGTGATTCCTAGTGTATCTTTTTTGGAATAATTTCCATCTTTGTAATGCCTGTACAATTATATTAATAGAAGAAACTCTCTCATGAGAAAGAGAGGAGAACACACCATTTTATCAATTTGTCTTGTTTCTTTAGATGGTCAAACAATTGCCTGGAAAGAGAGTAGCATGCATAAGGATGATTGCTTTTCTGCTGATGGGACCATTAAGTGATATGTAATACACATTTTGTTGGGTAGGATAAAAATCAGACTTCTCCACAATACACATGGGTAGTGGGTTTCATCTAGTAGGTCCCCATTCTGCTGTGTTCCAAGCGACTTTATATTTTTATTATCTAACTTTTTTAGTATGTATCAAAAATTCCAAATTATGTGGTGTTGCTGATTTTCTTTTTCCTTCCAACTGCTGTTTAGTTTTACACCTCAATCGGAACTTTGTGTAGGAGGTGAAGGAACTACTTGTTCAATCAGGCTGGTTAAATGGCATCGAGGATGCAGTTGTGACAGAATTGTGGAATCAAGCAGGGAATGCTTGGCAGTTGCTGTTACATGAACTATCAGATGAATCTGAACCTGGGAAAAATGTGGTAGTCATTGGACACCCAGCTGCTCATATTGCTTTGATTGGGCATTGTTTAAATCTGACCAAAGACTGGATGGGGGCTTTCCATCTTGATGCTGGCAGCATCACTGTGATTGACTTCCCTGATGGGCCAGCTGTAAGAGGAGTTATCAGATGTGTGAACTACACTGCTCATTTGGGAAGGTGGTTGATACCGGTTACAAGATCAACTGTTGATGATGAAGAGTTTTAATTGTTCACTACAAGCATTTATTGTCATTTGTAAATGTAATATTAGCTGAAAAAGAAACAGGGAAAAAAAATGCCTTTGCTTCTTATTGTATATGGCAATTGTTTTGCTGGTTATACTAGTACACAGTCACACTTGTTATAGTTATTGCATGTAACCTATGGCATCACATGAAGCTACCTACAACATAACTAAAGAACATTAAAGCTTTGAAGGACAGATTTCAAAAAAAATACCCACAACGTTCATTGTCAGCAATAACCAAGTTATGAAAGTGTAACGTGAAGTCATTGAAAAGTGTATGACACTGCAATACTATAGTGATGATCAGGAATTCATCTCAGGAAGCAGGTTCAATTCCACTCCAGCACAAAGGGCTATTCCACGTAGAGTTATTCAGTGTGTGGATAAGGAGGCTTGCACATTGACACCTTGATCATAAAAAAAAAGAGTACATTAAAAAACATAAAAAACTATTCTATCAACATAGGTTTAAGGTTTGACTAAAAATAATCTTTCCCCCACCTCTCTCTCAAAGCTTCTGCATAAGTGTTCTTTGCTTTCTAGACTGGCAAATGGTTTGTTGGCTTGAGTTATATAATTGGACAATATAGTTCATTAGTTACTACATCCATGCCAAGCCCATGTCGCAAAGTGAGATCCATGCTTAGGAATGTGTTATTGGCCTCATTAAACTAAGGGCCCTACTAAGCGAGGCCCAATTTACATGACCCCAAATATGAATTTTCTCAACGGTGGTGCGTCATCGGAATTTACATAGATTGGCAATTAGTTATTTCATCTATATATTGAAGATGATGGTAATATGGGTGCAGTTCCTATAATTTCCTTTTAGAGGTTTCCGCCTCAAATAGAAGAGGGGTTAGGCTTTTGAAGAAGTATGGTTCCGATTTGCAGTCCAAGAGACTGAAAAGGAGGTTCTTTCATAGAGATATGAGGGAGTTGTGGGGTATCATATATGTAGACTGGCGCTTCAAACAATTGGTGATTTAGGTCAGCAGGTTGGGTCGGGTCGAGAATATAAAATCTGCATAGAATTCGGGTCGGATCAGGTTGCGAAGTTTGGGTTGAAAATTTGAATCAGGTCAAGTCGAGTTTCATATATAATAAGCTTCACTTAAGTTGCAGCCCTAGAGTTTGAGGGGTTTGCTAACCTTATGACGACCTAAGGTCTTTCATGTAGTAGAGAGAAGGGTGGAAAGGAGATCTATCTGAATCATAGGTCATTTGATTGAGGAGGATGTGATGGTAATGATGACCAACCTTTATGGCCCAACACACGAAAGTGAAAGGGAAGCCCCACAGTTTGCTAGAAGATTCATAATGTAATGTAGTCTAAATTCAAATATTAGAATTTTCAGTCAGACGATGGGGTTTCAAGTCAGCTGAACCTAGGAGAATTCAATTATCGCTCTAAGGTACTGAAAAAGATTAGAGAGAACTCAAAACAAAATTTTAGGGTTAAAACTCAGGAATTTTAATTTATTGAATTTGACTCGATTGACTCGAATTTCTGACCCGACTTAACCTGAGAGCTAGCATGATTTGAACTGACTTGAGTTTTAGCTCTAATTGCTATTGTTTTATAATTTGTTGTACTCGGGTCTGGTCAGGTTGATTTTAAAATTTTCAACCCAATGTAACTCGAATTTCATGTGGGTTTTTTCTCCAACCCGACTCGACTCAAAATATACAAATACATAACCCAAATCCATTGATTTCTTGAGTTGAGTCATACGAGTCAAATTAAAATCCAACTCAAATTTCACCCCTATAAAATTCACTTGATTATGAGTTTACCCAAGTTTCATCCCTACAAAATTCACTTGATTATGAGTTTTTGTTGTAAGGTTTGTTAGAATAAAGAAAACTCGTCACCCGCACGTTGACTAAAATTCAAACACAATTAAATATAGGAGAACTTAAATTCTCAACGGTGTAGCCAAATCAAAGTTTAACTCTTAAAAGAAATTTAATTTGACCCAAAACCTCACCAAAATATGCATTCTCACGGGGATTTAAACATACAAGGCTTTATATAATATGAATTCTTGCAAATAATAATGCAAGAATAAATTGTAACAGCAAAACTAAATGACATGAAACTACAATAAAGTTGAATTTCAACGATACATGGTTGCAATGACTGAGACTCTTATTTATAGAATAGGAATTATAAAATTTGAAAAAATAAATCAATCAGGTGGAATTAATAAATGTTGCAGATGATTTTACAATTTTACTAATTATCATTTTTTGAAAAAAAATTATACTTTTAAAATTTATAGATATTAGATTTTAACTCTTTAAAGTCAATTATTTCTAATTGATTGGAGGTTTATTGTTAATTTCTATTTGTTTTAATAATTGTATTTGTTATTTTGAACGTATGATGAATTATATTATTGAGCGAAAGATATGTAAATTGAGAAAATAGAGCAAGGATTGGATGAGGCCCTTCCCCTAAACCCATACCCCTTTACAAATAAATTGGTTGGATTATTTGTGACATTCCATTGGCACCATCCATTTTTATTCATCTTTTTTTTTTGGACCGTGCTTTTATAATAATCCTAAAAAGTCAATTGCACTTTTTGGCTCATTCTGGTACTAAATGTGTATGTCTACTCCTATCTATTTTGCCTTTTTTTAAAAAAAAATATTTTGATATATATTAGAAAAAGATGACTTAAATTACTACTAAATTCAATAACCATACAAGTGACTAGACATCACCGTCTTAGTGATTTTAAAGGATACCTAGTGACTAGACCCAAAGATTAAGTGTCTCAAAAGTGTTTTTTAGACTAGAATTTAGTGTATTGGTAACTCGTCGAGTTTACTTTCAATCTCATTGGTTTGTTAATGAATCAATGAAAATAAAAAAGAATCAGTCAAGACACTCAGATGCCACTCATAAGATTTATTGCATATGATTCTTTCTTTTTATATATGAAAGCATTAAATCTAGTGAACTAATCTAGAGGTGCAAGTCGAGTTGGGTAAAAATTAAACCCACATAGATCGATTTAAAAAATAGTTAGGATTTTTTAAAATATCATTGATATTAGGTTCGCATCAATTGTAAATTTTAAAGCCTTGAGATTTTCTTCAGTCAAGCGGAGTCAAGTAAAAAGAAATCAAATACACGAAGCTTGAAACAAAATATTTCATGATATATATATAAACTAGATAAAAGATATTTTATATATCTTGATTTTCTCTCCCATGCAATTATATTAAGATATTTTATTTATTTCATTTTGGACATCTCTATTTTTAATTTTTTAGGAGTTCTTTCTTTTATTTCCATTTTTTTTTATCTATTATAGATTTTTTTTAATATATCCATAGTTTGGTTTTTTTTTGTAATCTATTAAAAATGTCAAGTTCTCGAGTCCGAATTTTTAGTCTTAGGTATTTTCTTGCTTTGGATTGGTTTCCCAAAGGCGGGTATTTAAGATATATATTTTAAAATTTTAGTCTTGAGTGGATTAGCATAAATTCATTTGACTCAACTCCACTTACAATCCTAATCAAACCATAGATAGACTTACAACCCATTTTATATAATTATAATCTATATTTTTTAGCTTAAATTTTGAATCATGTAAAAATATTAATTATTTATATTTTATAAAATGATGTAAATTAATTGAATGTAAATGAGATAAAGCAATATTTAAATAAGTCACTATGTCTATTTACATTTGATAGAATTTTGATTAATATAAAATGATTCTCATATCATTGTAAAAAATAAAAAATGTAGAAGGATTTATATTATAATTATGATATAATTACAAGAGTAATTGTAATACTCTGACCCAGATTAGGTATAGTTTAGCTTAATAAATCATTCTTAAACCGGTTAATCTCGAAGATTTCGGTTTGGGCTTAGTGAGAAGCCCAGGTGTGGCCCAACCTGAGCTCGAAAACTCAGTGATCCAACTCGTCCAGCTAGAGGGGCAAAATGGTAATTTACTTATTGTTATTATTTTACTAATTGTGTTTTTATGTGTTTATTATTGGATGATATTATTCTCCTTAATCAAGGATTTCTATTTCTGATTTTAAAATAATTTTATTTTCAGAAAATGGTATTTAAAACCGCCCGTCAAAACTCCGAAAGGGAGAAATAAATATTTTTAAATGGTTTTGGAAATGAGATAATTTTTGAAACAAGTATAGTATGTTAGACCATTTTAGTATGGTCTAGTTTATTCGTTCAAACCCCAAAAATGAGGATTTCGAATTGTTTTATTTAACACAAGTTAAAACACGTAAATAATGTTAAATGGTGATTTTTATTTAAATCTTTGGTTTTTAGTGAGTTTTAAATATCCAATTTTTTATGTTGACTAGAGTTTTTAAAACCCAACTTATCTATCAGGTTCGATTAAAATTTTCAAGCTTTGAAAATATTGTTTTTAGTTAAAAATCAAATTTTTATTAATTAGGGGCTTATTTGCAAAACTGAAACTATGGAAGGACTTATCTGCAACGAATGCCCAAACAGTGCGGTTACTGTTGGGACGTCTGCAGCAGCTGCATGCAATGTCATGCAGTGGCCCGATGGCCTCCTCCATTTCTATAAAGGTGGCCTCACCGCAGCTGATCAAACTCCCAAGCTTTCTTCCCTCTCAGTCTCTCTACTCTCTGGTTTTCCCAGCCGATCCTCTCAGCCTCTGTTTTCCCAGTTTTTATCAATTGTAGCTTAGAAGGAAAGATTTTCAAAAGTCAGATTTTCAGTCCAAGAACTCGAGTGAAGGTAACCACTGTATTCTTTTTTGAATTTTAAGTTGTTTAAAATCAAATAGAACCAAATTTGGCCAAGTTTTGAGTGTGTAAAACCAGTTTGGAGTTTAAGAAAAATCATTAGTTTTCTTGTACCAGTGTGTTGTTAGTGTTAAAATCAGATGACCTACTAAGCTTTAAAGCTCCAAACCACTCCCTATGGAAAGAGGACTCTCTGAAGAGTCCATCAGACCGGTTGGATGTGAAAACTGAATCTAGGAAACCCACTGTTTCTGGATTCGTATTTCATATAGTGTCTGCCCGTTACTGTCTGCTGTTGCAGATAGTGGCGAAAGACGACTCTCGGACGGTCCGAGGGTCACACTCTTCGGACGGTCCGAGAGAAACCCTTCTGAAGTTCAGAGCTTCCTACTGAAGTTCCGAAGCGTTCGAGGCTAGCCTTGTTCTGCCGGAAGTTCCTAGCCCTGTTCGGAAGGATCGAATCCCACTCGGACGATTCGAGCCTCACTCGGCATGATCCGAGACACACAGACCCACCGAGACCAGTTTTTCAAATTTTTCGGCTCGGAAGGACCTTCGGACTATCCGAGACCTGATCTTTGGACGATCCGAAGCCAGACCTAAGGTCCAAAGTCAGTGACTAGCTTAGGTAGTGGTTCGGATGATCCGAAGCCATGATACCTGGTTCCGAGGCTTGTTCCGAGAGACTCAGTTTTTAAGTGTAAAAATCTCGTTTTATTGTTGATGCTTGTGATGTTTATGCCTTTAATAATTTAAAAATGTACTAACCCTCTTCTCTTATTAATATACTGTATATACTACTGTATTCACTTCTAAACCGACTCTATTTATCGGGCACTGAGTGACTTCACTTCCAGGCCGACGCTATATTTGTCGGGCACTGAGTGACCTCGAGGCCTTACTCAACATGTCAAATCTGGTCCTATCCAGAAGACAACCGAGAAGTGACCTGAGTGTCTACACCTAACTCAATAAGTCAATTTGGTCATGCCCAGAAGACAATATGAGTTTTGGACTGAGCACCTTATTATTTCTATATTGTGGATTATTGTAACTTAAAATTGTTAGAAAACAAGTATGAGACTCAATTCCATTTATCTTGAAGATTTTTGAGAAAATAAGTATGGTTTTGAAATACTACTTGTGTGTATGCATTTGATGTTATATATGTTGACCTGTTAATGATTGTGCACTTGTTTGCTTGTTGAACAGAGACTTCGATACCACACATTTTCGGTGAGGGAACTTAACTTTGCAGTAAGTGTAATCAGGTTCTTATGAGTTGACTCTTGAACAATGAGTGGTTTCAAATTTTATGAACCCACCCATTTGCCTAGATATGATGTACTGTTGTAAGAAGTGCTTATGTTAATTGTGAAATGCTTATGATGTTGATCATGTGAGATATGTAGTACTGCTTCCACGTGCCCTTAACTATTGAACCAATATCGGCCATGTGTGTGAGATGGTTTACGTCTATTGGACCATGGGTGTCGACAGTTGCTAACTTGAGGAGCGTCAGTATCGGTCATGTGAGGGCCAGAGATGTACTTGCAATGATGTATTTTGACCGTGTCGGGACTTAATACGATGGTCTCAGCGTAGTATGTAGGCGTTGCGTTGGATGTCAACAGTAATGGAAAAGATGACGAATTGTGGAAATAATGATGAAATTATACTTGAATTTATTGTCAAGCATGAGATATTATATTGCAATTGTTGATTATTTACTAACCTGACGTTTACTTAAACTGCATTGTTATATTTCCTTTACTGGGCTAGTTAGCTCACTACACTCACCTTTCAGGAGATGAACCCGAGGAGAAGAACCCTCTATTTGAAGCTTAAGGTGGATAAGCTGTGACATTGCTTTGGAATTTCCATTGAGGGGAATTCCCTTATCTTTGCTTTTTGGTTTTTAGAACCGTTCGTTTCTGTAAAGTACCGGATGTGGTACTTGATTTGTGTTAATGTGATGTGTTAAACTACCATGTATCCGTAGTTACTCTGATGATGTTTCAATAATATTTCATGGTTGAAATTATGTATTGATGTTTGTGTCTCTTGGGGTAGACTTATGGTATATGTTTGAATCCACATGTTGGGATCATGTGTAATCTTTGGACCCAACCGTTGATCCGGCCAAGTTAGAATGCTTGAGTTAGTTTAGTTTCAAAAAAGAAAAATCAGTCGTGTTATGAGCCCACCTTTCGGATTAGGGCGTGACAGTAATTATGTAATTAAATTGAAAAAGAAAAATATTTATAATTGAAATGAGAAGGAAACTATGTAGTCACTTCCAACTCAGTCATTTTGTGACTCCAAAGCATTTCTCTGTTTTAAACACGATGATGACTCTGTAAACAGGGACTTCTCCTCGGCCAGCGTAGGGTTCTGCAGAGGTTTTTGGCGAAAACCGTAGCTTTCCAAAGAAAGTGAAATGGCAGCAGCAAGAGGTAGATCCTCCGCATTCCTCCGGTGCCTATCGAGAACCACCCATTCCTTCTCTCCTCCTCTTCGTTCTCTTCTCCACTCTCAAAGTCCTACTAGAATCTCTTGTCTTCCTTGTCCTTTTTCCAGGTATCTCTCTTTTCCATTTTCTTCTTGAAAATTCTAGAATATCTTTCCATTCTTCCTGTGGTTTAAATAGGGGGCTTTCTTTTTTCTTTCTCACTTTCAGAGTCCGAAGAGAAGCTCTTTTATTGATCTCGCTGATGCCAATCCACACTGCAGTTGCATCTGCTCGCCTTGTCTCTAAGCTTCCCAAAGAAGCAAACATGTCTACCATAGGTAATTCTCCCCCTCAAGAATTCGAAAATTGATGCTGAAATGTATCTGCTTGGATTGGGAGAATATGGGAAGGAGCTGTACTGTTTCCGCTCAAGGGTATTGCCTTCCTCCTTTTTAAATTTTTTTTTTTTTTTGGGTGGAGAGGAAATTGTGTTTCTGATTAGGTCTGATGGTCGAAACTGTCAGATAATGCAAAGGTCTTCAACATAATTTGAGTTTAGATCCAACTTCTACAGGATAAATCAAGGAAAGTTCGAAAATGACTCAATTTGATTGAGAGAACCTAATTTCAAATTCACTCAAAGAATTCAAAGATAATCCTCTAATTTCTAAGAATTCTAAAATATTCATCAAAGTTGCAATGGCTCTGGTTAGGAGAAAATCCAAAGCTTCTATGAATCACCCAACCCAGAAAGAAATTGAATAAGGCTCAAATCTCACTAGGAAAATTTGACACCCTTCATATTTTCTTAATCATATACAAAATCAATTGAACTCTAGAAATTAATTGAATGCAAGAAACTTAAGGGAAATTCAATCATGAAATTAGATTAGAATATAAAGACTAAGGAAGATAACTTTCTGCACTAAGCATGAAGGAGAGAACTTCAAACTTGGATGCTCATGGGTCAACCATGGCTCCTTAATCCCTTGAGAAATTTTTGATAAAAATTACATCAATGCCATTGTTTGGATGAGTGCCATGTGGTATCTCTCCTAGATCCATCAATCCTAGACTTACATGTCAATGAACTAAAAAATTCCTTGAGGAGGTTCGCCCAAGCCTTCTAAAAGAGTGAGAATTCCTTTACTAAATTGGTTCCACAGAGATAAGGGTGACGGTGTGGAAGCCTATCCTCTCTTCTTATCTCGTCACTCCTCCTTGATCCTTACTAATGGACCTGTAAGAGTGTGCTTTTGAGGTTCAAAACATGCTAGATCAGGCCATAACCCATATATTCATCACATGAGCTCTTCATTTTACAATTCTAGGCCCATTTAGACCCTTAGAGAGGTTTCTTTTTCCACCATAAAATTTATCATGAAATACAAGAGACAATTCCACAGTTTCATCAAATTGATCTTCATTTTCTTCCATTGGGCCTAAGATGCCTTCAGGGGATGCCTTCATGACCCCCCCTACCCCGTTTGAAATGAATTCGTCCACGAGTTGACATACTTTGCAAGTAGGAGAGAATCGTCCACCTTGTATGCCTTGAGATCCACGTCAATTCATGGTGTTCTCCTACTTTTAATCTCCTTGATTTCTATTCCCCTTTTAGAATCCTGCGGCTGTGTTGGATTGGAAGATTGGAGAAATCATACAAGTTCCCCTCTGAGCTTCATTTTGCTGATTCTTCAAGGAGAGAGTGTACCAAAATAAATAATGTTTTAATAGTTGAACCGTGAATCAGAACTTTTTTTCAATCACCGTTTGGTTTGATTAGGTTCAAGCGACGGGTAAACCAGTGTTTTAAAAATCGATCCATGAGTCAAACCGTCTCAATGGAAGGTTGAGTTTAATAAGGTTCAACCAAGGTTGAACTTTAGTCAAACTCGGTCAAACCCTTGCCATCAACATGCTATCATAAATCATATTAAGTTATTAATTATTAAATAAATATAAGACAAGATTATATTTTTATAAAAAAAATATTATTGTTCCCGCAAGCACTACTATAAATACCAAAAAAAATTAATAATCTCGAATCGGTACTTGCTTTGTTTTTCTCAAAGGTCTAAATCCAGCACTAATTAATTCGACAATAATTGAACTTCAAAGAACTGATTTGGTTGCAAAATTGTATTTTAATTAAGAATGGGAAAGCACAAACCCAAATTAAATTCAAAGAACAATTAAAATCAATTATAAAACCACAAATCATTAAATTCAAAGAACCAAAATAGGATTCACCTCATTGGAGAGACTCAAACAAAGCCTAAAGATTCAAATAAACTCACTCAACTGGACCTTCTACAATGCTTTGCCTACCCTTGAATTTAAAGGCCTTTATTTTCACAAAAAAATATTTTTAAAAAACAAGTAAAAAAATCCAACTCTGATTCCTGAGTCCAAGTTCGACTCGGTCTCGGCCTCCCCTGTTTCTTCCTCCTCTCTTCTCTGTTTTTTCTTTTCTCTCTTTCTCTGTCTTTGTTTCCATTCTTCTTCTTCTTCGTCTCTCTGGTTTTCCGTTCTTCTCTGTTTCCATTCTTCTTCTTTTTCGTCTATCTGTTCTTCTTCTTCGATATTCTTCCTCCGTCTGCCTCTCGATTTCTTCTCTCTATTTTATTTCTTTTCTTTTTTTCTTCCCTTCTTTCTCTTTGTTCCGTTCTTCTCTCTCCTCGCCTTTCGATTTCTTCTCTCTCTTTGTTTTGTTATCGATCGTTTCCCAAAATCGGGTTTTCACGAGCAGCGAGCGACGGTCAGAATTGAAAAACCTAGTTCGACCGTGGGTCGGAAAGGGTTTTTACTGTTTATTCCTTCGGATGAGTTCCTTCTTCATTCGAACCGTGCATGTGACAGTCGAGGTCGAACTGACATTTCAACCGTGGGCTGGTTCGAGTTTTAAAAGACTGGGTAAAACTGCTTTGGACCATTTTGAACAGTAATGTTAAAGTATAAAAAATTGAAATCATATTGCAATCGTGATACTATATCAAAAAATAATAAAAAAATGGCATTTTATTGAAAGAGAATAAGAGAAAAAAAGTAAAATAAAATAAAAATCGTAATATTTTTTGGATAAAACCAACACTTTTAAGAACTGGACCGCCTTAGGGACCGGTTCAGGTCCAACCAAGTTGAACTGCAATGTTCAATACGGTTGTTAAAACACTCTAAATGACTTCATTCCACATCAACATATTAGCCACCTGGAGTTTTACTTCCACCTAGAACCCATGTGCTCATATTTTTAGACCAAGGAGACTCCCCTACCTCCATTCCAAAATGAGGTAACCTTGATTCATTTCTTCCAATTTGAATGCTTCCTATTCCTTTATTTTGTAGTGCACACTATACAGATAATATGTTAATGCCTTAAAGAATGCACTTCTATTCCAATCAGACTAAGTATTTTGTTTTTTCTCATGTTTTGAGTAATATCCATTCCATCTGATGTGTTTTGTGTTGCTTCATCTGCTATATTACTATTGTTTGATTGACTTTCAAAACAAAAATTACTATCTTTTGATTGGGAATCAGAAGAATGTGCAGTGGCTACATTGTTTCTGGTAATTATGTTAGCTGATGCATAGTATCGGTCATGGCAAACTTTAACTCCATTTCAAAGAAAGAAAGAAAGATTGATTTACAAAACAAACCCTGGATGTATGCAAAGTAGGAATATTATATACAGCATGTTGGATGATAGACATTGAGAAAGGATCAAACATCTAGGACATTGAAATTCTAATCTCTCTAAAGATGTACCCTTTTCTACAACTACAACAATGGTTTGTAACAAAATAGTCTTATTTTCCCTTTCCACAAAGCCTTTAAAGCCCCAAAGCAAGGACTGAAGTCAAGATTCAATATAACTTCTAATATTTTAATCTAGAACATGAAGTATCTTAGGAGTGTTTCCTTAAACATATCTTGTTTACTTCCTTTCAACTTAAGAAAATAATAAAAACATCCCTTGCATCCATTACTTCTGAAAGACTCCTATAGATAAAAAAAATATCTAAAATTGATGTTGGTATAAGAAACCTAGAGAAAGTAACTTAATTTCCATTTCTAGGCACACTTATTTTGTTCTTAGTAAGTTGCTAAAGTATTTAGTATTGTGATCTAATGTGATAGATCCTAGGATTCTCCTTTTAGAAGATAAGGTTTGATTATGAGGTCTATCTTGTTTTGTAATTAGTTAATACATGAAGTGAGTCCTTCTTTTATGATCCATCCGTCATCACAAATATGTTATCCAACATGCATTTGGAGAATGTATGGTGTGTGTGTGGGTCGTTGATGTAGCGTAGCTTCAAACATCAAGTGAGAAGTTTCAGCCACAAATATGAATTTGGAAAATTTGACCATAGCTTCAAAAATTGCAATTTTTGGAGAAGAAATCCAAGGTAAAATTCTCCAATTAAGTATGAAAGTTTGTGATCTAGAATCTATGCTAGATCTAAAGGAAATCAATTCAAATTGACCGCCCCAAAACCAATTTAAAGTCTAGCCCAATTATATTTTGGGAATCCAAATTTGATTGAAGAACATATGAAAATTTCACTCATAAGAAATTAATCAAAGGTGAAACACTCACCTTAGATAGGAATTTCTCTAAGGAAAATCCACATGTGTCAAGGCGTCAACATTGGATTCTCAAAAATTAAAATTGCACACAATTAAATAATATGCAATAGTAAAAAAATTAAGATTGCATAAGTTAGTTAAATTGCAAATTAAAATTCAAGAAAATCAACATTAATTAAGAAACTCCTTTGGAGATAACCCAAGCTAGAACTTTAATTTCAATTCAATCCCAAAAGCTTGCATACAATGGGCGACTATGCCTTTATTTATAGTTTTTCTCTAAATGAAATAAATAGAAAAAAAATTCACCTCCAAGTCTTGCATTCCCAAGGTTTCCATCTCTTGCATTCCCAAGGTTTCCATCTCTCTCCTATTCTAAAAAAACGAATTCAATATATACCCTCCTTGTGTCCGTGATAACATCATTATTATAAAAAATGAGAAAATCTGAGGAGGAGGTGGCGCCCAATTATGGTCCCAAGTTGGTTGGAAAGCTTTTAAGTATGGACCAATTTCTCCTAAAGTTGAGGGATTTGGAATTTTCAAAGGAGGTGGATGGATATCCAATTCTGCAACAAATCCTTCTCCCTCTCTTTTGGACCACCTAATTGGGTTAAATCAAGTCCAAATTGAAAAAAATGGGCTTGACCCATATCCATATCCAATGGGTGACCTATTTTTTTTTTGAAATGGTTATCATATTAATAAAAAGAAAAGCATCAAAAGTGCAAGTATATGAAAAAAAAAGCAAAATAAAAAAAAATAATACAGGAAAGCCTTACAATCTAATAGACAAGATGGTTCATATCAGGAAAATAAAGCAAAAGCTATTGGTGTCTGGTTGATCTGAGCCAACATAAGTTGGGTAAGGAAGAGGCCCAATAAATGCAGGTTCAGAGGTTGGCCCAGGGAGCAGGAGTTTCGAAAGATGAACATCAATCATGTGGAGGGAATAAAGACTATACATGTCGAGGAGCCACATGGAGACCAAAACGAACACCGATCCCCAGATATATGGCTGGAGCAGATAGGCTGGCCTGTGACGGAAGAGATGGGGAGCAACATGAACCAAAGTGACACTCGGGTAGTGAAGGGAGATGCTGACTAAGCAACTGAAGCAGCTTTTGCACCCTACCATGCCAGGCGATAATTTCAGGTGGCTCATTGCCAAAAGAAGCAACAATCTAGAGGCATTTCTTCACCGCCGGCAGTAACATGCTCCAAGACGGGAGTGCATGCAGCGTCAAGCAGGCGTTGGAGTGGTCCGAGACCACCCTCCATGTAGATGGTCCTCCGGGAGGAATCAGAGGCGAAGGCAAGGAGACAACAAGAATAACCTGCTCGCAAACGAAGTTACTGTCAGAGAGCTGTCCAGGAGAAACAACACAAGGGAGATCGGGGAAGCAACAATGGGCAAAGGGGTGTTCGGCCAACAAGAGGTGGATAAGATCGGGATTGCAGGTTTCGACCATAGCGATAGAGACTGCGGGTGCAGTGAGGCGGGGGCGACATGTAATACCCTGCCCCAAAAAGTCCCGCATTGCTAATTGCATTAGAAATTCCCTAGTATATAAATGGTAGCCTTCCTCCTTCTAGCACAAGGCCTAGTGGGCCCAAAGCGGATAATATTGTGCTAGTATGACAGGTCGTTACAAATGGTATCAGAGAATGATTCAACTCTCTCCCTGAGGGTTGTGTGTGAAGAGCCGGTGACGACTCTGGCTTTAAGGGGTAGATTGTAATACCCCGTCCCAAAAAGTCCTATATTGCTAATTGCATTAGAAATTCCCTGGTATATAAGTGATAGTCTTCCTCCTTCTAGCATAGGGTCTTTTGGGAGCAACATTGGGTTGGCTCGCCAATGCAAAGCCATGCGGGCCCGTGTGCCTAGGCCCAAAGCAGACAATATCATGCTAGCGAGACGGGTCATTACACGGCATGGCAGAAGAGAAAGTGTACAGAGAGGTAGGGAACAACGGTAGTACATCGCCCACACATCCAGTGAAGAGACGATTTGACTGGAGTGCAAACGACAGAGGACGTAGAGAGCAAAGGCTTGGGTGTCAGATCTGGGAGTATTCGGTCAAGGGGTTTATAAACGGTAGGGGTTTGGGGTTTTGAAGAAAGTGTAAGTCCGGTTAGATCAATGCACCGGGTCTTTTACAATTTATATTAACCTTTTAAATATTACTTGTTCAACTTAATGTGCAGCTGAATAAATTAGTGTGTGAGTGAGCAATCAACTATCCATCAGAACAAATCAACAAACACCACATATGCACATCGATATATAGTGGTTCGGTTTAAATAAACCTACATTCATTGATGGACTAATCCACTCTTAGGCTATCCCAAGTCTACTATGTATGGGAGTCACACCCAAACATTATAACCTAGCTTTGAAAGGTTCGACCACCCTGGTTTAATCCTTATCCTCTATTTTTTATGGTGGTTCGGGCACAAAGCTCTAGTCCACCTTACAATGATGATAAATAAAATCAACATAAAGAAACACTTGCCTTTGAATCTTGATGATGTTAGTAGATGTGTTTCTCCACAAGATGTTCGAGCTTTGATCTTCGTATATGATGTTCACCAATGTGAGTGCAACTACAACAGAGATGCAAGGCTAGGACGAAAGGATGCTACATGGTGTCCTAGTTGGGTTTCTCAATGTCTCTTCTTCATTGAAGGATTGGTCATCTTCCTAGATTTTCCATGGAGGTTTGGAAGGAAGAGATGAGAAGGAGATGGCTTGGAATACCCTCTGATAGACTCGGGCTTCGTTTCTGTTCTCAATGGTTCTTTAAAACTAACATAGGCCTTGTATATATAAAGTTCAAACTCAAAATAACGGCTGGTTCCTGAGGGCCTCGGGAGCCTCCTCAAGGGACTCGAGAGTATCTTCGAGGGCTTGACCACCATTTTTGGAAATACCAACTAAGGGTCAACTAGTGGTCAAATAGGGAAGGTACAACTGGATCATTAACAGCTAGCCTCGAGGGGCTCCGGCTGAGAACATAGGATGATTTTCAAATAATAGACGCAGGTTCACAGACCGAGGGGCTCGAGTGTGGCTCGAGGGGTTCGACCTGAGCACAGGTAAATTTTCTCAGTTCAAACACTGAGCGCTCAGGACGAGGGCCTCGGCCTGACCCGAGGGGCTCAAGCTGGGCAGATTCTAATTTTCTAGTTTAAGTTCTTAATGTTGGTCCATGAGCCTATGGTGTTTGGTTCAATCTTATGGTCCTATAAGGCCATTTTACCTGTGTGGTTGCCAAACACATGGTGATATGTCCGCGGCTTGATCTTGATCTTGGATCTTCAAACCTCAATCTTTCAAGGCAAGGACACACACTCTGTCACGGAATTGACAATACATTGACTTAGTCAAACTGAGGCCCTAACAATCTCCCCCTTTGTTAATTTCGTGACAAACCCTATACTCTAACAAATACATCCCCTTTTAAACATAATACAAGCCTTGAAACAAAAATAAAATATTACAACACATTCAATGACCAATTACAAGACTTGACATGAAACAGTTTGAATCTTTTGTCTCTCTTGTTCTTTCTCTTCTCTCCCCCTTTCTCTTTTTCCCCCCTGAAATTATGCATGTAAAACAAAATATTCCTGCAAAAGAACATAGACATCTAGGTGGGATTTTCACTCTCCCCCTCAACATTAGCATTTCTCACCCCCTTTTTGTCAAAAATTGACGAAGGGTGCAAAAATATTACTATAAATAAATATACTAATGTAATTTGTACCAACAAAATAAATATACCAAAATAATCACATTTGGCACTACGGAAATGGGTCCTCCGGATCGATCACGTTTTTGGAATCCATCTGAAATTTTGATTTGGACCACTCTTCTCAATTCTATGAAAGTTGGGTACTTTAATTTTTCTATTTCTGTCATGCCCTGCCTTCCAACACCTAGACTGGCGTGATCTGACTGTACAAATTTAAATCACCTGCTGCCCTAAACGGGTCTCACTTTCAAAATCTGTGGCTAAATTCAAAACAAACATAATTACAGTAAAAAACCACCAAAATTCTTCAAGTCCACAACCTGCTTGAAGACTTAACATCTCATTTGAGCTTCCAAATAACTTAAAGGGATAAAAATCACTCACATAAAGATTTCTAAACGCATTACTTACTCACATTCCCATGACAATCAAATTAAAGCGTTCTCAAAATTAATCCATACTTGAATTTATTATCCAAGTTTGTACAAATTAAAATAAACGAATAAACAACTTTCTCAAAGTCTCAAATCAAATAGACAACCAACTTATAATCTAAATAATAAATTCTACACTAACTAAGCGTTTTTAAGAATTTTTCATCGATTCCTCGCCTTCTAAGCTCAGTTGTGATTATCATTCAGACCTAAGTCCAAGTGATTGCATGCAATGTAAGGAATGAGCTCCATGCCCAGTGAAGAAAACAATAACACCAATATAGCGTATGATATCCATACTTCCTCAATGATATTTCAAATAAACAAGAATAACAATTTATTTCATACTCATGCCTTTACAAAATATAATGCTCAATGCCAAATGCCATATTCCAACCCATTATTACATTTACTGATATTTGGTGGCCTTTCCGATGAATTGAGGATAACACAACATCGCTTTGATGGCCTTTCTACATAAAGTGAGGATAACACAACCTACCACCAAATAATAGCCCTCATGACTTGTCACGGATATTACATCTCTTCTACCATAATGGTCTTCCCACTTAAAGTGAGGTTAACAACACTACCACCGTCGTGGTCTTCGTGACAATCATGGATCCCACCCTCATACCCAATGCTATGAATATGAGAATGCTATGATCAATGCCAATAAACATGCTCAATTATCATATTGTGCTTACAGAATCATAAATCTCAGTCTAAACAATTTATAACATCATAGAGAACATCGGTTTGCCATAGCATACATAAAACATAGCAATAGTCTAAGCATCATAATGATTTGAATCACATAAACCAACATTCACACATGTACAATCAAGATTGAAATTCAATAATATCATATAAATAATCATCAACCTATGAATATAAAATCGTTGGATCTTTCAATAACATTAATGGTTAGATCGCACAGTCCGGGCAGACTGAGTCTCCTCATGGCCAATAAAATATTTAGCCAAAATCTTCCTTACACTACTGTGAGTGAGCACGGATTATAACCATCATTAACATGTACCCAGTCTTTTCTAGATCCAACAATTATATTCATAACATACAAAACAAAGCAATATTTTTCATTGTACAATCAAAATGAAAGATTATATGAATACATGGTATGTAGTGAATTGTTTCCCTCACCTATAAGTTTTCGTATTGTGAATGACAAGTCCACGTAGCTTCCAATGATAATTACTCTTGAATACCAAAGTCTGCTGCGAATATATTTTAAAGATTCCAATCACGTTTAATATTTCTTCTAACAAATATTTCTAAATAGCATGGATTAGATCGGTGTTTAAGGATTATTAACCGTGGGTGATGTGTGCTGCCCTCACCTATGTATGCTGAAAGTAAAAGGTTAAGAGGCTAGGTATGAGATGGTTTTCTATCTCAGATTCAAGCTGGACATTAACAAGACTGGTTTAAGCACCCAGTTTTAGGTAGAAAAAGGACCAGTTTTACTGATCAGTTCTGAGTGAAATTCTGGACCAACCAGTCCTCAATATTAATGGTTTTGGGCCTGAAAATCAGTCCCTTTAACTTGCTGATCTGAGGTAAGAAATCAGTCCCCAACTTAGGATGTTTTAGGGAAAAACTGAGTGACTACTGTTCACGGATAAGGAATTGAGGACAGATCTGAGTCACTCCTTAAATCAGTCCTATAACCGAGCATCAAACAAGGCCAAAATACCTAACTCGAACAAGGTGGCTGGCTGGTTGGGCGAAAACCAGAGAGGGGTATGCACAGAGGATTTTATGGCAGCAACTACAGCCGTTTGGAGGGAGAAAAAGGAAATGGAAACTGAGAAGTAGATACATACCTGTAACCAAGAGAAGCTTCTGGAGAAACCACGCTGGTCCGAAACTCTGCTACTCGAACAAGAACTCAAGAGGGAGATTTGGGATTTTTCTTTCCCTTCTTCCGCTGAGGTTTCCGCTGCGATTTCCGTTGGGATTTGGTTGCTGTTTCGAAAAGGGTAAAAGAAGGGAAGGGTTCGCAGGTCTCTTAAAAGGAGGAGAGTCCTATTGGTAAAGGAATCCCATCGGTGAAAGGAGACAATTTTCATTTAGGTAGGGATTTGGGTCCCAAACGAAAAGGGAAGAAGAAGAATCCAATCTGAATAAGGAATCTCATCGGTAAAAGGATTTTGGACAGTTTCCATTTAGGTAGGGATTTGAGTTCCAAACGAAAAAGGAAGAAGAATAATCCAATCTGAACAAAGAATCCCATCGGTGAAAGGATTTTGGACAATTAAATTCGACCAGGGAAGGTGGGTCCCTTTAAATTATTAATTTTAATAAATTGTCCTTTATTTCTCTTTTATTAATTTTATCAATCATCGATTAAATTCTAGACACTTTTATTGATTTTACATTCTTAATTGAATATTTCCAATTGAGATTCTAACTTAGGGGAATTAAAATCTAAGTTGATAATTTATTTCCCATTCCCTTAATTTAATTTGAAGGGGATAAATTTGTAAATTCTTATTGGGGAGAATGTGTGAAATCAGAGTCTAATATTAAATCCCTAAATTCAATTGTGTTTTTCCCAAATAAATTATCAAATTAAACTAACAAATCAATTTAAACTATAATAATTTTCTAAATTAATTTTACCCGTCCCAACTAACTCGTTACTTCGGGTCGGGTCATTACAATTTCGAACATTTAGCCCAAGTCCCGTGAATTGAGACAAGAATCTCATTATGATATTCTAATCCATAGTATGAGGAGGTCTTGAGTTATCCCTATTAGAATTGCTAAAGCAGGGATGAGAGTGGTGTTGAGCATTATGCTGCTTAGGAAAATTCACACATCTATTTTTGTTTTTCCTTTTTCCTATTTTCAAAGTGTGATTTTCCTCTCCACAATTTCCTTTTCTTTGCACTTTTATAATCAACATTTTTATGTTCAAAGTGCAACTTCCGCAACTTGCATTCTTGTCGGAAATGACCAACTTTATTACAATAGAAGCAAGTTAAATGGTCTTTCTCCTTTCGGGTCTTAGTGGACAACACAAGTTTCTCAACATTTTCCTTTTTGAGGTCTAACCCAGTCTTGTCAACATGATTTTGGGTTTTCAAAGTAGTATGTACAATCAGACCCTTGAGAGATAGATCATGATTTTCATCTTCAGATAAGGGTGTGGAAGCCTTGGGATTTCTAGAATTTTCATTAACATTTATTCCTTTATAAACCCTTTCTAGATATTCCCATGCTTCCTTGACTGATTCAAAAGTTATGACAACTTTTAAATCACCAGGGAAACCACACACTTGATGGTATTGAGAGCTAGGAAGTTTCCATGATATTTGTTTCTTTCAATGTCATTCCAAAGATTAAATTTTTTTGATCTTAACAATTTGTTAGAACCAATGGTCATCTCTTCTAGAGGATGTGACCAACCACTCATAATGGCATCCCAAGCATAGAAGTAAGGAAATGAGAAAACATTTCGTCTTCATTTTCCATTGAGCATAATCTGAGCCATCAAATAAGGGAGGTCTTTGCACATCTAAACCTTCACCCAAATCCATAGTTCTAGCAAAAGATCAACTCCAGACGGTTACGTCAAATACGGAGTAACCTTGCTCTTGATGCCACTTGTAAGTTCAGTTAGACCAATGCATAGGTCTTTTACCAATTTATATTAATCTTTTAAATATTACTTGTTTAACTTAATGTGCAGCGGAAGAAATTAGTGTGTGAGTGAGCAATCAACAATCCATCATCATAAATCAACAAACACCACATATACACAACGATATATAGTGGTTCGGTTTAAAAAAATCTACATCCACTGATTGCCTCACCCACTTTTGGGCTATCCCAAGTCCACTATGTATGGGAGACACACCCAAACATTACAACCTAGTTCTGAAAGATTCGACCACCTTGGTCTAATCCTTATCCTCTATTTTTTATGGTGGTTCGGGCACAAAGCTCTTGTCCACCTTACAATGATGATAAATAAAATCAACATAAAGAAACACTTGCCTTTGAATCTTGATGATGTTAGTAGATGTGTTTCTCCACAAGATGTCCGAGCTTTGATCTTCGTATATGATGTTCACCAATGTGAGTGCAACTACAACAGAGATGCAAGGCTAGGACGAAAGGATGCTACATGGTGTCCTAGTTGGGTTTCTCAATGTCTCTTCTTCATTGAAGGATTGGTCATCTTCCTAGATTTTCCATGGAGGTTTGGAAGGAAGAGATGAGAAGGAGATGGCTTGGAATACCCTCTGATAGACTCGGGCTTCGTTTCTGTTCTCAATGGTTCTTTAAATCTAACATAGGCCTTGTATATATAGAGTTCAAACTCAAAATAATGGCTGGTTTCCGAGGGCCTCGGGAACCTCCTCAAGGGACTCGAGAGTGTCTTCGAGGGGCTCGACCACCATTTTTGGAAATACCAACTTAGGGTCAACTAGTGGTCAAATAGGGAAGGTACAACTGGATCATTAATAGCTAGCCTCGAGGGGCTCCGGCTGAGAACATAGGATGATTTTCAAATAATAGAGGTAGGTTCACAGACCGAGGGGCTCGAGTGTGGCTCGAGGGGATTCGACCTGAGCACAGGGAAATTTTC
Organism: Chimonanthus praecox; assembly: GCA_022113865.1. Classification (NCBI taxonomy): domain Eukaryota; kingdom Viridiplantae; phylum Streptophyta; class Magnoliopsida; order Laurales; family Calycanthaceae; genus Chimonanthus; species Chimonanthus praecox. The sequence continues at coordinate 20,360,592 of CM039087.1, read as the reverse complement.
TCAATTCAAAACTGAGCGCTCAGACGAGGGGCTTGGTCTGACCCGAGGGGCTCGAATTGGGCAGATTCTAATTTTCTAGCTTAAGTTCTTAATGCTTGGTCCATGAGCCTATGGTGTTTGGTTCAATCCTATGGTCCTCTAAGGCCATTTTACCTATGTGGTTGCCAAACACATGGTGAGATGTCCGCGGCTTGATCTTGATCTTTGATCTTTAAATTTCAATCTTCCAAGGCAAGGACACACACACAATCACAGAATTGACAATACATAGACTCGGTCAAATTGAGTCCCTATAGAAAGAGTAAGATTGAGAGAGATGAAGGGATGCAGTTTTTTTATTTTTGGCTGCAGAGAAGGGAGAAAGTGGTGGGGAAACGACGAGAGGATCTACATTGGTCAGTAGGAGAGATGGGTTTCTGCTTCAACTCGAGTATGAAAAGTGGTGAAAGGAGATGGGTTTTGTATGAGTTGAGGGTTGGGCTAAGGATCTACAGTCCTCCCTCTGCCGGAGGGACAAATGAGTTTTAGTAGGGAGGGTTTTCAGGGAGAGGCAGAGGATGCTCCTAGTGGGTCACTTGTTGAAGGGTTTTAGGCCCAATTGGACACCTTATTGGGCCTCTTTTGCCTCTACAGAAAACCACATAAAATATTAGAGTCAATTCTTCAATATTGTCTTGAATTTTCTTATATACTCCAAGATGTGTTGAGCCCCATATAAGAAGTTACCTTTTATCTTGTGTATATGCATATATAGTCACACTTGTGTTTTCCATGATGTAGTAAGTCATGTTGACATTGGATCCCTAAGCAAAATAGACTGATCTCTCTAGATCATTAACTACAAACATTTACAAGAAATTCTTATATACTCCAAGATGTGTTAAGCCAAGCTTAGGGCTCACATAAGAGGTTGCCTTTTTAGTGATGTGACAGTGCCATGTCAACATCACTTACTATATCATGGAGGACATGAGTGTAACTATATATGCATATATAATTGATAGAAGAAACTTACTCAAAAAAGGAGAAAGCAGTAAGGAAAACTAATAAGCTTTGAATAGGAAGCTTAGTAGTAAGGAAAACTAATAAGCTTGAATAGGAAGCTTAGGTGAAATAAAAAGACAGGTAGCTAGTTCAATTGTCAAAGTTTGAACAGTCTGTAGATGTAGACCCAATTCATTAGCTTGTGATAAGTTGATCTACGGATCTTAGAAATTTAAAAGTTTGTAAGAGGTGAATTTTTATTCCTCAATTAGATTTGCTTACTGCTTCATGAAGCAACCTTCAATAGAAAGGAATAGGTCCTGTGCTGGCTGCCAAAATGCTGTTATGAAAAGATGAACTGATTTTGCAGATTGCAGAATGTTCTGAATTGCATTGTGCAATTTACAAAATCAGTTCAGTTTTGGTTATCAACATGCTGGCAGCTAGTTCAGGATCCAAGCTCTCAATTGAGGGATAATTTAAGCCATGACAGTGCAATAATCCCCAACCACGCCAAAAGTGATTTCACTTTTACTTTATTAGCAAATGTGCCCTTCACTATGACTAAGTCTGGTAGGCAGTCAACCTGCATAAAAAAGAAACATGCTAAATTGAAATGCAAATGTCAATCCTAGATTGAAAGAATAAATGGCTTCAATGATGATGACTACAACTAAGTCAGAAGAATTGATAACTGAATTAGAGTCTTTAGTTAATGTGGCAATTCCCATTGTCCTAACGTGTGAAGAGAAGCAACAGCTGAAAATAAATTTAAATCAATCGCCTGTCAGAGACTTCCAAACATGAACCACTATTTATGGATGAAAATATTTCCAAGTAAGCTTTCTGATCTCGCAGGGATTTTGATTTGGAGACAATTTTGAAATTCTGAAGAATTAATGCCCAAGTGACAATTAACTTTTGGGTTGCTAAGGCGGTTTCAAGTTCTAGCAAATTTGTTGTTGAGAACCTTCTTATTTCCTTTTTTCCCAAATAGAGCATAAGGCTGTTGCCATAGAGTCTCCACAAAATTTTCATCATTATTGTCACCATCATCATCAAAGCCTTGTCCCGTTTATTTCAGGAAAAGAGGAGCTTGCCTCATCTATTTGGGGAGTCTCCACAAGATTTTGCTCTTAGAAATTTCAAACCCATCACATTAAAAATCTATGAAGTGAAGTAGTTTGAGGGCTTTCACCCGGCGAACCCCAATTCAAAAGGAAGGGAAGCAGAATGATTGAAAAAGATTATTAATTGATTTTGCCAATTATTCATAATTTCATAGAGTTGATACCATTCACCATAATGTGCTGCCTATTTCGAAGATGGGCTGAAGTATCTTGGTCCTGATCAGTCCATATGAAAGACAAGACATGATGGTCAATGGTCAACTTTCAAGCACGAGGGTCATCTATAACTTGTGTTCTTGTGAATGTTCTTTTGTGAAAAAATAGTCTAATTGAAAAAAGATCTTTGCTATTGCGCTATGAAACTTTGAAAACCCTTCTGAGATTTAGCTGCTGTACCAAACCGAACAAATGATTCACATCCTTGTTGCTCCTGTACCATTGAAATTGTGGATAACTTAGGCTGCGTTTTGATGGGGGTAACGCCCCCATTACCCTTGTTTGGTAACTAAGGGGTAGGGAAAAACAACAACTTTTTACCCCTCCCTTCTCACTTTTGAAAATCCTTTCCAAGTAAGGGTATTCATAATACCTAGGTAACTCCTGCAAAATTTACCCCTCATCCAAACACAGCCTTATTGTCATTGTGATGCACTAATAATTTTGTGTTTGCAGTTATCAATACATTTTTTTGGGAGATTTCATGAAAGTATTCAGTTGAGATGCATGGGCACAGCGGGTTATGCATGTCAAAATCTTATGTGGGTATGAGGTGTTTGATTTGCAATCCCAAATAAATCTAAAACAGGTAAGAGGTGTCTGAAAGTCAAATGCCAAAACACATGATTCACAGATTGGCAAAATATTTGAATAGATAAAGTTAATACTAAATTTAAAAGATAAATAGAACTTGAGAATATCATAATTAAAAATTAATATATAAATTTCACTAAATACGATCAAATGATAAACATTTCCATATCTTACTTTGCAAAAGAAAATTTGACAATGTTTGTCACAATGGAAAAGAATGTCACACTAGTTTTTAGTTATTCATGAATAATCTGACATTTATTAGAAAAAAATCCATGAAAAATCTGTGAAGAAGATAAATAGATACGTGTCTGATATGGTTATGGTGCCTATTTCAAAGAATCCATACATTCACCGCTCTATAAATTATATTTGCTGTATATTGGATCCTTTTGAAGCTGCCACACTTAAAACAGTATTTGTTTCTACAACAAAGAAACCTGCTTTCCAAAGTTGAATATCTGATGTATCTGTTAAGAATCCAACATGGAGGCATGTTTCATACAGGTTATGGTGCCTATTTCTAAATGACATGGCAAACACTATAAGATTATTTTGCAGACATGTTTATACAGGTTATGGTGCCCATTCCTTTACGACATAGCACATACTGTAAGATTAGATTCACAGTGACGTGATTGTATGTAGGATCTTGAAATTTTCACACTTGACACAGTATTTGTTTTATAATACTGAGACCTGCTATCCAAAGATGCTTAGGTCATAGACCATTAGTAGTAGACTTCATTTTGGCGCTATGTGCCTGACCTTTAAATTTGTTGTTGAATGGGCTTTCACTTTGTATTTAGGTGATTGGGTCCCTACTTTGTATGATTTCTTTTACTTGTTGGCTCCTCTATGTATCTGCACCTCTGCCATGGTACTCTGAAACTTGTACCATGCCAATGGTAAGCATTAGATAAGTCAGCCTTGGTTTTTGTTGCTGATTTCAGATACAATTGCAATGGAATTTTATGTGTTTTTCTTACTCTACTTCGCATTTTGGGCAAGCCCTTCAATATTAACATTGATGAGTGCCAGCATTAATGCAAAAATCTTTCACATGACTACTGATTTATGCAAAATGTCTCGAGGTGGAAACTTACTAGTCGAAGATGACATTGCTGTATTTGGTGTAAGGTGGATGGTATCAAGTTGTCTGCTTTGCACTCAGGCATACATTTAAGTAGCAAATTTACATTTATGTCTTCTGTTTTGAATTTGTGGACCTTCCAAGATAGAAGAGGCTAAGTTCTATTGTAGGTGAGCACTTCTACATGTAGCTAAAAAAGAAACAAATGGTGAGAATTGTTAGAATATATATTAGAATTATTAGATTGGGTTAATCTCTGTTAAGAAATGTATTTGGTTTAGTTTAGGATTAGAGTTTGTGTTTGATAGAAATATCTCTAAGGTTGGCTAGAGGTTATATATACTGATGCAACACACATTGACTAATATAGTTTACTCTTTTTTAATATAGTATCACATTGAGTAATATAATTTATTCTTTTCTAATATGGTATCAACGAAACGATGATCCTTTCCCTTTCTTGATTTTGACAGTCGATTTGTGTTCCTCTTCTCTCCCTCTGAAGAGGTGACACGTCTGGCAGAGGGAAGGACATCTACGCTGAGTTTGTTTTCTCTGTGCTTGTTTGTTTCTTTGCCAAATCTGTCCCTCTGCTGGAGGAGAATGTCCTCTTGTGGAGGGAGGGTCCATCCAATGCAATAAGCCCCGAGATTTGTTCCTAGGCGTTTGCCCAGGTCTGCCCGCCCTAACCCTATTCGCCTCCGCCCAGACCCGAGATCTAACATCAGCGTAGCAGATCTTAAGTCCCCACTTTTGTTGCCATTCGGTTACAGATCTGAGTTTTTCTCCTTCCCCGGTTATTCTTGTCTCCGCTCTGAGTTTGTTTCGGTCCTCTGCATCTGTCATCATCTCTCGATCAGATCTGAAAATCCCCACTGTTCTTGCCCTTGAGAATCTCGCAATCCCGTCACCTGTTCGCCCTTCGCCTGGCTCTCTGCTTTTGCACGTTCCTCTTCTCAGCGTTTCAACCACCATCTTGTAACCTAACCAAGTGTGGGGGTTTTTCGCTAGATCTCGTCGACCCTTCTTCGTTTCACACCCCAAATCGCAGAGACCTGGTTTCTGAAAAAAATAAAAAACAGTGAACCCGATTGCATCCAGACCTGTTCGCACCGCCTACCAGCACTGCCCAGATATCTATAGAACAGAGCACCTCCCTAGCCCCTGTTTCGGACAGGTTGTCCCCTCTTATTGCATCCCATCGTGCATCCAGATCTGTTCTTCAAAGAGATCGAGACTCCACATACCTATCGCTTTTTTCTTTGTTTTGAGCAGAGACCCTTAACGGTGACTGCCACAAGCCCTCTTGCACGGCCTCTCCTACATCTCTCCTTCGCTCGTCCATTACAAAAAAAAAGAGTTTCTGCCGCTTCTACATCAGTGCCTCTTCACCCTCAGATCTGCACTGTTTCATACCGTCGCCCAGTCTCAGATCTGCACTATTTTTCCAGTTTTGCAGGTTCTGTTGTTTCTCTTTTTATTATCAATTCAGATGTGCGTTAGCCCTTGTCCTGGCCAATCTTGATATTTTGGAGAGCCCTGACCTTGCCTAATGTATTCTCTCTGAGGGCTTTGCTTTTGGATTGTGGTGAGCGATGGCTTCCAGCAGACTCTGCACAGTGCTCTTATATTTGCAGAATTTAGTTTGCCAGCTTTCATCTTGGAAGTAGTTGTTGAAAATAAAAGTCTGCATGGGGAACTGAACTGTTGGGTTCTTTAAAGTAGTTCTCTTTATTTTGACTGAGAAAAAGAAGACGTGAGGTTATTTGAAGCTTGGGCTGTATTTGAGAAGACTGGGCAAAGCTTCTCTGATTTCCTTTGGAGAAAAAAAAAAAAACAATCACCATTCACTTCCTATTCATTGAGTATGGAAGATTGGCAGACAGCTTTTGGAGTATATAAAAGACATGTGGGTATCGTGAAAATTAGTATTCTTCAGTTGGGAATTTGTCTGCTGCTCATCTCTACTTTTCCTTCTCTCATTGCATTGAAGTTGAATAAGAATGGAGATGTTGTGCAATATGGAGAGAAGATTTTGTCATGGTTGATGTTCAACTTAGCAGTAATGGTCGAGGTGTTCTTTTGTCAAAGGTTGCATGATTTTCTGCGTGTTCTTTTGTCAGAGGTTGCATGATTTGATGTTGCCTATTTGTTCGTCAGAGAGGGGGTAGGTCAACTATTCTGATCTAAAGTTGTTAGTGAAAGTCCAAGTAATTGCCGCCAACATCCAGTTTGTAGCCGTTTGCACCTTGTTTCCTCCGTTTGCAGCCACACGTTGGAGGATTTGATTTTGCAGTCTCTTCTTGCACCGCTCATCTTTAGTTTGAGACATTTTTATGCTATTTCGAATTAACATTGGCGGTTAGCAATATCATTGGATCTTGGCAATCGTCTACACCCTTCTTCTTTGGCACAACACGCTTGGCTCATTGGTTTAATTTTGGCTTCACCGACATCACTCCACCAAATAGTGATCCAGCCATTCGATTATTTAGTTATTTGTTTTTTGTTTTGTTCAATAATTGTAAAGTCAAAGTGGTGAATGTAAGTGCCCCGGTTCGTCCGAGTCATCCTTATTGTCAATTACGTGACTCAGTTGGACTTGCCTTGGAAGTATGTGAAGATCTACTATGCAAATGACGAATCTACACCAAATACGTTATTGGTACACATGTAAGTGAACCTTAGCAGACCTTAGACTAAGTTAAATACCTTATGAGCCAAATGGTTATAAACTGGAAAATAAGATAATAAGTGAGTTCCTGCCTCGAGGCCTCGCAGCCAGTCTTGTGCCGAGTTGTATTGTGGACAACTGTAACTCAGCTGACATGGTGTCTTGCTAACTGAGTCTCCTACAGATTTAGGAAATTAAATCTGTATTCCTTTAATTGGGAGATCATTATGGTAATAAGATATATCCACATGTTTAATATATTACATGTTTTTTAATTCATAACCGTTGGGAGCTGGCTGTTTATGACATAGAAGGAAAGGCTCCTCCATGAGATTTAATATGGCTTACAATCATCAATCTCATCCTTGATTGATGACTGAGATAAATTAACTATCAATCATGCACGGTGGCATCTTAAGTGGCTGGATATTATCTATTTGAAAGACAGAATATCTTATGCATATTTCTGAGCTGTCTTTCTATATTTACCACCACGAGGACTCATTGGAATCCTCGAGGCCTCGTGGGCGTGATTGGCTACAAAAATGCAGACAGTCTTATAAATAACTGTAAGTTGAATGAAATGATCACTGATTCACACAGAGAGCATTTTGGAAAAATATAACAGTGTGACCAGAGCAATCCTCCTCTTCCCTTTAGACCTTCTTCATCATCTTCTTTCATAGATGTTTGGGTAATCAATGCCCCAGTTTTGATGAAACTTAAGATGTTCACATAGGACCTGAAAATGAGTCATACCCGAGTCCTATACTGTTGTGCCGATAATCACTTTGATGGAGCTAATCTGATGGAAAGGAACACACAGATCAAGTAAAGAAGAAAGTGCATAAAAGAAATCGGATAAGGCCCAAGGCAAGTATTTCTTCTTCCTTTTATTTCAAACATTGTAAAGTGGATTAGAACTGTGTGTTCGAACCACTCTAAAAAATAGTGTAGAGAATTAGACTGATTGGGTTGAACCTTTATAAAAAACTAGGTTGTACTATTTGGGTGTGAGACCCATACATAGTAATTTGGGATGACCCTAGAGATTGGGAAGTCTGACAGTGGACGTAGGTTTGTTAAAACCGAATCACTATAAAATATCTGTGTCTATATGTGGCTGATGCTTTGAATTGATTGCTTTGATTGAATATTTTTTCACACACAGACTTATATTGATCGGTCATTTTTATTAAACAGTTGTTTATTTCACGGTGAAAGGATCTCATTGAATGATTCATAAACTTAGATTAAAATTCGGTTGAGAAATTTTAAAAGGGAATTAAAATTGAAAACCGACCTATTTACCCCCCCTAGGTCATGCATTACTCTAGTAAGGAAATTTCAATTGGTATCAGAGCTCGGTTACTCTGAGTTGGACTTAATTGTCCGAGTTGATCTTTTACTTGAATCATGCACAAAGGTGATAGTCACCCTGTTTCTAAACCTCCCTATTTTGACGGTTCTAAATATGCCTTTTGAAAGGTAAAAATGAAAAGTTTTTTTACATCACTAGATGGAGCTGTTTGGGAATCAATAGTAAGAGGTTGGGAACGATCGATTGAAGAAATCACAGAAAAATCTACTAGAAATGAAACTGGAAAATCTGTACAAGAAGTTATTGGTACCAAACCTAAAGACTATTTGACTTGGACAGACATGGAGAAAATGTTATACATAGCAAATGGAAAGGCGTTAAACCCCATTAACTGTGCTGTCTCACCTGATGAATTCAAACGTATAATGACTTGTTTGATAGCCAAAGATGCTTGGACACATGAGGGTACTTCTGTTATTAAGAGGTCTAAACTCCAAATTCTCCAATCTAAATTTGATAATATACGAATGGATGAAAGTGAAATGTTTATGGTGTACTACTCAAAGCTAAGTGATATAGTAAATTCTATGTGGGTCTTACGAGAAATAATTCCTGAATCTAAAGATGTACCAAGGTACTTAAAAATCTGCCTAAAAAATTTAAACTTAAGGTAGTTGCTATTGAAGAGTATAAAGATGTTTCATTCATGAAAATTGATGACTTAGTAGGGTCTCTTCAAACCTATAAACTTTATTTTGAATATGAAATGCCTAAAAAGAAGTCTTTTGCCTTAAAGTCATCCTTAAAGATTGAGAAACTTAAAGAAGAAAAATCTGAATCTGACAGTGAAGATGATGCTGCTTTGTTGGCTAAAAATTTCTTAAGAAACTTAAATAAAAGGAACAAGTTTAAAAACTTTAAAAGAAGTGCGCCAAGGGATAAAAATACCAACAGATTCAGTACAATGAATGATGCCAACAGATTTAATACATTAAAGGAAAAAGGAAGAGACAAAGATAAAGAACAAAAATGTTATAATTGTGGAGGTCATTGACATTTTGCTGTTGAATGTCCTTCAAAAAGAAATAAGAAAACCTTAACTAAAACATATGAAAATACATCCCAATCGGAAAGTGATTCTGATGAGTCCACTCAAGATAAATCTGAAGATCTGAAAGGGTTCATAGCTTATATAGTAACTGTTGAAAATTATTCAGAAAGTGAATCAGATGATGATCTTCAAGAGGCCTATGACTCCCTTTTTCTGGAAAGTCAAAATCTGGCTAAAAAATTAAGTAAAAGAAAATCTGAAAATGGAAATTTAATGAGCCAGTTGGAAGAAAAAAAATGGATTAATGAAAGTCTTGTAAGAACTTTGAAAACTGCAAATGAAGAAAATTTTAAATTAAAACAAATTCAAAATGAATTACAAGATAAGCTGAGAAATTATAAGAATGATATTAAAAAATTAGAAGATATTCGAAGTATCTTATCAGAAGAAATCATTAATGCTCATTCTAAAATAAATAGTTTTAAAAATCATATATTCAACTTTGAAAATAAATTTACCTAAGGACAATACAAATTAGAAAGATTGCTTAATTCGGGTAAAAATCATGGGGACAAAACTGGCCTTGGGTACAACCAAGACAATGTAAAAACAGTGAGCCAAACTGTAATTGTTAAAGGTCAATCCTCTAAACCTTCAAATATTACTTGTTTTTATTGTGCAAAAAGGGGACATTTCAGATTTGAGTGCAAACTTAGAAAAATAAACTTATGGGAAAAAGCAAGTCAGAAAAAATTTGAAGTACAAATTTATGAAAAAGAAAAGAGAGAATATTATTACCTTGAAGATTTGGCTTAAAAATTGAACAAAAGTTTAAATGAAAAAATGAGCAGAAAATTCGGATATAATCTTCAAAAAACAGTCCCTAGAAATTTAAAAAACACAACCACTTTGAAATGGGTTTCTAAATACAAAAGCCTGATTGTGTATACAACATTAAAAGTTGAAAATCAGACAAATGGTAGTTAGATAGTAGCTGTTCAAGGCAATGTTGTCAAACTCGACTCGGATCTTGAATCGATTTAGGGGTGTAACTCGTTAATCGTAAATCGGAAATCATAGACTCGTAAGAGTTTTAACATTTTTGACTTTTGTTGCTATAATTATTATTTGTAATACAATTACATATAAAATTGACATAAAATAAGAATATCATAAAATTGCTAACATTCAAATCATCATAATTCATAAAATTGTATTATCCAAAATTACAAAACATCTGAACTCTAAAGAATATCATTCTCATCAATGTCATCTAAAACATCTAAGTAAGATGAAGGTTCAGTGTCTCCTCCATCTGCTACATCCCCATCGCTAAGTTCTTCAACGCTTTCTTCCTCTCCTTCAACACCTTCGTTTCCTTCAACGCTATTTCGCTTTCTCGAATAAACCCCTGTTAATTACAAAATTCAAATATTTTATAAATTGTGCCTTCTAAATTTTAAATATAATATAATAATCTTCTAGATTTTAAAGTGCTTACTCGTTCCTTTTCTAAGATTAGTCTGTTCCTCATTAAACATCTCGTCTGCATTCAACCAAGAATTGTCTTGTGGAAGAGCTGGATCTTTTTTTTTTCCGTAATCCATTCATTATCAGATTCCACATCTGATAAGCAAATAGGATCATAGTCTTGCTTTGAACTCCTTAATGTCCGTCTCACTTGTAGTTGTAAATTGTATTTTACATACACAAGGGCATTCATCCTCTTTTCCTCTAGCTTATTTCTCCTCTTCGTATGAATCTATAAAAGAAAACATAAAACATTTATAAATTCACTTCTTATATGTTAAGAAATTGCATGAATCTATTTAAAGTTAAAAATAAAACATACTTGTGCAAACACACTCCAATTCTGCTCACACCCGTTGCGCTGTAAGTTAAATTCAAAATCCTTATTGTAACACGTTGCAATTCTTTAGTATCCTCTCCATAATTTTCCCACCAAATGGCTATAAAACATGAGATAATAAATTAAAAAAATTAAATTAAAAATTTAAATACTAAATAAGTAAATATTAAATAACTGACTGTTTTCTTTTCCTTGTTAATTTGGCCATGTTATCCCCAAAGAATCCTCTTTCAGTTCTGAATGCAAGCAATTGCTCCTCAATTTTAATCCTGTCATCTATATTTATGGCCAACTTATCAAGACATGTATACAGCCCTCTTTTAATTTCAGCATCGGGACAACATGATTCTTCGTAATGGAAAGAAGGATTCAGATAATATGCAGCGGCATGCAATGGATGGTGGAGTTATCATTCCAACGAGCATCTATCAACTTCCAATATGGCATGTATTTCTTTTCATCTTTATTCAATCTTTTTGCAATTTTCTCCTTGGCTTGATCCATGCCCTCATATATGTATCCCATTGCCGGCTTGTCCTCTCCATCAACTAACCGAAGCAATGTTACAATTGGCATTCCAACCTTCGTACAAAATTGAACACGTTTCCAAAACTTACTATAAAAAATTAGATCATTCACTTTTTTCCCTTCTTCAATCTTGGACAACGGTATTCTATCCCATTCATCCGAACTAAACATTTTTCGTAAACCAACTCTGCATTTCAGTATGCTTTTCAATGTAAGGTAGCATGTTGCAAATCTCGTTATTCCCGGCCTAACTAACTCACGATTGTTCGTGAATTTTCTCATTAAGTTTAGCAAAACACCATGGTTATAAATGAATTTGGCAATTGCTTTTGCATCAGCAATAGTAGATGACTCCAATTTCCTTTTCCCTATATCTTCCAGCATGAGATCATGGCAATATGCTACACATGGAGTCCAAAAAAAACTTTTCCTTCTCGCTTTCAAGATTTTTCTAGCCTTTTCATATGGTGCTGCGTTATTAGTAACAATTTGTACCACATTCTCCACACCTACCTCTTCTACGACCGAATCTATAAGGTCGGCCAAGTTCTCTCCATTTTTGCAGATCGAAGATGTGTCAACACTTTTTAGAAAAACACTCTCCATTGGACTATTTATAAGAAAATTAGTAATGGACCGATTCTTTCCATCAGTCCAACCATCTGTCATTATTGTGTACCCTTTTTTGGTCCATTCTTTCCTATGTTTTTCCAACATTTTCTCCACATCTTCAACTTCACTTTTGAGTAAAGTATTTCTCATCTCATGATATGATGGAGTTTTCAATCCAATTCCATATCTTGCAATTAATTCACACATGGGTTGGAAAAATAGACTCTTCACCAAATTGAAGGAGAGTGCATTTGCATAGAAAAAACGAGCAATACCTTTGCAAATTGTGATTCTGTCTTCTTTTTTCCAAACTCTGTTAAAAGTTGCTTGTTTCTTATCATCATCCACATTAATAAATTTTTCCATTGGTCCCTTCCCTTTTGGGTCTTGATCATCAAAATAATAATCAGGTCTCCCAACATGCATTTGTGCATCCTTTTTTCTTTTCTTTTTTGTGTCCAAATTGTTCTCCATCAATTCAAGGCATTTTTGAGTCACTGACTCGGGACATTTAGGACATACCGCTACGTCTTTTTTTGTTTTTCCTAGATGGTGTTTCATTAGATAAATACCACCACTCATTTTTTTTACAATAGTTGCATTGTACATGCACATGATCGCCCGATTCCAATCTAGTGCAAAACTGCCATGCTTCATTTTGTCCCTCATTTCCAGTGCCTCGAACCATTTTAACAATCTTTACAAATTTCTATGAAACATCCATTTATCATCCACAAAAAAAAAAGACAAAAAAATATTAATCATTCGGTACTATATTCTAATCTAGCATTGAGGTAATGTAATTGAAAAATAATTATATGAAATTTACGTAATGGAAAGTTTTGATGTTTTGGCTGTTCCAGCCTTCTCTTTTGGAAAATACAGCATGAAGCTATGAATGATATAAATCTTCTAAAAGTATAACGAACAAGAAAGACAGTCAAAAACTAAATAATAAATAGATGCATTCAATAATTAACTCTTATGTAAAAAATGCATAAGATGGTCAAGCAATGCATTTTGGCAAAGTGAGGAACATGTATATAGGTTATTATTTCCCATAACTTAAATTTGTAATGAGAAGAGAGTAAAGAAGGTACACGGCTTATGAGGTATAATTCTTAAAAAAATTTCAAACAGCTTGTAGACAGTTCATTTCATGATTTAGTATTTTAGTTATTCATCTAATGATTTAAAATAACTGATTTAGGTTAATAAAATATATTTTTATAATATAGTAAAAAATACTATATTCAATAAAACTTATTTTTATAGTCAATATAATATTATAATCAATTAATAATTAAGCACTATCAGTTCTATTTATTTAAAAAAATATATAAATATTTTTCAATTAAAACTTATTTTTATAGTCAATATAATATTATAATCAATTAATAATTAAGCACTATCAGTTCTATTTATTTAAATAAATATATAAATATTTTTCAATTAAAACTTATTTTTATAGTCAATATAGTAAAAAAATAATAATTTATTTTGATAAGATGCTATGATCTTAAACATTTTATTAAAATCATTACAGTCACACGACTGTATCTTGTACTCAGTCGTGTGAGAATTGTCTATGTAAAAGAAAAAATAAAACAACCACTTCTTCTGTCCTCGTACGAGGACCCTCTCACCTAACATCTAAACTTCTAAATATCTTCGACTGTTAAGGAGTTTGGATATCTGAGTTCGAAAATACAAAACCAGCGAAACGAAGAGGAAAGGGGAGAAGTAGGAAGCTGAGAAGAAGACGAAAGTGAAACCAGAGGATGGTGAAACCAGAGAGGAAGCTGAGAAGAGGAATACGAAAACCAGAGGAATGCGAAAACTAGAGAGGAAACCGAGAAGAGGAAAAGAAGAAAGGAGAGAAACATACCTCGAACCTGAAGTCTCGAACTGTTGAAGGTTTGATGGACTTCTAGAGAGAGCAGACACCACGGCTTGAAGGAGAAGCGATGGATGAAAAGGATTTTTTTGTTTGCTTGAAAGAAACACTAAGAGAGCCAAGTAATTATCAATCGTTTTTAGACTTTAATAGGCAATAAAATACTTTCGATCTTCCATGCCATGCATGTCTTTTCCTATTCCCCTGATTTCCCTTTTTTTTTCCCCCTCTTTTTGTTAATTTTCCCTTTTATTCCTTTTTCTTCGACATCGCATGATGGTGCGATTGAAGAATTTGGAATTGCATGATCTGCGATTTCCGAAAAAATCGGACGATTGATGCCACTTTTCGAGTTGACTAGTGAGTTGACTCGATTGACCATCCGAGTCGAGTCGAGGCAACTTGGACGATTTTGACAACACTGTTTCAAGGCATATGACTGTTGATAAAACTTTCATGTCCAACATTGTAGATTTTAATGGTGGTTCGATTATCTTTGGGGATGAAAATCTGGCTAAAATTGTAGGAAAATGAACCTTAGAATTAAATGACTCCCTTACCTTAGATGATGTGCTGCTAGTTGATGATCTTAAACATAATCTTTTGAGTATATCTCAAATATGTGAGAAAGATCATTATGTTACCTTCCGTAAGAATGATTGTCAAATCTATAATAGTGATGTGAAGCTGTCCTTAAAGGGTTGAAAACTTCTGATCATTGTTATGCCTTTGAAAACTATCCAACTCTTAGCATAAATTATTATAACATGTCTAAACTTAATGAAGCTGAGTTATGGCACGAGAGACTAGGACATGTAAATTTCAAAGATTTGTCAAAATTGAGCGAACACATCAAAGGACTGCCCAAGATAAGTAGATCAGCTCAAGTAGTTTGTGGTGAGTGTCAAAAGGGTAAACAAGTGAGAGCAGCCCATAAGAAAGTTAATGTTGTGACAACAACCACTAGACTACTTGAGCTCCTACATATGGACTTAGTTGGACCAACCCAGAATATGAGTGTAGGAGGAAAGGTGTATTTCATGGTTATTGTTGATGACTACACCAGATACACATGGGTAAGTTATCTTATGGAAAAATCTGATGCATATAATGAATTTAAAATTATTGCAAAATGCGTTGTGATTGAAAAACAAACACCCATAAATAGAATCAGAAGTGATCATGGGGGTGAATTTGAAAATCACCGTTTTCAAAAATATTGTGAAAAACATGGTATATATCATGAGTTCTCTGCTCCTAACCCCAACAAATGGGCTGGCCGAAAGGAAAAATCGAGTTCTCCAAGATATGGCCACTGTCATGCTAGACAACAAGAAGTTACCAAAAAATTTGTGGGCCGAGGCTGTAAATGCCGCATGTTACATCATAAATAGAGTTTATCTAAGGGCTGACCTAGATAAAACAACATTTGAATTGTGGACTGGTAGGAAGCCAAATTGTAAGTATCTTAAGGTTTTCGGTAGTAAATGTCATATTCTTCGAGATCGTGAAAGCTTGGGAAAATTCGATGCGAAAAGTGATGAAGGAATTTTTCTAGGATACTCTAACACCGGCCGAGCCTATAGAGTTAAAAATCTTAGAACTGGTGCTATAATGGAATCCATTAATGTAGCCATTGATGACCACTCCTCTTTTATACGTGAAACCATAGACGAGGTGGATTAATCTTCAAATGACAATCCTCCTTCGTCGTCTTCTTCGACATCCATTGAACTTAACCAAATAAAAAACATCATATGAAAAACATCATTAGGGATCCCATGACCGGAGTAAAAACCAGGAAGCAGCTAGAAAACACATCTACCTGTTTTTACTTCACCTTACAATTAGAACCCAAGAATATTGATGAAGCATTGCTAGATGAAGATTGGGTAAATGCAATGCAAGAAGAACTGATTCAATTTATAAGAAATGACGTATGAGATTTGGTACCAAGACCGAAAAATAAAAATGTAATAGGTACCAAGTGGATTTACAAAAATAAAATGGATAAAAATGGGGCAATAGTTCGAAATAAGGCTTGCCTTGTTGCTCAAGGGTATACACAAATTGACGGAATCGATTTTAATGAGACTTTTGCTCCTATAGCACGTTTGAGTCTATACGTATTTTATTGTCTAGTGCGTGTTATTTGAAATTTAAGCTTTTTCAAATGGATGTCAAGAGTGCATTCTTAAATGGTTTATTAAATGAAGAGGTCTATGTAGAGCAGCCTAAAGGGTTTATGGATCGAAAACACACTGATCGTGTTTACAAATTAAAGATGGCACTGTATGGCCTTAAACACGTCCCACGGACATAGTATGAAAGACTTACATAGTTTTTATTGGATAATGATTTTCAAAGGGGAAGTGTAGATAAAATATTGTTTGTGAGAAAATGTAATGAAACTATACTGATAGCTCAAATATATGTAGATGATATTGTGTTTGGATCCATTGATGAATAAGCTGGTATTAGTTTCTCTAATCTTATGAAATCTGAATTTGAAATGAGCATGGTTGGAGAGCTTAATTATTTTCTTTGGTTACAAATAAAACAACTTAATGATTGGTTCTTTATTTCACAATCCAAGTATGCTAAATATCTTGTTAAAAGATTTGACCTTGAAGGCAGTAAGCACTCAAATACTCCCATGAGTACTACTGTGAAACTATCGAAAGATGAAAATGGGAAAGATGTTGATCCTATCATGTACAGGAGCATGATAGGTAGTCTTCTGTATTTGACTACGAGTAGATCCGATATTTCTTTTAGTGTGGGTGCTTGTGCACGTTTCCAAGCAAATCCTAAAGAATCCCACGTAAAAGCATTAAAACGTATAATTAAATATGTATCGGGAACATGTCTGTATGGAATTTGGTACCCATTCGATATATCATTTCATATTGCGGGGTACACCAATGCGGAATGGGCCAGAAATTTAGATGATAAAAAGTCTAAAAGTGGGGGTTGTTTTTACGTTTGAAACTGTCTGATTGCCTGGCACAGTCGAAAACAATCCTCAGTATCCCTTTCGACTGTAGTGGCTGAATACATAGCCCCAGCAAGTTGCTGCACTAAACTTGTTTGGATGAGACAAATGCTCGTCGATTATGGCATGATAAGAGGAACGATGACTCTCCACTGTGATAATACAAGTGCCATCAATATTTCTAAGAACCCTGTCTAACACTTTTGAACCAAACATATAGACATTAAGCATCATTTCATTCGAGAGTTAGTTGAAGAGAAAATCATCGAGTTTGAGTATATTTCCACTACAATCAATTGGCCGATATAATGACCACTTGACTCAATTCATTTTCTTGCTCTGAAAATCAATTGGGGTGTGTACTGTATCTTAAATATTTCTGATACTATGATCAGTCAGTGGAGATAATATTTCAAAGTAATAAAAATAAAAAATAAAAAAAATAAAAAAGGGGATTTAGTCTCGAGGCCTCGAGCCATCCCTCGAGCCCTCGCTGTCAAGTTCAGTTCCTTGTGTTCGGTTCGGTACCTCTCTGTTAAAATCACTGTCAACGAGACCTCGACAACTTCACTCGAGCCCTCGTCATCGTGTTCTGTGTGGTCCCCCATTTTTAAATCAACCCAAGTCATTTTTGGAACAACCGTTAGACCTCAGTTAGGGCTCCCACAGTCGGCACCGTGCGAAAGAAAAGGGGATTTTTGGGGTTTTTCGTTTCTGATCATTTTCTTCTCTCTCAGTGTCTTGATCGTTTTGATTTTCCAGTTCCAGGTACTCTCTATTCTCCGATTTTGCCCTATTTGGTCTATTATTTGTTTTGGTTTTGCTGATTGAAAATGCATAGGAAGACAGTAGGGGCTGTCAAAAGACAAAATGCCCAAAGATGCTTGCGGAGTCATGTCGCATCATCGTCAGCTGCCACCCAATCTCCTCCTCCACCGCAGAGACAAAAGAAAATCAGGGCTTATAAAAACCCTGATCGGTCCATTCATTCTGCCCCCTTGTCGGTCTCTTCTTCAGAAGAAGAAACAAAGGCTGCTCCTCAAGCAACCTCAATGACTGCACCTTCACCTCCTTCACGTCCCTCTCCTAGCTTGTCCAGACGATCTCACTCGTCTGAGATACATCTTGAAGGTTCTGATGCCTCCTCACTTCCTTCTAATCCTCCCAGTGCAAGCTTTTCCGATCGGTTCAGAAGGAACATTCGTTCAAAATTTCAATGTCGAGCGTACTGTTACCTCTTGGACCTTGAAAAATACAACACCTTCAAAAATCCTTCAGAAGGTTGGTTGGGAAAACATTTTAAATTGGGGCGGCAATGCCTACCCATCTATGGTAAAGGGCATGTGTTCCTCTATTCATAAATCCATAGATGACGCCTCTCATTCCTTCTTGGTGAAATTCTCCAATCGAGAAAAAATCCCTGTGACACCTGAGCTGATTTCTCAGGTCATGAACTTCCCTCTGTTTAAAGGTTGGGATATCTCTGCAACCTGACATGAGATAGCTCCTGAAGACTCCCACAAGATCATTTGCAAACTATGTGGTGGTGATGTCGACAGGGAAGGAAAACTTCAAATCCATTCTTCTACTCTCCTTCCCAAGTACAAGATCCTTCATTTGATCTTTACTTTTAATGTCTATCCTTGTCTGATGAATAAGTCCCAACTTAGTGACTACATGTTCAATGTTCAGTATGCAGTAGCTATGGGGAGAAAAATCTGTCTTCCCTCACTGATTTGTGAACATATTAAGCGTTTCTGGAAGTTCTCTGGCCATGGTGCCGTGCCCTTCTGCTATCTACTCACCCGCCTTGGTGCTCATTTTGGGATGGTTCCTTACCTTGGAGAAGTTCCTCTCAATGTGCGACCTTTGACAAATACAAGAATTGAGAGAAGTATTGGCTCGTTTCGCCCATCGTCTGGATGCTCACCCGTTTCCGCTCCCTCTGCTGATCGCTGGAGTCACAAGGTTGCTACTAGTCCTTCGCATTCCATTGACGTAAGTATTTCGATGAGCATTTCGCTGAGCTGGAAAAACGTCAAGAGTCATTTCTGTCTTATATGAGCAAACGGCAAGATCGCCTCCTTTATCAACATTAGGAGCTCTCCGTGTATGTCAGAACATCAATCAGGCGCATCTTCCACTCTCTTCACCAGATTTTAGATTCGTACCGACGCAATGATGCTGAATTTCCTCCCTCGTCTCCTCGTGATTGAAGATTTTATGATGGGACTATGTTTATTTTGTTCCCTTACAACCTACTTTTGGTACTGTAACAGATAAACCTCTTCACTTACTGTGTTGTTGATGCTTGTCTGTTCTGCATTTCAGTTTCCCATGTGGTATCTATTTGCATATTTTATGTTCCTATCAGATTTACTGTGCTATATTTTTGCATTTCTTTTATTTTTGTTTGACTCATCTTTGTCAATCTTCTTGACAAAAAGGGAGATTAAAATAATGTGCTAATGTTGAGCGGGAGCATACAAGTCCCACTAGTATCTATCTGTTTTGTATGCAGGAAAATAATTGTGTTTTGCAGGCACAAGTTAAGGGGGAGACATTTGTGTATTAGAGGGTTTAATATCATTGTAATTTTATTTGTTAAGGAGTGACTTGTGTGCATATGTAATTTTTGGGAAATTGATATAATGGGTAGATCTTAGATTTTTGTCATGAAATTGACAAAGGGGGAGATTGTAAGTGCCCCGTTCGTCCGAGTCACCCTTATTGTCAATTATGTGACTCAGTTGGACTTGCCTTGGAAGTATGTGAAGATCTACTATGCAAATGAAGAATCTGCACTAAATACGTTATTGGCACACAGGTAAGTGAACCTTAGGAAACTTTAGGCTAAGTTAAATACCTTAGAAGTCAAATGGTTATAAGCTGGAAAATAAAAAAATAAGTGAGTTCCTGCCTCGAGGCCTGTGCAGTCTGTCGAGGCCTCACAGCCAGTCTTGTGCTGAGTTGTATTGTGGACAACTGTAACTCAGTGTCCTGGTGTCTTGCTGACTGAGTCTCCTACAGATTTAGGAAATTAAATCTGTATTCCTTTAATTGGGAGATCATTATGGTAATAAGATATATCCACATGTTTAATATATCACATGTTTTTGAATTCATACCTGTTGGGAGCTGGCTGGTTATGACATAAAAGGAAAGGCTCCTCCATGAGATTTAATATGGCTTACAATCATCAATCTCATCCTTGATTGATGACTGAGATAAATTAACTATCAATCATGCACGGTGGCATCTTAAGTGGCTGGATATTATCTGTTTGAAAGACAGAATATCTTATTTATATTTCTGAGCTGTCTTTCTATATTTACCGCCACGAGGCCTCATTGGAATCCTCGAGGCCTCGTGGGCGTGACTAGCTACAAAAATGCAGACAATCTTATAAATAACTGTAAGTTGAATGAAATGATCACCGATTCACACAGAGAGCATTTTGGAAAAATATAACAGTGTGACCAGAGCAATCAGCCTCTTCCCTTTACACCTTCTTCATCATCTTCTTTCATAGATGTTTGGGTAATCAATACCCCAGTTCTGATGAAGCTTAAGGTGTTCACATAGGTCCTTAAAACCAGTCATACCCGAGTCCTATACTGCTGTGCCGATAATCACTTTGATGGAGCTAATCTGATGGAAAGGAGCACAAAGATCAAGTAAAGAAGAAAGTGCATAAAGGAAATCAGATAAGGCTCAAGGCAAGTATTGCTTCTTCCTTTTATTTCAAACATTGTAAAGTGGATTAGAACTGTGTGTTCGAACCACTCTAAAAAATAGGTGTAGAGGGTTAGACCGATTGGGTTGAACCTTTATAAAAAATTAGGTTGTACTATTTGGGTGTGAGACCCATACATAGTATATTTGGGACGACCCTAGAGATTGGAAATCTGACAGTGGACGTAGGTTTGTTAAAACCGAATCACTATAAAATATCTGTGTCTATATGTGGCTATGCTTTGAATTGATTTATTGGATTGAATACTGTTTCACATACACACATTTATATTGATCGGTCATTTTTATCAAACAGTTGTTCATTTCACGGTGAAAGGATCTCATTGAATAATTGATATACTTAGATTAAAATTCGGTTGAGAAATTTTAAAAGAGAATTAAAATTGAAAACCGACCTATTCAATCCCCCCCCCCCCCCCCTAGGTCGTGCATTCCTCTAGTAACGGAATTTCAGTGAAGTCACTTAAGTTTAAGGGGGAATGTTAGAATATATATTAGAATTATTAGATTGGTTAATCGCTATTAAGAGATGTGTTTGGTTTTGTTTAGGATTAGAGTTTGTGTTTGACAGAAATAGCCCTAGGGTTGGCTAGATGCTATATATACTGTTGTAATACACATTGAGTAATATAGTTTATTCTTTTCTAACAGGAATGCGTTAAACTGGTACCGATGCAATGATGAGCATTCATCATCTTCATCATCATCATAGTCATTTTCCCATTGAAATAGTGGACCTTGTCTTAAAACTGGTATGAATTTTGACAAAAACTTGCAACGAAGTTGGCATGTTTTCACTCTGACAAACGTAAAGGTTGTGGATTTGGATTGTCTTGTTTTCACCTTTAAAAAGAAGAAACTTATTTCATGTTTAGAAACCTTTTTTTTTTCGTTTTAATCAATTGGTTATCTCGTCATTCACATATTTTCTTATGTAACCATAATGGGTGGAGAATGCCCCCAAAATCCTCTGGAATCCATTGGCTATCCATTCTTCAGCTGTTTCTGAACTATTGCCATATTTTCTTCTTAGCATGAAAGAATTCTTAAAGTTAGGAGATTGTGCTATTCTGCCTTAAGTGGGAACACTTTATAGCAACTTGCATTACTGAACCTTGTAGAACCTTATGGACCAATAATGGAGAAGAACACATTTTCATCTTCAACTCTCAAAAACACTACATTGTCTCCCTCCAGTTTCTATCACTTGCATCTAACATCTGACAAAACTTGCAACTAATTATATGTGTTGGATTCTTGCATTGTCATCATCATAAAAGCCATTATCCTTCTATCTGGGTTGGTTTTATGATTTATTTTCTTCAATTCTATCCTATAAAACTTATATCCTTTGTTACCTTACAATCTATCCTCTCTCTCTTTACTCCTCCTAATCAAGTTCTTAACATATTTCCTTACCTTCTTGTTCCTTCTCCTTGTATTATTTCAATTTTTTTTTCTTTTTGAAAGATAGCATAAACTTTTTTAGCAGAAAAAGAAATTACGACATAAGAAAGCAGGCCGAGCAAGTAAATGACCTAACTGTTGGATTTATGGCTCAAAGCCTTTTTTGGGCCTGAGTTGTCTGATGGGCCCATGCCCATGCCCAGTATGTTGTAAGCTATACTATATAATGTTCTCTTTGTCTTAGGGTTTCTTTGGACAAAGCCTGAGGAGCCATCCCCACTGGGATCCCAGGAGCGGATCTTAAGAGAAGCTCTAATGGTGAGAGCTGTGAGGAGAAGAGAGATGTAATGATGAAGATAAAGAGAGACATGAGGGAAAAATACTGAGAGATTTGGGTCAGGATTCTTGATTGGCATTGCCATAAATCTTGTATATTGTATTTCTTCTCTATGATAAAATCTACACTCTTCGTGACGTAGGCCAAGGTTGGGGTGAACCACGTAAATCGTGTTCTTGCTTGTTCCTTGGGGTGTGATTGATCTGTGATTTAATGGTGAATGTGGGTTGGGTTTAATCTCCAACAATTGGTATCAAAGTTCCGGGTTCGGGACTGGAAAAATCACAGGACGGAACAGTGTTGACTGCTAGTGGAGGGCCGAGCAGGTGCAAGCAGAGGAGCACCAGAAGTAGGTGGAGCTCGGCAGCATGCAGAGGTGCTAATCGCCGGAGGAAGAAGAGGTTGCATAGGAAGAGAGTGCCAGAAGCAGCGACACTCAGAGCAGTGAGAGCACATGGCAACCAACGCAAGAGCAAAATAGATCTAAGAGCAGATCTCAGCTGCAGACTGAGACGGCAGAACAGAGAAAAAAAAGAGAGACCTATAGCAGCCTGGATCGATTGAAACAAACCAGAGTGCAGATCTCGAAAATAGAAAAAATACAGATCTGAAGTTGCTACACGTGGAGATTGAAGGGGAGGCAGTCAAGGCCCCAATCTCGCTCAGATTTGACTAGCAGCGAGCGGCGGCAGAGGCAGCCTTGATTACTGCAGATCTGATCACCAAATCTGAGATCGGCAGCAGCGTGAGGCTCTTGGGTTTCAATCGCAGCAATCGGTGATTGTAGAACAACGAAGGGCTGAGAAAGGAGCTGTAGTTCGAAAGAAAAAGAAAGGCAAAGCGCTAGCTGCTTTGGGGTGCAGATCTGAGGAGGAGAGGGAAGATCTGGCAGCCATGGCGATGGGTGCAGAGTGCAGCGGCGAGCGGAGGCATCGTCGGATCAAAATAGATCGGCCAGACGCCCAAATCTGAGCAACGTCGGAAAAAAGGAAGAGAGGGGCTCAGGAGACCTGAGGCGTGCGGCAGCCAATGAGGAACACACGGCAGAAAGATAGGGTTTCCACTCGTTTTTGGGTAAAACGAGTGGAGTGAAAAACATAAAATCGGTGGTTTGGGGGACCACCATTTCAGGTGCACCCTAGGGACTATTGTAATGACCCGACCCGAAGTAACGGGTCAGTAGTGGCGGGTAAAATTAATTTAGAAAATTAATTTTAGTCTAAATTGATTTGTTAGTTAATTTGATAATTTTGTTTGGGGAAAATATAATTGAATTTAGGGATTTAGTATTAGACCCTTATTTCACACACTTTCCCTCAATGAGAGTTTACAAATTTACTTACCCCTTCGAATTAAATTAAGGGAATGGAAAATAAATTATCAACTTAGAATTTTTTTAAATTCCCCTAAGTTAGAATTTCAATTGGAAATATTTTATTTAAAAGTTAAAAATCAATAAATAAATTTCAGTTTTTAAGTGTCTATAATTTAATTGATGAGTGACTAAATTAATAAAGGACAATTTATTAAAATCAAGAATTTAAAGGAGCTCACCATTTATAATTGAACTAACCATAGGAGTGAATTTTATAAATAAATAAATTCAGTTTAAAAGTTTTAGCTGAAGTTATATTTTTAAAAATAAAAATAATAAAAATAAAAATAATAATAAAAATAATAATAATAAAATAAATAAATAAAATAGTGGTGAGATAACTTAGCCTTGATCGTGTGGGTCTTTTGAACCCACACGTTTCTCTACCCCTCTTTCCCTGCTATTTTCCTTTCACTGTTAGGTTTCCATTTACCGTAAGACTTCCCCCTTTTTGTCGTCAAATCCCTAAAAAATCCCGATTGAAAGAACTGCAAGATTCTCTCCTCCCTTCCGTCTCCTTCGGTGGTTCCCAAAATCTTCTCCTTCCTTTCCTTTCTTCAATGGGACTCAAATCCCTTTCCTCTTTCTCTTCCCCTCCCGATCTTCCCTCCCGAAAATTGGGGCAGCCAACAACCATTTTAAGCCCAAGCGGAAGGGGGAAATCGACGATTTGGCGATCCCTAGCACTGCAACTCTCTCTCTCTCGGTATCTTCCTCACTTCCGATCTCTTGATCGTTCCAGCCTACTCCATCGTTTGAGCCAAGCAGAGGTAAGTAGTTTCCGTTTTTTGTTCTTTTCCATTTACTGTTATTACATTAGAAATCTTTGTTGTAGTCACCAACAGGCTTCTCAGATGAAGCCAGTTATGCAACCCCCAGCGTCACTTGCCGCCCGAAGTCCCACCTTTCCCTAGTTTCAGATCTGAACTACACCATGACCAACTCATCCTGTTTCTCACATCTGGCTCCCAATCCAGATTCCTAGAACTGAAGGAAAGCCACTGTCCTTGTGCAGAATACTTCCCTATTTTGGGTATTATAAGGTATGCCCATTATATTCAATTAAGTTATTGTTTGTATTAATCACCTCATCCGATTTTACGTTTTGAACTGCAATTTGTTTACTCATTGATACTAAATCAGTTTTGGGATTTCAAACTTATTTCATGAGATAAACCTGAAAAACTCTTTTATCTGATTTGAATTCATAGCAGAAACTTGGAAAGTTCCCATCCATTTATTTAACCTTTGTTAGATTATAACACCAAATAATCCCAGCTGTTTTTCTTTCTAACCGAACCCACTATAGAAGTAAGTTTCATTCAGTTTTTATTTATTTATTTGTATTTTGGTTTCCAATACTTGACTGTTTTCATTGTTTATATGGTTTTTCATTACCCTTGGATTTTTATTGCTTATGATTTTCATTAATTTTGTTAAGGGATTTAAAGTATTTGATATTCATCCTTTTTGATTTGATTGAAGCTTTTTATGGTAAACTTACGAGGTCTTTCTATTAATCCTTTGGACAACAACTTGCACCATTCAAACTAATTCTTCATAAAATTCTGATTTGATTTTTTTAAATCCATGATTACAAAGAAGAGAACCATCCACGCTGTCCATGAGAAAAGCAATCATTTTATTTTATCTAAACTCTCATTATTTACTTTTCTTCCTCTATTTTCCAACCAGATCATAGGGTAATTAATTAAGAGAAATTGTCAAGTTTCTATTGTTTTATTCAACAAAATTTCTAGACTTTAAAGAAGGAAACCAGTTTCAAAGTATATTAGCTTAGTTATTTGATACTTCATTCTTTTGTTTGAGTCCACCTCATTAAAGTGGGTTAAGATTCAAAATCGGTTGATACGATGGTTTAATATTTTCCGTTATGGCAACGATTTTCAGTAACTTAAAAGAGTAGTTACTTAGTAGTTAGGCAAGGTTTCCATTGTCTAATGAGTACCAAGTTGGTTTGGGCATGGTCAAGTCATGTGGTATATGGACTTAACCTTCACTTTTAACCTTGGACTTTAGGATTGACCGTAGGTTATGGTTGGGGCAGCAACCTACTTCATGTTTTATTAATGTAAGTTTGCCTAGATATCTAATTAATTGTTCTTGGAACCTTCAAATAAATGATGTGCAACACACCCCGAAATTCTTACTACCTGACCACGAGTTGGAGAGCGTTTGAATTCATCACTCATACTTCACAAAATTCTAGGTGAGGGAAACGATTCACTACATACTTTGAAAAATGATTCCTTATATTATTATGTGTTTAGGCAATGGAATATTGTATTTTGTTGTGTGATTAGAATATAACTGTTGGATCTAGAATAGACTGGGTGTATGATGATAATGATTGAAATCCGGTGTTCACTCACAGTAATGTAAGGGAGATTTGACTAAACATTCTATTGGTCGTGAGGAGACTCAGTCCACCTGGATTGTGGAGTCTAACCATTAATATTATTGAAAGATCCAATAAGTTATATTCGTAGATTGATGATTATTTGTATGTTATTGTCTGATTATTAACCTTAATTGGACATGGTTGAATATTAGTATATATATAATCCAAATATTATGATGTATGGACTATTGTTACGTTTATTTCAAGGATTATGCATGCTATGGCAAATGAGATATTTAGTATGATGTTATAATCTGCTTAGATTGAGATTTATAATTTCATAGGCATGTTATGAATATTTTAGCATGTTTGTCGGTATTGAGCATAGCATTCTCATATTCATAGCATTGGGTATGAGGGTGCGATCCATGATTGTCACGAAGACCATGACGGTGGTAGTGTTGTTAGCCTCACTTTAAGTGAGAATACCATTATGGTAGGTGAGATGTAATATCCGTGACAAGTCATGAGGGTTGTTATTTGGTGGTAGGTTGTGTTATCCTCACTTTATGTGGGAAGGCCGTTAAGGCGATGTGTTATCCTCGATTCGTCGGGAAGGCCACCAAATATCAGTAGATGTAATAATGGGTTGGAATATGGCATTTGGCATTGAACATTACATTTTGCAAAGGCATGAGTATGTAATAAATTGTTATGCTTGCTTATTTGAAATATCATTGAGGAAGTAGGAATGTCACATGTTATGATTGTGTTATTGTTTTCTTCACTGGGCATGGAGCTCATCATTTACATTGCAGGCAATCCCTTGGACTTGGGTCTGGACAATAATCACAATTGAGCTTAGAAGGCGAGGAGTCGATGAAGAATTCGTAGAAACGCTTAGTGCAGAATTTATTATTTAGGTTATAAGATGGTTGTTTATTTGTTTTGAGACTTTAAGAAAGTTATTTATTTGTTTTATTTTTATTTGTGGAAACTTGGATAATAAATTCAAGTATGGATTAATTTTGAGAACGCTTCAATTTGATTTTTTTTATGGGAATGTGAGTAAGTGATGCGTTTAGAGATCCTTATGTGAGTGATATTTATCCCTTTAAGTTATTTAGAAGCTCAAATGAGATGTTATATCTTCAAGCAGGTTGTGGACTTGAGGAATTTTGGTGGCTTATGAATGTAATTATGTTTGTTTTGAATTTAGCCACAGATTTGGAAAGTAAGACCCGTTTAGGGCAGTAGGTGATTTAAATTTGTACAGTCAGATCACGCACGTCTAGGTGTTGGAAGGCGGGGCGTGACAACTATGGATTCGGGTAGTCTGCAGGACTACTGTACTTCGTGTTTGGTGGTCCGCAGGTTTACAGTTTCGGGGTGATCCTGCAGGACCACAAATTCAGATACTCCTTCAGCAAGATAATCAACGGTCATAATTGTTTTATAATTTTTGGAGTCATTGGGACTCGGAATTGAGATCCGTCTTCTCCTGTGTGATCATAGCGAAGAGATCTATGCAGTGACCGGTGTGGATTTGGAAAATGAATGGAAAATTTTGGAGGAGTCAAGAGTGGTCAACGGCGGTGACTGGAAGCTTGGGCGACAATGCTCAAGGTGGAGCCCGGTTAGGTTGATCAGTATTTGACTGGTGGATCATCCCAGGGTGTAGGGATGTATGTCTTAAAGAAGATGAGGAACTGGAGGTGCTTCACAATAGGTGGATGTATCGTAAACTTAGGGCAACAATCTTCATGGTGTCGGGCTTTTTCGCTAAGGTGAAGTTTGTTGGATTTATGGCTCAAAGCCTTTTTTGGGCCTGAGTTGTCTGATGGGCCCAGGCTCAGGCCCAAGCCCAATCTGTTGTAAGCTACACTATATAATGTTCTCTTTGTCTTAGGGTTTCTTTGGACAGAGCTTGAGGAGGCCATCTCCTTTGGGGATCACAGGAGGGGATCCCAAGAGGAAGCTCTAATGGTGAGAGCTGTGAGGAGAGAGAGATGTAGTGAGGAAGATAGAGAGAGGCATGAGGGAAGATACTAG
This sequence comes from Chimonanthus praecox, assembly GCA_022113865.1. Classification (NCBI taxonomy): domain Eukaryota; kingdom Viridiplantae; phylum Streptophyta; class Magnoliopsida; order Laurales; family Calycanthaceae; genus Chimonanthus; species Chimonanthus praecox. Next base: position 20,332,338 of record CM039087.1, on the reverse strand, counting down.
GAGATTTGGGTCAGGGATTCCTGAGTGGCATTGCCATAAATCTTGTATATTGTATTTCTTTTCTATGATAAAATCTACTCTCTCTCCGTGGACGTAGGCCAAGGTTGGGCCGAACCACGTAAAACCCCGTGTTCTTGCTGTGTTCCTTGGTGTGTGATTGATCTGTGATTTAATGGTGAATGTGGGTTGGGTTTAATTTCTCCAACACTAACACGGGCTGTTTCTGATCTCTTTTTACTAGACCAAATCACCTTAAATGGCTTTCCCTCATTTTCTTATCTATTGGGGCTACTCTAAAGGTTTCTCTTATACATTCATTCATTCCCAATTCCATCTTTAATATTTCTCAACCATTTTAGAATATGCATTTATGGATTCTTGCCGTCTATTTCTCATTCTTAATTTTGATTTGGACCCTATGATTCCAATATGGCTTCTACTAATTATTGTGAAGTTTTACTACCATCTATAGAGGGTGATCAAGGTGGGTTTAAGTGGTCATATAGTAAAGAAAAATGTGTTTCAGTGTTTCATTTATTGATTTGTTATGAAGGATCCAAATTGAACATCAAAATTTCTTGAATGAAGAGCAAATCAGACTACATATACCCTATCCTAGCTACAGGCAAAGTGGTGTTTGTAGTTATGGGCTTAGGATATAATTGTCTATCCATGGAGTGTTATCTTCAATTTGGATACATTGAATGTTTGTGGTCATTGTTGAATATATTAATTTTTGATATAACGAGTATATGGATAATCATGCTCTCTTTTTACCTTAAAATGATCATGCTGTAAGTGATAACAGATGTTATTTTTACAAAAGGATGACTTGGCTGACTTCTTGTTTCTTCTCACTGAATGTCAGGCAGATTTGCTAATTACATCAGTCCCATCTAGCTGAGTGCATTCATAGAGGCTTTACTTCTCAGAGTATGATAAAGGCTTTCACTGAGTGCCAACTTTTTCTTATTTTCCCATTAAAAGAGATCAACCATGATGTCTGTTTTATTCTCGGCCTCGGATTACTATAACTAAAGCATTTTCTTTAGTAATTTCCATGTTAATAAACCAATTGGTGGATGTGAAATGAATGCAAGGATGGAAAGATGATATATTCTTCTCTTTTCTTTTTATATTTTCTGAATATATCCACTATATGATGCTTCTTTGACATTTGCTTGCATTTCGTGCTGCTTGAAATTAGCTCTTGCATCTGTTAATTGGTGTAGTTGGGCTGCACTCTATCGGAAGTGCTATTGTAGGACAGTTTTGTTGATTGGAATTAGAAATTGCTGGTGTCTCCCTGACAAGGAGAGACAACTTTGGTTGTACCGTTTAGATGACGGGAAAACAGTACAATGCTGGGATTCCCCTCCTTTCTTTGCTTGGTATTTGCTAAACAGGGGAAAGGTTGACACCACTTTCTCCCTCATTTTCCCTTCCAAGCCAAGATCAGTCTTGAGGGAGGAGAAACTATGGTTCCCCTCCTTTGCCCCTTTCTTCTCTTCTCCTACCTTTTTACTTAGGATCATCAAATAAGACATGAGAGCATCTCTCCAAGAGAATCCCTTGAAGAAAATCTCCTAGAAAACATCCAAATGCAGCCTTGGTTTAGACTATCCAGTCGGGCGTACTGTTTTGATTTTTTTAAGTTTCCAAAAAGAAAAATAATGCAGGATATCAATTCATATTTGGTTGTGTTTGCTGGTTTTTGGCCTAGTCATCTTTATGGGCTGAACCTATTTTCACTATATATATATATTATATAGTTGATGACAAAGGTGTTTGGGTATGTTAGAGCACTCGACTAGTTCTCAGGACGTGTGCAAGCCTCAAGTCTCTCTACCCATGCACACATGATAAAACTGTAGGAAATGACTATTTGGGGGTGAGAAGGAATTCAACTTAGAGCTCTCCTTCCTAAGACAAGTTTATAACCAACACACCAACCCTTAGAGTTTAAATATTGAAAGGTATTGGTATCGTTGAAAGTATCTCAGTCGATATAACACGTAAGTCATACCAAAAATATAATTCAAAGTCATAAATAAACACCACTAGCGTTTATCAATTGTATTGTTAAAAGCATATCCAACAACTATCAAATGAAGACTATATTATATTAAAAAAATATATATATATTAGCCCACATGGGTGTATCTTAACTGGTAATCTCCCGTCTCAAGAAATGGTAGGGGCCATGTTCGAGCCCCCATGGCCTCACCTGGTATGTCTTAAGGGCAGTGGGTATCACTCAAGGGGTTTTACATTGAGTTTTTTGCTGTTTTTTACACGTAAATTAAAAAAAAAAAATCACAAAGTATGTCAAAAATTGCCATATAACCTATATAAAGAAAAAGAAGATAGAAGGATAATTACTCATTTGCCATTATAAACAAGTTAAACATAAAGAGCATATTTAAATGAAACAATGAAATGACCTGTACCGTCATTAGTGTTAAATATGAACATAATCCATTTTAATCCATTTTGGATGAAAAGAAAAGGAGTATATTGCTAATCAAATTGCAATGTGAATGTAGTACCCCGTCCCACAGGGGGGGTGCCTTGAGCCAGATAGCGCCACAAGCAAAGAGAAAATCGCCAAGCTCCCTCTGTGGAGTGTTAGGTGTGTTCTTAGAGTCACACATCGCTTGTGGGCAGTGGGACTCCCTGGTATATAAGTTGGAGGCTTCTCTCCATCTAGCACTAGGCCTTTTGGAGTGTCTCTTTGAGTGAGACCTCCAATGCAAAGCTGTACGGACTTGGGTGCAGGCCCAAATCGGACAATATTGTGCTGGGTGGACTGGGGCGTTACAAATGGTATCAAAGCATGATTCAACTCTCGGATTGAGGGTTTGGGTTGGTGCGTGTTTAGATCGGTAGATGGAGTTGGGGGCTGCTTTGGTCTTAAGGGGGTAGGTTGTGGTACCCTGCCCTAGGGGGGCCCGTGCCTTCAGCCAGATAGTGCCACAAGCAGAGAGAAAATCGCCAGGCTCCCTTTGTGGAGCGTTGGGCGTGTTCTCAGAGTCCCATATTGCCTGTGGGCAATGGGACTCCCAAGTATATAAGTTGGAGGCTTCCCTCCATCTAGCGCAAGGCCTTTTGAGGTATCTCATTGAGTGAGACCTCTAATGCAAAGCCGTGCGGACCCAGGTGCGGGCCCAAAGTGGACAATATTGTGCTGGGTAAATTGGGGTATTACAGTGAACAAGAAAGATAATCGACCAAATGGAGAACCCTAGATATTGGAGAATATTGAAAAAGCCAAGCAAAGTTCTTGAGTTGGAATTATTTTGCGTTGCAAGTAAGTAATTTATGAGTTTCTAGTTTCCTTAAATTTGTATGGATTAAATTGAAAATCCAATTTAAAGTCTCATTTTTTGCTTAATTAATTAGAATTAGTTTCTTCTTCCTTTTTTCAATTTAATTTATTCAAACCGAAATTGTGTTTCATCGACACTTATTCTATCAAGGGTTGCCATTTGCAAAATCTTGATCAATTACACTTTGGACAAAAGTCCATTTAAACCCTTGATTTATCAAAAATGTGGACGAAGGACAATTTGTACACTACTTAGTTTACATCATTATGGGATCCAATTATTATATCAAAGTGTCAACGCAATTCAACGCTTTTGAAAGTATGCATTAATTTTTAATTTTGTAAAATATGTTAGTTGAGCTTAAAAAAAAAAAACGATTTTTCTCTCATATCACAACAAATAAATGAATCCAAACATTTTTTTAAATTTCATATATCTGTCAAATTTAATAGCAATTAGTCCTTTATAATTAATAATAAAGCCATTCTGTTTCTAATAAAAGAAAGTGGGCCCCTAAATACATATTAATAAAGGCACCCCTCAAGCAGAAGCATCCTCCTCATACAGTAAACACATCAATGACGAGGTACTGAGGTTGGTCATCAAAATAAAAATTAAAGAAAATGTCGCTCTGTTGGCCTACAAAATACAAATTGCAGTTGTAAAAGGTTCCAAACATTGGCTTCCAATGCCTTCCAATTTATTTGTATTCTTTAATCATTTCACATGCACGGTGGGTTTATAAAATTACAAGTCAATGGTCTAGGTCACCAAACCGTGGGACCTACTTGAATGAATATGCACTAAGATACTAACCAAATTTAATATATTTGTAAGTATGTTTGGCAGCACTAGACTTTCCCTATGACGGAGAAAATAACCTTTTATAATTACAAAGCGTGAAGTTTTAAATATGAAAATTGACGAGTTGGAGTTGAATTTATAAATGATAGCAAATTCTGTGTAACAAAAATTAAATTCAAATTTCTTGTGGCCACTTGGTGTTTATAAGTCATGATCCCTGACACTCTCTTCTACTATAGAAAATGTTTTTATTTTTATAATAATATACACGAGTAGTTATCTGTATGGGTAGTTCAATTGTCTATTTTTTAGGATTAGATTAAAGATTTTAAGTTTGAGTCCTTCAAAATTTACGGATGATTTTATGTATTTGTGGAATAAGCCTCACCTCCAATATAAACTAAGAATATTATATTATAAAAAAATACTCTTCCATGAAATATATATGTCAAGTGGCTCGTGATAATTTTATTTGCAAATTTTTTTGGCCGCAGCTCATCTCCTATAGATAACACTGTAAATAAATCCTTGTTCATATAGGATCCATAAGTTTCTCATAGGAGTTGACTATAATGGCTAAGAGACATTTTCGTCTAATCTGACATGCCTCAATCTAATTTGATCTCAAAATTATGTGAAAACATGAAAAGAAATTGAAAATTAAAATGTTAAAAGCAAGGGCTAGACATTTTGAACTAAGAAGAAAATACATCCCTACAAAGGTTCAAGCTTAGCCCCAAGGTTGGTGATTATGCAGCACAATTGACGTTTAAAATCTGAGTCTGCTCACTTCCTGGTCCTTGATATCTATAAATTGAAGTTGCCGAGTTAACTTCAGCACAATGAGCCAATTGAGTGTTTGGTGTCCAGCAACCTTTCCAAGATACAGGGAATGGAAAGAGCTTTTGAGATTTCATGGATGATTTGTTCTGTATCTTGTAGAGTACAATTGGATTAAAGGTTTAATTTTATGTATTTCATTAGTTATAGAGATTTGTTTGTCTAGCTTAATCTGTCATTGCCTCGCATCTGCTTACACATGGCGTCCATCATAATCTCCCCATCTAGAAAAATAGAATCGTCCTTGGCTCTGATACCATTTCTAACGACCCGCCACTCACTTGTATGGATATTGTTTGCTTTGTCAACCCATACTAGCGCATGCTTTTGTTCTCCTCGAGTTTTTCTTGGGAAAAGACCTACATAAAATGAAGTGTAAGTATCCTACTTATGAACCACATCCTACTTATGAACCTCAGATTGGACAAGTCCGTTTTCGATGTAGGACTAATGATCACCTACAATGGTAGCTTGCCAGTGTCTCACACCTACTCACAAACACTTGCCCACACATGGAGTCCATCACAATTACTCAATTAGTTTTAATTGAGTATGAAAAATTTATTGGTGGCCAAAATCCGCAAGTCCAATCCTAAAACCATTCAAATTGATTCCAGATCAGCCTAAGTTCATAGCATATGGGTCCAATTACCAAAATAAATTGTTTCCATGCATAATTGGCTTGATTGGAGACTCAATCCAAGTGATAGGGCATCCATACAAATTTTTGTGATGACCCGACCCTACCTCATCGTGATATTATCCTCTTTGGGCCCTACCTGACCCATACGATTTTGCTTTGGGCCCTGACCTAAATGGCCAGGCACAAAAGACCTTACAATGGAGAGGGTTGCCCGCTCTCATAAAGCCCCCACCACCCAAGTTCCGAATCGATGTGGGACTTTTTGGGTGGGGGTGCTACAATTTTCTTGCTCACACATGCCAAGAGTGGTTCGAACAAGCTACAAAGGGAGGTGATCTAATTGGAAAGGGAGCAAACAAAAAAAGTTACGCCCAAGGCAACCCAAATTGGGTGAGTTTTGATTGTATGGCTTAGATGTAGTTTCAAGTAAGTAGGACAGTGAAAGTTCCCTTTACAAGGGTGCTAGAACAATCCGATTGACCCGAAAGGGGGAGGGGGAGTGAATAGGTCAATCTAAATTTGTTGATTCTTTTTGAATTTATCTGATTGATTAATTAAGTATAACAGGTATTACAATCAAGTGAGTGCGTGTTCAGCAAGTGTGATAAACAATCAACACAAGAAATTAACTCTAACACCACAAACAGAAGGACACAAGGTGTATAGTGGTTCAGTTCGCCAACCTACATCCACTGTTAGGATTCGCCCAGCTTAAGTTTTCTCCAAATTCACTATATGGGGACTTACACCCTCACAATTAGAGTAGGAATTTCACCTCACTCAATTGGCTAAGAATTCCACCCACCACTGTGCCAGAGACGACTCTCTAGAGCTTTTGTAGAGGTTTTGGAGAAAATCTCCCTTAGTCCACTTTCAGGTTACAAGTTTTAAAAAGAAAATTAAAACCAAGAAGCACTTGCCTTAAAGCTCTTTCTCGCTGATGTGTGCTTCTTGAAGATCCCATCCAAGCTGTGTCGACGCTTCTCCTTGTAGCCCCGTCGTAATGCAATCACAATCTCTGGCTGACAAGAAAACTTGGTCTAACCAAAGCTTTTCTAGTTTATGACTTTCTCACTTACTAACTCAATCCGAAGATTGGTTGTTTATGATATTTTTCTCCTCCTCTCTTTCTCACTTGCAAACACAATCAATAGATTGGTTGTTTATGACCTTTCCCACAAGAGTGTTGATCGTTCTTTAGAGTGTATAACTCTTTTCAGCTCAAGGAAGATAATAAAATGATCACCCAACACTCATTTTATAGAGGAGTCTTAACGATCATTTAGACTGTCTAGGACCGACAAGTCGGTGGTATCGATGAGTCGGTGTCCATATTTATTACCGTTCAATCACCCGACCGTTGCGCATTAAATACATTCCCAACGGCATAATTATTGCTCGGCTGACATGTCGGTTTTGCCGATGGGTCGACAGTTATGGCACCGATGGGTCGGTCCATACGAGAGACTCATTCTCGTGCAAAACATGCTTAACAGTAGTTTCCACTTTATAAACCTATTACCAGAACAACCTGTCGCCTTTGCCGAGGGGTCGGTCCTGTTACTCTCGATCGGTCTTGATATACCGAGATGTCTGTTTTATCGAGAGCCCTTATGAGTTCACAGTCCAGAACTCATAAGTTTTATACTGACGAGTCGTCGACCATGATGGATCGTTCAAGTTTATCACCGAAGGGTCGGTGTATACGAGATTCTCAGTCAGAGGCATATCCAGAATGATAGTTCAAAGTTCGAGAACCAATGTTTCTTAGTTTTTTCTTCTCAGCTCCCTCACATACTATGCTGCCCCTGAGATTATTTTTCTTCAGGCTTGCATTCACCTTCTCCAGAAGCTATCATGATCAGTGACAACAACCAATTAGCACATATTTTGTATTCCCCCATACTCCAAGGATGTGTGTAGCATCATAACCCGATCCCTTGTCTCCTTAATAGGCCAATACAAAACCCACTCATTTAAACCTGCATGTTAGTCTATCATATACAAGAGATATACGACATTTATACAGAGCAATACACATATCATACTAAACCAAACCATACCATTTCATTGATAAACAAGATGTGCATTGAGTACATATGGTTTTTGCAAGGGGGATTATGGATCCTTGGACAAAAATACCAAAAGTATAGTTTTTCAAAAATAGATATCACGAAAAACTATCCTAAGCAGAGCCATCTTGAGGAAGTGATGGAGGAGGAGGAGGAGACAGAGTATCTGGAACTCGGTCAGAAAAGGGGATAACAACAACTAGATCCCAAACAGTCAACTGAATACTTTCTAAACTATTTTCAAGATAGTCCATTCTCCTTTCTAGTCAGAAGACTTTTCACCCCAGATTGACATTATCTTGAGAGGGATAATCATACTCTTCTTCTTCGTCAGAATCTCTCCAGAAATCTTCAGAGTCATCACTCTCCTCCTCACTGTCAACCTAGTTTTCATTTTTGGTTCTACGACCATTCTCTTCATCTGTTTCTTCTCTCCTTTCCTCTCATTTTTCTTTGAGGATGACACCTTTGTCAACTATGGGATCTTCTCCCACCACTGGTTGGGTTTCCTGTTGTTGCTGAACATACACAAGATTTTCAAAGCTTGACCCAGGGCAAGACCGAAAAACTGTCATTTTGGTTTGTTTGCGCCACTGACTGGATTCTTCATGTTTTATAGTGGTTTTGGGACGTGACTAAGCTGCCATTTTTCTAGGCATGGTTTTTCCTAAAGAAAATCCTCAAACAATGGTTCGAAGAAGGGTGAGATGGAAAGTTATTTACCAGATCTACAAAAATCACAAACACGGTGATTTTCAGACTCCTAGAGACCTGAGGAATGAAAGCCCCATGGTTTTCCGGTGGGAAATCACTCTGAGAGGTCCTATCGACTGGCTTAGGGCACGAGAGGAGAAAGAGGGACAACAAGCCTTCGCGAGAGGGGGAGACAACGAATTCGAAAGTGTTGTCACTTTCGCAGAAAGTGACCCCTTCTTTTTATTTTAAACTTTCTGTCTCACCGATATGTCTGTTCTACCGACAAGTCGACCTTTTCGACATTTTCCCCCCTTTTATAACAATGCTAGATTTAGCACAGTACCAACATGTCTGTCACACCAACAGTCTATTCACCGGCATGTCGACAACACCAAGAGGTACAGATTGCAGAGCAATCAACCTTGATATGTGCAACTTGATGAAGTCCTATTATAAGCATGGCATACATAAATTCTTTCTAATGCACAGATATGCCAAACATATTTCATCAAATAATACACACAAACAGTTCTCATTCAAAACATGTATATATTTCAAAATACTTTGAATGGAATGTATGGTTTTCCAAGTAGAATATGTATTATAACCAGGAAGAGTATATTCTAGACTTATAATTAGCCAGTTCCTCTCCTCATATCATAGCTCTTTTCTGCTATGTGAACTCACATTGTCTCTTGTGAGTCCATTTGAAGTGGTCTAAGATATGAAATTGAATTTTAAACCACAACAAAACACAATTAATGATCGATCTCCTAAGTACAAAGATTGTGGTATTTGGTGTTGCATACACATCCCTATGATCGTACCTTTGATGACCAAACCTTGGATTCATCAACTCTTTTAAGACATGATTCATCTATCTTAACAAAGAGTCTTGCCTTTTATGCACCTTCCTTTAGTTTATTTTAGGATTCAGTGTTGGTGGATAATTTTTAACCTTAGGCTTTACTTGATTGTGCCTCAGTACTTTCCTTTCTAGATATCTCTTCAAATGATTACGGTTTCTTTTGAAATGTCCATCCTTATGGCAGAAATTGCAATTTCCCATTAAAGGGTGAGAGATACCTGTTTTTCTGAACACTTCATCGTTCATAAGTACTTTGGTGGATGAGGCACCAAGATCAGACCTATCATCATGTTGACTACAAGTACCAAGGAGTCTTTTAAGTCTTTCATCTCCTTGGGTAAACTTATCTTGGAATTTTTCTTTCTGATTTTTTAATTCCCTCACTTCCAAAGACAATTTTTTAATATCTTCTTCAAGAATTTTATTATGATGCTACAAATTCTCGACATCCTTGCAATGAATGCTTATTTCTTCTTAAAGGTTTTTGTTACTCTCTTTTAGTTTTGTGTTTTCATTGTTAGAGAGTTTCAGCTTAGAGGTTAGGAGAGATTTTTCTATTTTCAAATCTTCCACTTGATTAGAGAGGTTCAGGTTTTCATTTTTAACCTTGTTGAGTTTTTTAGCCAGCCTCTCACTCTCAAGGAACATGGCACTGTAATGAATCTTAAAGGTTTTCATCATCTTCACTCTCATGTTCCTCTGTTTCAATTGTGGGGTTCTCTTGATTACATATGATCGAGGCTATAAGACCTTTTGACATAACAATTTTTTGTTGGGTCTCATCATCTGAGTCAGTTTCTAATTCAGAAGTTTCAACATGGATTACACCCACATTCATAGCCTTTTTAATCTTGTCCGAAAGACACTCGTTCATGTAATGTCCTCTTCCTCCACAATTGAAGCAGGTTTGCTTGTTGACATCCTCTCTCTCTCTCTCTCCCTCTCCCTCTCCCTTTCCCTCTCCCTCTCCCTTTCCCTCTGAACTCCTCTTGCCTTCTTGGGTAATTTTTACTTGCTTCATCCTTACCCATTCTTCTAAGTTGTTTATTTTTGTAAAGTTTTTATAAAACTTTTTGGCAAATATTGCCATTTCATCACTTGAGAGTTCATCTTCCGACAATTTTTCTTTTTCTCTAGTTTTCTTTGTGTGTTTTAAGGAAGATGACAAGGTAATCAATTTATCCTTTGGTTATTCAAAGTGTAGTTCATAAGTTTTTCAATGAACGAACCAAATCATCAATATTCATTAAGGACACATCTTTGTTGTCCTCGGGTATCCCTTCACCTAAAGTTTACATTTGATTTACAATGTCGTTTATCTTGGAATAGAAATCCATGAAGACTTCATCCTCCCTCATCCTAAGAGTATCAAACTGGTTTTGGAGATTTGAAGTTTAGATCTTTTAACTATTGAGGTGCTTTCATGGGTCCTCTCAAGAACTTCCCATGCATCTTTTACAGTAATACAGGTCATGATTCTCTTGTATTCACTGTTTGAAATTGCGTAATTTAATGCATTCATGGCTTTACCATCTCCTGTCTGAGTAGCTTTCTCAGCAGGGGTCCAAGATGCAAAGGGTTTGGGTGTCTTGGATACGGTTGAGGTATTTGTTACCGCTTTTTATTCCATGGATTCTACCCATCCAGTCTTGACAATATCCCAAACCGGCGAGTCAATGGAAACAAAGAAACTTCTCATTTTGGCCTTCCACGAGGCATAATTTGTTCCACCGAAGTATGGAGGTTTGGTTATTCCGTGACCGTCTCCCATGGAATTCAAGTTTGAATCTACTCGGATGGTTAAATTTTTGTAATGAGCACTTAACTCTGATACCAATTGAAAGTTCTCTTTACAAGGGTGATAGAACAATCTGATTGACCCAGGAGGAGGGAGGAGAGGAGAGAAGGGAAGGGGGGCACTGAATAGGTCAATCTAAATTCATTGGTCCTTTTTTAATTTACTTGATTGATTAATTAAGTGCAGCGGATTTAAAAATCAAGTGAGTGTGTATTCTGCAAGTGTGATAAACAATCAACACAAGAAATTGGCTCTATCACCACCAACACAAGATGCATAGTGGTTCGATTCGCCAACCTACTTCCACTATTAGGACTCGTCCAACCTTGAGCTATCCCCAAATTCAGTATATGGGAACTTACACCCTCACAATTAGAGTATGAATTCCACCTCACTCAATTGACTGAGAATTCCACCCACCACTGTGCCAGAGACGACGTTCTAGAGTTTTTTTATAGTGGTTCCGGAGCAAATCCCCCTTAGTCCACTTTCGGGTTACAGGTTTTAAAAAGAAAATTAAAACTAAGAAGCACTTGCCTTAAAGCTTTTTCTCGCTAATGTGTGCTTCTTGAATATCCCACCCAAGCTGTGTTGATGTTTCTCCTTATAGCCGTCGTAATGTAATCACAATCTCTGGCTGACAAGAAAACTTGGCTTAACCAAAGCTTTCCTAGTTTATGACTTTCTCACTTGTAAACTCAATCCAAAGATTAGTTGTTTATGATTTTTCTCTCCTACTCTCTTTCTCACTTACAAACACAATTAATAGATTGGTTGTTTATGGTATTTTCCACAAGAGTGTTGATCGTTCCTTAGAGTGTATAACTCTTTTTAGCTCAAGGAAGATAATAAAATGATCATCCAAAACTCATATTTATAGAGGAGTCTTAACGGTCATTTAGACTGTCTAGGACCGACAGGTAGGTGGCACCAATGGGCTGGTGTTCATATTTATTACCGTTCAACCACCCGATCATTGCGCATTAAATGCACTCCCAATGACATAATTACTTTCCGGCCGACATGTCTGTGTCACCGATGGGTCGACAGTTATGACACCAATGGGTCGGTTCATACGAGAGACTTGTTCTGGTGCAAAACATGATTAACAGTAGTTTCCAGTTTGCAAATCTGTTATCCAGAACAACCTGTCGCCTTTGCCGAGGGGTCGGTCCTGTTACTCTCGATCGGTCTTGATATACCGAGATGTCTGTTTTATCGAGAGCCCTTATGAGTTCACAGTCCAGAACTCATAAGTTTTATACCGATGAGTCGTCGACCACGAGGAATCGTTCAAGCTTTTCACCGAGGGGTCGACGCATACGAGACTCTCGGTCAGAGGCATATCTACAATGACAGTTTAAAGTTCCAGAACCAATGTCAATCTGGTTGACCAGTTCTTGACCACGATGGGTTGGTCCTGTCTCCACCGAGGGGTTAGTGAGATATACTGGTCGTGCTGACAGTGAACATAATTCATATTTCCTAGTTTACTTCTAATTCATTGTTCAACTTCCTCTTTAGGCAGCAACTAAGCCTAGGATTAGTTCTCTCTCATGTGTGGGTTCCACCTAAGGTCATCTATGACCATATACCGTTCTTGTGATTGCCATGACGATGAGCTTTGAGCTTGGTGGAGCATGACCTTCTTCCTCGATCATCTTGAGTTTTCAAGCTTCTTGGCAAGTGCTTTTACCTGAGTCATGGAATTGACAAACAGGGACTCGGCTAAGCTGGGGCACTAACAGACTGTATGAACGATTTAGATGGATAGCATCTTGTGTAATTTTTTTTCTTTGATTTGTGTATAAATAGATGCCCATGAATGAATGTAAGGACACACTAAAATCAATTCAAGTTTTTGCATTGTACAAGTTTGAGTTCTAGTTTAGTTTTCTAGTGTTTTTCTAGTTTGGATTCTAGTTCTAGAATTATTTTTTGTCCAAACATCGGACGGCTTTAATTTCTAGTTCTTATAGTTAAATTAAGAAATTCATTTCTAGAATTAATATTTTCTTTGGTGATTATTGTATGGTGTTAATTTAGCCTATGGAAGTTATAGACTTTATTCCATTCTTGTGATGAGAGGTTAGGATTTTGTTTTATCCTTTCGAAGCTTCGTTTGCCTGTAAATTTAGGATAAGTGATCGAGAGACATTATTTTGTCGAAGTTACTCCGAGAATGTCTTTTGACATCGAAATTCTTTGAGTCAAGATTCTCTTGAATTTATTTTAAGTCAAACTGGATCTTTCGGAATTATTTTATTTTCTATGTTGAAGGCTTAGATAGACATTAAGTCCGATTATACCTTTCATCAAATTTAATATGTGCTTTACCTCAAAATTGTGCACTGAATGTTTGTTGATGGGTAAATGTATGGAATTAGAAGTGAGTCGGGTGAGGCAATGAATAAATGCACTTATAATAGTTACTTAGCTTTAGGGTTAGAAATATCAAGCCGATTTTAATTCATAGCCCTTTAATATCAAGAACTTTGTAAAATAGTTGTCTATTCTTTGGAAAGACAGAGATGAAAAGGTCATTATCTTCAATTAATCTTTACAAATCATACAATTGAAACGTGGCATTTAGCAATTTATGGAAGGGGGCCGTCCATACGATAGACAAAGACATTGACAAATCCAACAAGTAAGTGTCTATTTATGGCGATATAGAAAGTGGTATTATTTTCTATTGACCATTTAATAGTGTGATTGGCTAATACCCTTTTAACCACATGATTTATAAATTAAGACGGCACATGCATTTAGTAGATGTGATGTGTAAATCATTTTCAAGTCTAATTAGATAAAGTTTGTGCAACTGAGCTAATGAATTTAGTATTAGATCATGCAGAAAACCCTAAACAATGGAGAACACAACTGAGAAGTTGATTATGAAAGATGCTTGTTTGGAGAAGAAAATCATTGTTCATTGAAGATCTCCATTGTTAAATAATATGTTGAATTTATTAAATGGGTCATGTTTGAACCGACCACTTGAGCAACTTGCTAGAACACATGCTCTCTCTCTCCTAATATTTAAAGAAAATGAAAAGGTCAACTAAATTTATATTGAGAATGGTAATTGTCTCTTTGTTGAACATAATATATTGAAGTTGAATAATAATAGTAGATTTTAAAATAGTGATTGAAATACTATTATTTGATTTGTCTTGTTTTGAGAATTCATACAAGTGGGCTCTTAGAAAACTCAAGATTTTTATTATCAAGTGGAGTAGGAAAGATTCTGCTTCTTCTTTTAGGGTGCATTTCCTTTTGGCTTCTAATATTAAACAATGATATCTCACTTATACCATCTACAGTTTCCAATGAAGCCAAAAGAGAAGAATTTCATCGAAAGTGGTAGTCATTGATACCCTATGAAGTAGCTGTTGAACTCCCTTTAGTCCTAACTGTTATATAAAGGAAATTTTCAAAGAACTTTGTGTTGATTATGTTGGTAAAATTCAAAGAAAATCTTGATGACTTCATAATAAACCTAATCATGATATTAAAGATCTTATCATACACCTAATTACCATCTAATAGATAATCATAATTTAATTAATAATAATAAATCTTAAAAGATATCTTCATTTATCATCCATTACCTCAAATTCAAGTGGAGACAACAAGATCAATAATCTTGACATAGTTCTAAGGAGTTTGAGTAGATTGGGTAAGAACACAAGATCAATATATCATGATAATTAATAAAAAAAAAGGACACAGACGAAGCTTCATCTCAATGATGATTTAAAGCATATGTATAAATAAATTTAGAGATATGAGAGCAAATCTTGACAATATTAGTAGAACATTTAAGTTGTTATTACAATTCTACAAATGAAGAATAGATCTTGAAGCATATTGGATCAAATTTAATTGAAGAAGATTGGTTGGACTTCATGGACCGATTTGATCGTGGACACTTCAATTAGATCCCGTCTAATTAGTCTCATCATTTGTTGGACTTGGATCATCAGGACTTTCATATTGTGCCCCATCCACTGAATGACCCAATTACCATATTCCAATGACCCAAATAAATGTCCAATTAGTCCTCAGTCTACCAAATTGACCAAGTCAACTTCCTAAGCAATTTTGGCCATCCGATCCCTATGTTCTCTCTCCAAAATGTGTTCCAAATCCTCTCCCCAAATTCCATGCGTTTTTGGCCTATTTCTCCATTTTGGCATGTGAGCATAGTTGGAGGATAGACAAGAATCAATGCAACTTGGGAATCGAGTGTGCATATTTTTAGTCTCATCTTTAGTTTTTAGCAAGTAAATAAGGTTTGTCTAAGTGTTCCTTGACTGGACTACCAGTGTCAATTTGCATTATTTTGATTGGTCCATATAATCCACATAAACAACCACACGAGCATGCTTTTGATAAAAAGTAATTTACAAGGTTTTATTTCTTTTTTCGTAGGGTATCTTTAGAAAAGGGTAAAAAGGTCTTTTAATATTTACTTTGCTATAAACACATTTCTAAATTTGAAATTAATTAATTACTCAATAATATTTTTTGGATTTAGTCGTCTCATCTCTATGTTTTCTCTCCAAAAGGTGTTCTAAATCCTCTCCCCAAATTCCATACGTTTTTGGCCTATTTCTTCTCCATTTTGGCGTGTGAGCATAGTTGGAGGATAGACAAGAATGAATGCAACTTGGAAACTGAGTGTGCATATTTTTAGTCTCATCTTTAGTTTTTAGCAAGTAAATAAGGTCTCTCCAAGTGTCCCATGACTGGACTCCTAGTGTCAATTTGCATTATTTTGATTGGTCCATGTAATCCACATAAGCAGCCACACGAGCATGCTTTTGATAAAAAGTAATTTACAAGGTTTTATTTCTTTTTTCGTAGGGTATTTTTAGAAAAGGGTAAAAAGGTCTTTTAGTATTTACTTTGCTATAAGTACATTTCTAAATTCGAAATTAATTAATTACTCAATAATATTTTTTGGATTTAGCCATCTCATCTCTATGGATGATTATTAATCGCACTAAGAGAGGTTCGATTGATTGAAACCCAATCGGCCTAGGCTTTCGAATTTGTAATAAATTTGAACCCCTTAATTTCCTGGCTTACGTAAGGACGATGGTTTGTCTTCCCCGTATTGCTTCAGATCTCCATAAAATTAAAAAAATGATCTTAATAGTTTTCTTAATGATCATATCTAAACAAATAATCAATTCAAAGATACAATCGGAATAATGACGAAAATAGGTGTATGGTGGGGCTTGTACAAACAAATTCAGATTCCATTTGTAATTTTTGTTTTTAACATGGTTAATCCCTACCCTATATTGGTGGTGAGATTAATACAATGAACATGTGTAAACTCCCAATCCACACACACTTGTAAGTCGATGTGGAGTAACCTTATAAGGAGTGACCTAGAGAGATTTGAGCGTGAATCGAACTCAAGACCTCCTTTTATAAGGAAAGTTTCTTGTTCATCATGCCAACGCTCTCACTTAAGCCATTTCTAAATTTAGAAGCCAAATGGTGGTGACATCACTAATGATGGAGGCATGATGATGGTAATGTAGGTTGTTGATCAATACGTGGGCAAATTTGTGGTCGAATCAAGGTGTAAAATGATAATTCAAATAGTAACCAAAATAGGTTGTACAAAGAATGGATGTGGCAAGAGAAGAAAGGGCTTTAGGCAAGGTACAGGAGTCGCACAAAAAATGTAAATGTCCGAAAATTTGGTGCATAGGAATCCAAGGGAGTAGCAGGTAATAATTGGTTTTTTAAATCAAATAAAAAACTGATTGCATCAGCGTGATATAAAAATATATAAGTATAAGATAAATTTATCATCATTTTTATAACTATATTATAATTATAAACAAAGTATTATATCCATAAAAATTAATTCCATCAACTGATGTAATTAATTTGAACATAATCTTAATGTCTCATAATTTGAAATTCCTCACTAATTGTTACAAAGTTGTTTAGTCAATCGTTACCTCTACATGTAACCACTGGTTTCCTCAAGTTGATGTCATTTGACCATTGAATTTTCTCAGTTAGTTTTATTCACTTGTTTTAGAATTATGTAGTTAAAATAAATTTAAACTCAAGTTTACAAATTTGAGTTTGAAGGGTGGGGTTGAGAAATGCACTGAAGGTGAGGATATAGGTTTATGTTTTGATAATATTATGAGACATTAATATGTATGAGTAGCTTAGTTGGTCTTTTAATACTTTGTCCCAAATTTAACGTGGATCACATTTAGTCTTACAGGTCTAAGTTTCAAGAATTATATTAGAGATCTTGAGTTCGACTGATTTTGTGTATCTGTGAAATTGATCTCACCTCCAATGTGAAATATGTACAATTATTGGATCATAGTTTTCCAATAAGGTCGAGTTCATAGCAAACTAAGCCTAACCAAACTATATTCCTTGTTAATGGGTTAAGTCAAATTGATTGATTTTAGTTTTAATCTAACTAGGTCAAGTTCTTAGTCAATTTGCCAAATCAATCTCACTCAATTATATACTTGGTTATTATGTAGCATCAAAGTGGATAGAACTAAGTTCTAACCTAATAGATCTTGATAGTAGTAAAATTGACAAATATGGCCTAATCAGGTCAACTAACGAGTCAAGTGGTGATTGAATCAGTGAACTGAAAGACTTGGGTGAGTGAGCCTTAGTAGTCTTTGAGTGATCATTATTCACATATGAAGAAACATAATTTATGACTGTTTATTCTCATCAAATAGATCAAGAGATCTATACATATGGTAGATATGTATTTATCTAAATATGAAGTATGTAAAGTTTCATCACAAATTCATTATCCAAATCATATAAACTTGATTCTTAAGTTTTGAAATATAAATTATTGATTTTTAAAGAATAATAAAATAGAGATGAAACTCCACTCTTTAACTTTTGTGGTCAATTTTCTGCCTTCCGTCACTGTCAATCACATCCATGTCTAAGTCTACTTCACCATTTTTTCACTCTTATTTTTTCTATTTTCAACTTCATACGTACAATTGCTTTTTAAAAATAAAAATAGATAATTGATGGGTCAACTCATCTTTAAATACATGTTAGGGTTATATCTAACTGTAAAGAGAACAAACAAATCAACAGTTTAAGATGAGTTGAATAATTTATTTATTTTTATCTATTTTCTTAAAAATAAAAACTTAGAGATTCAGCCATTCATGATAAAGACTAAAATCATAGGTCAAAATTTTATTAACATTTTAAAATAATTGTTCCATCTCCATATCATGGACAACTTATTTGTGGGATGAGCAATGAAAAATCAAGGGCTTTCAACTTACATTTAAGATTTTAGATGACATAATTTTTTTGGTCTCCAGAGAAACTAATTTTTTCAATCGAAATTTTAGACTTATTGACAATTTTAGCTGATAGATAATTATTAATTATAAATCAAAGATATTAGATCAAAAGGTTTGTAATAGACTAAATTTTGTCAAAATACACTGAAATTGCCCTATTTTTGTAATAACCTGACCCAAATTAGGTTTAATTAATATAATTTATTTTAATAAATCATGATTTGACCTGTTAATCATGAAGATTAAAATGAGGGCTTTGTGAAAAGTCCAAGATTGGCCCAATCAGAGCTCGATAGCTTGTTGATCCAACTCATTTAAATTAGAAGGGCAAAATGGTAATTTACCATTGACAGTGCTATTTTATTGTTTAAATAATTGTTTAATTATTATTTGAGTTATATTGATTTCCTTATTAGGGATTTAAATTCTGAAATTTATAAGTATGTTTATTATATTTTAATTTAAGAAAATATTATTAAAAATTACTCGAAAAGATCCTGAAAGTTAGGAAATAATTAGGCAATTTTAGAAGTGAGAAAATTCTAAGAAAATATTTGTTATTAAATCATGTTTCAATTTATTGATTTATGTTTTCAGATTTTGAAAATAAATTTTTAAGCCCTCTAAATAAATACAAATTAAATTAAGGGAATAATAAATAAATGTGATTTTTGTTTAAATCAATTAATTTTGATGAAATCTAAATCTCCAACATTTTATGGTAATTATAGTTTTTAAAACCCAACATTTTGGCTAAAATGGATTAAAATAATTAAATCATTTAATTGTTAAATATTGAAATTAAATGAAGAAGGGTTAAAATGCAAATAAGAATTGACGGACTAAAATGAAAAAATCAAAATTTTCAACCACCTGCGTAGCAGGTGACTAACGGAAGCAGCTACGCAGGAGTCGACTTATGCAACCTATCTCCATAGCTTGCAGACCAACGTGGGATCTCCATGACCATTAATGGAGCCTACTCCCCTACTCCTCCAAGTCTATTTAAAGGCAGTAAATACAATGGAAATCTCCATTGTTGCCAAGCTTCTTTTTACCTCTCTGTTTCTTCCGTTTCAAAATTTTAGATTAAGTGAAAGATTTTTCCAGTTGGTGAATTTCAACCCAAGAACGAAAGCGAAGTAACCATTTTTTTATTTTCAAATTCTAGTCAGTTTAGGATCAAACAGAAGTCAATTTGGTCAAGATTTGAATCCTAAAATTAGATTTGAAGTTTAGTGGAAAACTTGAATTCTCATATGTTTCACTGATTTTCCTATTAAAATCTGATGTTTTCAATCAGTATTAATTGTCCGAATCATTCCTAAAGTAAAGAGGACTCATTGAAGAGTCAATCTGACCAGAAGGGTGTGGAAAATGAATGCAAAAAACCCACTGTTTCTGAATTAGTATTTTACACAGTCCCTCCCGTCACTGCTCTATTGCAGGTGACAAAGGAAGAAGACAACTCTCGGAAGTTCTGAGAATCAGCCTTCGGAAGATCCGAAGGTAACACTTCGGAAATTTCGAACTTCAGTTCGGGATTCCGAAGGAGTAGAGGCTAACTGTTGAACTCTCTGCCTCAATGGGTCAGACAGGACATTCCGAGACCCTTTAGGACGTTCTGAACCATTCAGAAGTTCCGAGTAGACCTTGGTAGGTTCCGAGGCGGACAAAGACTCATGATTTTTGGAATTTTCTATTTTCTTTTCGGAAGTAGACTTAGATATTCCAAGATCTGAACTTCGGAAGTTCCGAAGGTTCTATAAAGACCCAGATTTTAGGTAGTAGCTTGGAAGTTCTGAAGCCATAGTACCTGGTTCCGAGTCATGTTCTGAGGAACCCAGAACATGTTTTGAAACTTAGTCTAAGTTATGATTCCATGTTAAATTTAGACCCCAAGTTTTGATGTGATGTTTATGTTAATTTAATAATTAAAAGTGATACTAACCT
Organism: Chimonanthus praecox; assembly: GCA_022113865.1. Classification (NCBI taxonomy): domain Eukaryota; kingdom Viridiplantae; phylum Streptophyta; class Magnoliopsida; order Laurales; family Calycanthaceae; genus Chimonanthus; species Chimonanthus praecox. The sequence continues at coordinate 20,311,986 of CM039087.1, read as the reverse complement.
CTTTCATTTGTATTGTTATGTAAACTTACATTATGTATTCACTTCCAAGCCGATACTCTCTATCTGCGGTGCAGTGGAAACGCAGCCCAGTAGCTATCAGTAGTTGTGCGATTAACTTTGTACACTAAGTGATCTCTAGACCTAACTCGCTATATGAGTAGTGGCCTGAGCATCCTATATCTCTAGGCCTAATTTAATATATGAGTAGTGGCCTGAGCATTTTATATCTCTAGGCCTAATTCAATATGTCTCCATGGTCATTTTCGGAAGACAATATGTGTAGTGGCCTGAGCACCTTATTATATTGCTGATTATTATAATATAAAATAGATAGTAACCCATTCAGAAGGCTTATATCCATTTCTCTTGGAGTTTTTCTGGAAAATAGGATAGAAGGACTTGAAATATTATGAATTTGGGTTGTATTGTATATATATATATATATACTCTCATATCCATTTCCCTTAGAGTTTTTTTAGAAAATAGGATAGAAGGACTTGAAATATTATGAATTTGGGTTATATAATTCTTTGTGTCTTTTTTTGTGTGCTTGACAGATATTTCGATACCTCACACTTTCGGTGAGGAGACTTAACATTACAGTAAGAGTAAATCAGGTTAACAGGATCTATTGTAATGAGTGGTCTTAAGGATCAGACTTAATGAACCCACTTATATGCCTAGAGATGCTACACTATTATGAAAAATGCTTATTGATACTAACGACGTTTATCATATATTATGATTATGATGATGAAGTGCTTATGAGATATGATGATATTGATACTGCTTTCACGTACCCTCAACTAGTGAACTATTATCGGCCCAGGTGTGTCGGTTTGCGTCTAGTGGCACAGGTGTGTCAGTTGCTAGCTCAGGTGTGTCAGTACCTGCCCAAGTGTGTCGGAGATGTACTTGAAAGGTTCTGCATTTTGACTGTGTCGGGACTTAATGTTTATAATCAGTATAGTGTCTAGGTGTTACATTGGATGTCAGTAATTGAGATGATTTAATATATTGGCATGATAAACAAATTATGATGATGATGTTGATTTGTCTAACCTGATATTTGTTACACTGCATTGTTATGTTCTTTTCATTGAGCTGGTTAGCTCACACCACTCATATTTCAAGACATGTACCCGAGGAGGAGGAACCTCCATTTCAGGTTTAGGATGGAAAAACTGTTGCCGTTACTTGGGATTCCCACGGACGGGAATTTTATTTTATTTTGACTGTTGGTTCCGTTGAACCATGTTTTGTTTAAAATACCTCATCTGGTACTTATTATATTATAATCATGTATGAACCACCATGTTACTATTAGTAACTCTGATGTGAATGAGAATATATTTTTGTGATGAAAATATTTGTTTGTATGATATGTACGTATAAAAGGGTAGACATATGGTACATGTTTGAGTCCACATGTAAAGAGCATGTGTGATATTTATTTCTGAGCCTAACTATTGATTGAGCCCAGTTAAAAGTTATTAAGGATATAAAATAAAAATAAAAATTAGTAACGTTCCTGGCTCATCTCCGGGTTGGGACGTTACAACTTGGTATCAGAGCATTGGCTCAAATTAATTAAAAATCCAGATTTTTTGATATTAGGTTGGTTTAAAACTATTTTTTTAATTAATTTTTATGCATTAAGATTTTTAAGATTTAGTATCATGTCGTTAAGATAATCAAATAATGATAAAATTTTACTCAAATTTGTGATATCAATTTTTTTACATCTCACTTAAAAACATATGTTGATGATATATTTGGTACTGTCCTAGACACCCGTCTCTAAAACAAAAGTTGCTAGTGAAGGTTTTCTTCTTAAATTATTATTCTTGTTGTTATTATTATTTTATTTATTAAATAAATTAATATACCTACACCCATTTTTTATATTATAAGTCAAAGAAAGCTGATACTTGCGTACTTTTGAAATTGTGTGTCTAAAATGAGATTTGTACTAGGTGGGATCTGGGGTAAAAAATATATTGTCTTGATATGGGGTGTCCATATGTCAGTATCAGTGCAATGCAACGTATCGATTGTTAGATACTGATACACCTCAGCCCGCACACATCCTTCACCTGTCCACACCCATTTGGACTCTAGCTGCAACACGTGGATGGTTATGGCCAATATATTGCAATCGGAATTTACCTGCAACGTTGCGACTAATACACAATGTATCGACCACAATTTTTACTTCTTGGTGGGATACTAATTTTATAATTTTTATCAAAATAAGAAAAAATATACGGATATCAATGTTCTTATATATGAGTGTACCATTTAATAATTTAGACAATGATAAGTTGATAAAGAAATAAAATTAATAGTACTTATTACAAAACTATAAAAATAGTGGTTCACATCTATTTGGCGAAGAAAATGTGAATGCCCCCACTTGATTGCCTTCTCTTGTTTCTCACATTATGATGAACCAGACTACTCATCAAAGAAGGTCCCACACTATGTAATGTCAATGTAAAATATGTCTCATAAATTTCTTAAATGTTAATTACTTAGATTCAGAACTTGCGTAAATGATCTAGATTCCTTGGCCCCCTTCATAAAATCTAATTTAAGGGAAGTCTTAAATTTGAAGTTCTATCTTGACTATTAATTTTTCTAGATTGGCCGAGTATGATTAAACTTATAGGCACTCTAAAATTACCTAGTTACATAGGGTAAAAGTAGTGGCCCATGTAAATTTCTGTCCATTGCTTTTATCAATTATTATCCAAGTCATAAATGAGGCTATTCTTAATTATGTTTATTATAATTCTTTTTTTTTGGTAATTTATTTATGAAAGCAAGCAAAGGTCACGAGACCCCAAAGAGAAAACAGTCTTCCACTTGTGTCGTGATAATGTTTTTGGACAATACGTGCCGAAAGAGAAAGTGGTCCATTCCATCCATGTACGGCAAATGAAGGGCTCTTCGGGAATGTGTTCTACCAATCTTATCCATTGCCTCAGTACGGGCCCTGAAATCAGTACATTGATAGGAACTTTTGATTTTGAGAGTAATGTAAATAGAGGCTCTACAGTTTATTAGTCATATTGAGGATCTTAGACGGCAGTCCAGTTAGCATAAAATCAAGGCTGAATCTGATTGTCTAATTTAAAATAGTGTAGAGAGAAATTCTACAAAATGTTTCTTTTGTTTTTATGATGTTCTAGGCTGTTTATGAATGTGGGTATTGGAGTAAATCTGAGTTATTTTTGTTTGATAATGGAGGAGTGAAGATAAAAAATTCTTTATTTTTTTTTTAAATTTTTTGGAGCATAGAGGTTTTCAAAAAATCCTTCTCTTATCCCTTTTTACTCCCTTTTTATATTTATAGAGAAAAATATTTTAAAACATTTTTTAATTAATAGAAACAAATTCTGCTATTCCTTAGCTAACTATGACAACTCTTCTTAAAGGCAAAAGTAAGACGGCTCATGCATAAACTTCGAAGTTTACGAGCAAGCTCGATGCATGAGTTAAACACGAAGCTTAGTTTACTAAAACGAACACTTCTACCTTGGAAGCAATCCTCAAAATTTGTCCTTCAAAGGCTCCCACACGGCTCCCACACTCGGTGAAATTCCAACACTCAGTGTCAACTATTTGCACTTTATACACTAATTGGTACGTGAAAGATATGAGATATGACTTAATGTCCATTATACGTTGCACTATCACTATTTGTTTTGAAAATTTCATATTCCCTAAATTTTAAGATTCATCAAATAAAGTAGTGGAGACAATCTAATTATTTTCTTTAAAAATATATACGCATATGGCATGCCAAATATTTACCATTTTTTTATATTTAGATCTAAAATCTAAATCCTTCATAAATCTTGTCAGGAAAAGGACATATGATGATCTCAACAAGTTGTAATTATTTTTTTTGAGTTTTGAATGAAATTTGGTGGACGTCCTTGAATGAAATTTCAACCTAAAAATCAATTTTCAACCACTTGAGCTTAATGATAAAATTTGATAGATGTCCTTGAATGAAATTCAAACATGCCTGCTAATGTTGACCATTAAGATCAAGTAGCCAGAATTTCATTTCTGGATTGAAATCTTAACTTATTGTAGCTCATTAAGTCTAATTTAAATCTATACAGTTAAATTTCTAAGTGAAGAAACAAAATAAAAAAATAAAAAAGTAACTGGTCACACTTAATCGTTCTCTACGAATAGATATTATTCTCATACATGTCTCATCTCCATAGTTTTTGAAAAATAAAATCAATAGCAATGTGGAAAGGGAGGGGAGAACGATTCCAGGGCCCTTTTATGACAATCCATATGGGTATCGGGGTTAAGAAACCATTTGCTATAGAGATGGCTTTCGATGGCTATGAAGAGCATGGTTAACAATGCAAAAATAATGGAGGATTTTTATGAAGTTAATTCCTTTGAAATTTGGTGGGAACGAAAATGAGAAACAAAAGGTGAAGGTGAAGAGATGAGATAGGCATCAGCATGAATGAGAAAATGGTGGAGAAACTCATAAATTTTTCTGTTAGTGCCCTGGCTTGTTGAGTCCTTAAGTTTGTCAATTCAATGACTCGGGAAGAAGCACTTGCTAGAAACTTCAAGACTCAAGTGATCGAAGAATGAAGATCAACTCCACAAGGTTCAAAGCTCATTGCTATGGCAATCACAAAACATTTATTATGGCCATAGATGACTTTAGGTGGTACCCACATCTTAAGAGGACCATTCCTATGCTTAGTTGAACAAATGATAAAATTATAAAAATCCTAGAGAGGAAGCTCTGTCTGCATGGTGTTGCCCCAGATCGAGACCCTCGTATGGACCAACCTCTCGGTGTCATGACTGTCGACCCATCGGTGACACCGACCGTCGACTGGGTATAAATTATGCCGTTGGGAGTGCATTTAATGTGTAACGGTCGGGTGGTTGAACGGTAATATTCTTAGTCACCGACCTCTCGGTGCGCCCGACCTGTCGGTATATGATAGTTTCTGAAACAGATTGCCTTCTCTATAAATACAATCCTTGTGCAACCGTTTCACATCCTTTGGAAAATCCATTGGACCCTCATCATTATCAGTGAGCTTAAAAAAGGGCCAACAAAAGGATCACTCTCTCTCTTGTTCTTACACTTGGGAATCTAATACAACCAATCATAGTGATTGAGGTTGTGAAAATAGAGAGAGGGAAAATTATATACAACTAGGATAGATATTGTTAGAAACAATTTCTTAGTCACCCTGAGATTGTGATTACTCAACGATGGCTATGAGGCGGAATGTCTGGATTAACTCGAGCACCTATTGTGTGGATCTTTGAGAAGCACACATCATCAAGAAAGAGTTACAAAAGCAAGTGCTTCTTGGTTTTAATTTTGTTGTTAAAACCTTTCTTCTGTGAATGTGGATTAAGGAGTCTTGGCTCCAGAACCACTATAAAAAATCTAGAGCATAGTCTATGGCACATATAGTGGGAGAAATTCCCAGCCAATTCAAATAGGTGGAATTCATATTTTACATGTGGTGGGTGAAATTCCCAGCCGATTGAGTGAGGTGAAATTCCTACTCTAATTGAAGGGTGTAAGTCCCCACTTAGTGAATTTGGAGATAGTTCAATGTTGAGTTAGTCCTAATAGTGGATGTAGGGTGACTAACCGAACCATTCTATATCTTGTGCCCTTTTGTTTGTGGTGTTAGAGTCAATTTCTTGTGTTGATTATATAATCACATTTGCTAACACACACACACACACACACACACACACACTTGATTGAAGTATCTAATGCACTCTAATTAATCAATCAAGGAATTTTAAAAGGACCAACATTTTTAAGATTGACCTATTCACCCCCCCTCTCTATAGGGTCAATCGTTTTCTAGCACCAAAGAGAGAAAACTCTCTTTCAACGGATATCAGAGCCTCGTGCTCTTCGTAAATGATCTAACCATCCGAGTTGATCTGTGCTAGAACAATGGCTATGAGAGAAAACCATGATATTTCCAAACCTCCATTTGTAATGAAAAATGGAATGAAAAACTTTAATTGTTTTCATCCATAAATATGTTTGGAAATAGGTGAATAGAAAGTGGTTTAAGCCTAGGGAAGAGGTATTTGATTAACCCTCAAAATTCCATGACCACTCAGTCTAAAAAATCGAGTAGCTTGGACTTGTGATAAAATGTCTATGCACTTTTATTTAAAACACTGGTAGCTTTCGTTAATGGTGTTTCATAAAATGGTTATGAGAGACTCATGAGATATGAAACAACATAAGAGGCTGAAAGAATCCACGAAGAAATTGCATTTTCTAGCCCAATGGATGAAATCACCTATCTTGACCAATTAGTGTACCGAGAGAAAATGTGACTAATTAAATTCATCCATTGAAGAAGTCCAAGTTGAATCCTCTAAAGAAGAAGAGGATGGAGTAAAGAAACTTGATGAGGTTGGTGACTGTTGATGTTTTTCATTTGTAAATCTCGCAAGTACACGAACCATATATAGTACAGCGATTGAGTGTGAGGTCGAATACAAAGGAAACATTCAAAATATATGAAATTCAAAATACACTCACTTCAATTTTTATATTTCTTAGAAAACCAAGATTCAAAATTAAATTTAGGATAGAAAGTCAATTTTAATCTTAAAAGTATATTTCCAACTAATCAAATCCTTAGTCAAATAAATAGATCTACAATTTTAGAGCGTTGATTAAAAGTGATTAAAATAATATTTTAATTAAGAATTTATAAACAATCTCATCACACATTCTAATTCACGAAATCTAGTTCTAATTAAATATAATCCTAATTGGTTAATCAAGGTTCTAGGGTGGTTTTAAATACATGAAATAAATACATTTTAAAAGAATTAAAGATTTAAAAAGAAAATCTAAAATACAACATTCAAGTGAAATAAAATAAACATGAAAAGTAAATTGGCAAGAAAAATAAATAATAGAAATAAAAACGCAGTAACGTAAAAGGTGGGTGTTTGGAAAAGATCGTTCATCGTCAAAAACATTTAAATAAACAAATGATTTAGATTTGAAATTTACGTAAAAATCTAAGTTCCAGTTCATGTTTATTATCAACGTTAAAATCATATACTTTAAATTATAAGACCAAACCTTAGTAACTTAGATCTAACAATCTTAACCTAAGTCCTAACTATTTCATGTCCGATTAAATAATTAAAGCATACAATCTTAAAATCGAATCAAAGGCAATCATAAAAGGAATTTAGAAATTGGATGTTTCAAGGTTCTAAACGGGTTGCCTTTTGATTATTTATTGAAAAAATTAAATACAGGATTGATTGAATACAAGATATTTGGAAATTGAGATTACAAAAGAAACTCACTTGTGAAATTCGAATTCTCTGTGTATCCTTGTCTTCTCTTGGTTTTCTCTTGGTCTTCTCTTCAATCCTTTGGTGTGTGGGGTTACTAGGCTATTTATAGGACTTGGGATTAAATGGAGGGCTAAGATTAAGTCTAGGCTTAAGTTAATGGATGAAAGGTTGGGATTAGATCTAACTTAACATGAGTGGCTAGGATTAAAAGATAGAAAATTAGGGCTTCCTAGTGCTATGATCGAATTTGTTGTGCATTGGTTGCGTGGTGGCTAAGGTGTCTTGGGAGGAAAGAAAGGAATGAGAGAAATTAGGGATTGGATGTGGCTTGGTCAAATTTGGCATGGTGTTTTAGGGTTTTGGATTGTGCAATGACATGAACGGCTAAGATTAAATGGATGGATAAATGAATGGATGAGATGATGAGGTGGAGGATTGACCTATGAATTTTGAATGGGATCGGAAGGATAAAGGCAAAAATCGTGTGAAACATGGAGGATTGGGATGATGAGGTGTGTAGGGATCTTAGGAGTGTATTTGGATGGATTTTTGTCTACGTGTATGGAGAAATTATTGGGCTAAAATCGTGTGTACCTAAGGACAGGAGGTAGAAAAATCGTGTATGGCTAATCTTGGATTGAATTGGGAGAAAAGTTAGGATCTAAGTGATGTAGAGGGATAGAAATTATAGGGATTTTCCATTGCGTATATGCGCATGACGTGTGTGTGTGTCGTGTGGAGTGGATGGGATATGCGCATGAAGTCCTAGATTATAAGATTTAATGAGATGAAATATGAAATGGAGGGCTAGGATTAAATGATCCAAGATCTAATGGCTATGATGCATGATGGATGATCTAATTGGATGGATGGATAGATGGTACATGGATGATCCTATTCCTAGGTTAATCTATATGATAGATGGTTTGGATGTCCTAGATCTAAACATGATGTATGGATGGGTTGGATTAACTACGTGGCTCTAGGGTTTGATGATATGAAATGAATGAGATAAATGAGATGCATGAAATGAATTGTTTAGATTAGTTGATTGGGTCAATGGATGGTGTGAATGGGAGATTGGAAATTGGATGGTTGAGATTTGATGGGTAGGATGGGTCATGGACATGGGCTTTTGGGTTTGGACCTAAAATGGATTTGGACTTAGGCTTGGTAAACTTGGATTTGAACTTGGATCGTTGGATCTTTAAATTGGACTTGGACTTGAATTGAAGACCTGGACTTAAGCTTGTTGGGCTTGAATTCACTCTAGCCTAGCCCACATTGGGAAATGTGCCTGAAGTGCTTGGCCTGGCCCATCGTCTGATATTTGGAGCAAAGTTTGGCCCAAATGCAATGGATCTCTGGCACATGGATCTTGATTTCAACTCTTGGCCTTTTAATTGCAAACTTGGATTTTAAAATTAAATTATTAATCAATACCACTAAAATTCTAAATATTGAATAAATCTCGACTCTCATAAACGGATCTAAATTATCTAATTTACATAAAAAACCCTAAAGTGGCATGATTAAATTATAAAATTCTAAAATTTCCATTTTAAGCTCTCTTCCGGCAATTATCCACTGTTTTATGCATGAATCCTATTTTCCATCTTTTTATCTACAAAACTAGAAAAAAACCATTAAACGTATCTTTTATATACAAAATCAAGGCTAACTTAATCATAATCATAATAAAGGGTAAAAATACAAGATTTTTAGGCTCAACAGTGACCTCCAAGTGTCCAATAAGACCGTGTACCAAGAGAGTTTAAAATAGGCTAAGGACCTTCACATGATAAATTTTAAGAATGCCTAACTCTCTAATCAACTTCAAAATGTCAAATGAAGTTGGAAAATGTCTTGAAGTTAATAATCTGAATTTGGGACCAGATTTGAACTTGTATCAAGACATGGTTGCCCAAGGGGTGATTGTCCTCTCATGTTGGGATAACCTCACGGAACAAAATCTGGTGTTTTGATTAACAAAGTTAAGTGGGAAGGCATCCAAGATCAAAACTAGATTTGATAAAAGGTCGTCATGGTGTTGTGGACTTAGATTCCAATTCCCACAGTGGTTGTTTAAATGTGTGGAGATAGGATTTGGCACATGATGATCACACATCCTTTGAGTTTGGGGGAGCACAAAACATGTGCTGTTTAGCACCTGTCACTGATCATGACAGTGTAGGGAGAAGAAAAGATGCAAGCTTGAAGGAAAGCTTGGAGAAAAATAAACTTAGAGGCAGCTAAGTTTATAGGGGAGTTAAGTCAAAGAAGCTAGAAAAGATAGCTTAGAGAATGCGGGAGAAGATTCCAAAAAGGGAAGTTAGGTAAGTTAGCTTGACCCATTTGGAGAACACCTTTAAGTTAGCACAACTCTTAAAGGGGAAGAAGAAGAAAAGTAGTAATACAATGACAATTTGCATTGTACTGTGGGGGAGATCAATGCTTGAATGCATGAGAAGCATGAATTGATCAATGGGAAGATTAAATGAGTTGGAAGTGAACTCATGGAAAACACTAAATGAAAGAAGCATGGGGGAGTGTTTGAAATCCAATTCCTTCAAAATGAAAGGAAAATCGATGCCTGCCTACTAAATTTTTGTGAATTGTATGACAAAATGGGAGAGAAATTAGTACAAACTGTTAGACATCAAAGCCAATTAAGAGGAGTAATTGGTAAGATTGGAAGAAACCAATGGACATGGGAATGTCAATGGTTGGAGTTTGGGAAATCAAACTCAAGAAGATTGGGGGAAAAAATCTTCTCAAACACTGTTAGCTTATAGAAGCTAAGGGTAGTGTTGGTTTCTAGGAAATCATGGTATATGGGGGAATTTAAATACAAATCTTGTTTAGTCCATGGATGCATATTATGTTTTGGACTAAGCCCTCTAATGATTTTTTAGTGTTGCTTGCTTATGTGCTGAAACAGGTAAACATGAATTGAAACAAGCTGAATAAGAATATGCGAAGATCATAGTCTTGTTTTCCATTTGAATATGTACATGCAATCAATGTAATATTTTTGTATTTAAATGTGATGTAATAAGGGTGGTTTGTAATTGGGTTAACTTCTAGGTTTTATCATCAAATTGACAAAGGGGGAGATTGTTAGTGCCCCGGCTTGTCGAGTCTCTAAGTTTGTCAATTCCATGATTCGGGAAGAAGTTCTTGCTAGAAGCTTGAAGACTCTAGTGATCGAAGAATGAAGATCAACTCCACCAGGTTCAAAGCTCATCGTTGTGGCAATCACAAAACATGTACTATGGCCATAGATGTTTAGGTGGTACCCACACCTTAGGAGGATCATTCCTATGCTTAGTTGAACGAATGATAAAATCATAAAAAGCCTAGAAAGGAAGCTTGACAGTGAATTGGAAGTGAACTTGGAAACATGAATTAAGTGCATTGTCAGCTCAACCAGTCGTTCTCATCGACCCCTCAGTAGAGACATGATCGAACCATCGTGGTCATAGACTGGTCGGCCAGATTGAAAAAAGTTCTGGATCATAGAACTATCATTTTGGGTAAGCCTCTGATTGAGAGTCTCGCATGCATCGACCCCTCGGTGATGAACTTAACGACCCCTCTTAGTTAAAGACTAGTCGATGATAACTTATAAGTTTTGGAACCTAGAACTCATGTGGACTCTCGAGAAAACATACATCCTGGTAATTCAAGACCGAGCGAGAGTATCAGGACTGACCCCTCTGTAAAGGGCGACAAATCGTTCTGGGCTGGACAAGTCTCGGGACATGAAACTGTGTCTGGGTGTTGCCCCAGATCGAGACCCTCGTATGGACCGACTTCTCAGTGCCACGACTGTAGACCCATCGGTGACACCTACTGTCGATCGAGTATAAATTATGCCGCTTGGAGTGCATTTAATGTGCGACGGTCGGGTGGTCGAGTATAAATTATGCCGCTCTGATACCAACTGTAACGCCCCGCCCTGTTTCACTCGCTTTTTCCCGTAAATTCAGTGTATATTTTTTTTTAACAGAGTGGAGTGATAGAGCGCGGGACGTCACGACGCGAACTAAGTCCGAACTTACAAAGTCCGACCCTTAACTGGCCAACCCTATGTGTGTATGGACTCAGTCCAATAAAATGGTTCACACATAGCAATACCGGCTTGCAGAATAAAATCATAAAACTGCGGAATCATAATCATCAAAATACGGAATCATATTAGAACCAAGTTCTAATCCATTCAGATAGCAAGGTACGTCATAATCATCAAACCAAAACATTCAACCATCTAAGTTATTACATTCCAAAATCCGAATACTCAAATACAAGTTCATGAGTAATTTTTTCAAAGCATATAAACTAGATCTTCCAAGCTCCTATGCCTGGTCCGCCTTAGGTTCATTGTTTCCCTGGTTACCTGTATCACCAACTACAGGGTAGAAGTAGGGCGTTAGTACAACGCGCCCAGTAGGTATTCTAGTTACGGCTAACACATGGTTAGTACAAAACATATCATATAACATAGTGATATCAAAACCATATAAATCCATGCCATGCAATGATGACAAATATGCAATGAGTCCCACCCATCACCTGTACATAAATGTGCCTACCACATAGGTCTTTCGGTCGCCCGACGGAGTGTGGACCTCCCGAAATCTTCTTGATGAAATCACATCAAGGTGTTGCACATAGGTTTTTCGAACGCCCCGACGGAGTGTGACCCCTCCGGTTATAAATCCTTCATCCCATGCCATGCATGAGATGCCAATGAAACACATGTCATTTTATAACATAAATATAACATTGAAAATCATCATTTGAAAAACATATCCAATACATGCTCTTTATACAATTAAAACCTAGCATGTAAAATCACCTTGGAACATAATCAATCCATGCTATTTAAATCAATAAACGTAGCATTTGAAAATTCAATATAAAATCAAATCCTTGAAACACATTTTCATCAAAATAAGATAAAAATAAGTACATAATCCATGGTTTCAAAGAGGTGGAATCCTACCTAAGACCGTTCACAAGTCCTTGCGTTTCCGTCCAAGATTCGATTACCGATCGCGCACCGCTTGCGAGATCCCGTTACCTTATGATATAATAATAAATCAACACCAAAACTCACCTAATTATAAGGATCTAAGTTTATAAACAAAACTCCATGGGGTTCGGCCATACACCATGGCCGAACCCATGGTTTACCATTTTTATACATATTTACAAAAATACCACTGTTGGTAACCCTAGCCCCTTTTCTTTGCTTAGGTTCCAATTTATCCTTTCATGCTTCCAAAATGCTAAATACCATAAAAATAACTCATGGGGTTCGGCCATACACCATGGCCGAACCCTATGTCCAACATTCTCTCATATTTACCAAATTGCCATCGGTTTCCTTCTTCTTTTAAATCTTCCCTAATTAGGCCTTAAAAACTTCCCTAATCAAATAAGTTCATCAAACATAACACATGGGGTTTGACCATACATCATGGCCGAACCCATGGTTCTCCTACTTTGGTATTTTAATTACATTTTTGCCATTCCCTTCTCCATCATTTCTTATCATACATTGTACCCTTTTATTTTATTTAAAACTACACATAACTTAATTAATGACTTAGGTTCATAATCTGATTTATAAACCAGCCCTTAAACCATAATTTAATTACACCTTTAGTCCCTTAATTTAGACCATGGGGTTCGACCATACACCATGGCCGAACCCTATGGTGCATAATCTCCAATTAATCTCTACCTTTCCATAATTGGAAAGTCCCCAAATTTATATTTCACTTTCCATAAATAGAACTTCATTTTATTAATCTCCCCTTCTATCATTAGAAGGTTTCCCTAATTAATTTACCATAATATCAACCTCTTTCCATAAATGGAAAGTTTTCTAAAAATAACTCTTCTTTCCATTTTTAGCCTAAGGTCCACATTTAGAAGGTTTCTTAATTAAACACCAACCCTTATATAATTGAATAACATATTCCATAAATAACAAGGTTTCCAAAAACTAAACCCTAGTGGGGTTCGGCCATACATCATGGTCGAACCTCACTCATGTCAATCAATCCATTCATTTAAATTAGGTTCCATAATGAAGCCTTACCTTCCATTCTTGGGATGGTTTCCATAAATAATTTCATGGTCTTTAAGTAGATATTTTCTAATTTTAATATCTACTTCCAAGAATAGAAACTTTCCCAATAAGCAACCTCCTTTCCATATTTGGAAACACCTTCCAAAATTAGATGGCTTTTCCATAATTAACAACATCTTCCATAAATGGAAGGTTTCCATATATAGATTCCAACGTTCCATAAATGGAAACTTTCTAAGATTAGAACTCCTTTCCAAAATTGGAGTGCTTTCTAATTTAGTCACCCCTTCCCTTAATTAGAAGTTTTCTATTTTTAATCTCCATTCAAAATATACCCCATGGGGTTCGGCCATACACCATGGCCGAACCCTATGGTTCATGATCTTAGCCATTGGTTTAGATCCCATCAAAATCGATCAGCACTTCCATAAAAAGTTTGGTGGGGTTCGGCCATACACCATGGCCGAACCTCACCTCTTCCTTTTATTATTTTGGATCCCAAAGCTTAACCACAAAACATCATGGTTCAGCCATACCAAGGCCGACCCAATGTCCATCCAATTTTTCTTTAATAATTATCAAACTCCTCCATGGATTTTCATCATTTAAATTTGTTAATCTAAACCATAAATCCCCTTGGTTTTCATTATTCAAACCATTATGAAATAACCATGATTTCCATGATCCAAGATCTAAAATATAAATCCCATCAATAGATCAAGAACCCCCAGGTTTTCCATCTTTTAAAACCAATTAATTAAACAATCTTTCCATGGGTTCGGCCATGCACTATGGCTGAACCCTATGGTTCTTTTGATTTCATAAATCAAATTATAACATTAAACACTTAAATACTAATCCTTGATCTTCTAATCTTTCTCCCTTCTTCTTATTTCTTTTCTCCAAACAAGAACACCTTCTAGTTGCTGCCCTTCTTCTCTTGCTTTGGCGTGGAAGAGGATGATGAATTGAGAGAGGGAGAGAGAAGAATAAAACTTGCTAATGGGTTGTAAAAATCGTGTACCCCCTTGGGCTTCTCCTTTTATTAAGCTTTCCTTAATCCCACATTAGAAATTTCTCAAGATAAGCAACCCCTAGCCGTGTAACCCTTGTGTTCCCTGTTATTGCACATATACTATATTTTAGCCCAGTTTAGACCTTGTTAACTTCTGAATCAGAAAAATTGGTAAACTAAAAAGTTATAGTATTGAAATCTTCTTTCCAACACAAAAAGAATCAAAGCAATCGGATATCAGAGTGAAAAGTTATAACCAAAACACTGGACATATGTCAAACCTTCCTTATTTAACCATGGCCGATTTTCCCTCTTTAATTAGCCATATCTTACTTTCCGTTGCCTTATTAAAAATCCCACATATCTCTCATGTGCATAATATGTAAATCACTATCTAAAATTCGGCCAAGATAATCTTTATTTGATTTTTTTAACATCTACTTGGATATTTCAAATCCACTCGGCCATAATAATCCTTTATCAAAATTGGGTATGATTCACCACTAATTTAATCCTACCCATTTAAATTTTAATAAACCAATTCCACCATTTGTTGGGTTTTAATTGGGTCATGGCCCAATTCCTTATCCATATAAGATTTAATTCTAAAATCCATAACTAAAATTAAATAAATAATAAACTGAAAATCCGAGGTGTTACACTTTGAAGGACCAAAACTGAGCTTCAATGGACTGAAATGACTTAAATTTAAACCCCTTAGGTCCCCCAAAGCCTCATTCTCTTCTCTTTGCACGTGCCCTAACCCTAGGAGACCCCTTCCCACCGAGAGAGTTTTCTCCTCTTTCTTACATTGCATGCTAGTGAAGTTGGCCATTTTCCTTCCCAAGCCTCTCTTCTTGAGTTTTCTTGCTAAGAGCATCCCTATCTCTCTCGGGTTTCATCTTTCTCCGAGGAAAACTTCTCATTATCACTTAAATTTCTTTTAATTGATTATTTTAAGCTTGAGATGGTGAGTTTAGGAAGAAATTAATCCTTTGGATGGGTTGCATTCATTTGATAAGAATACTTTGGTTGGACTTGGGAGAGGGATTGGGGCCTTGGATAAAATATGGGCCATGAAGTGATGATCATACTTAGAGGAGAAGGGAGCCTTGACAAAATGATGGGAGTGGAAAGGTCCAAATAGGGTTTGCCCTTGTTGTGGGTTGAAAATTTGGGGAAAATGTATGTTTCCCCTTTTTCATGAATGTTTGGGGTTTCATCCCTAATATTATTTCGAGAAAGTGTAGCCTTTCTTTGTTTGGGCTTGGATCTTTAAATGACTGGGGGTTTAGCTTTGGATTGGAGTTAATTATCCTAAAATGACTTGGAGAATTTGGGGGAAGAGTGGACATTCTGATGTAGGCATCGAACTCGATGAACCTGCAGCGAGCTCGATAGAAGATGAGCCCGTCCAAATAATCAAAATTGATGAGTTTGTCCTGTGGATTTATGCTCGGATTGAAGGAAGAAAGCGGAATCCCCAAACACAACTCATTAAAGCCCACTTTTACCAGTGCAAACCTTGGACATCTTTTAAAATACTTTGGACCTTGGAAGCAATTGGCTCCAAGTCCAAGTCGTCACATCAGTAGTGGGCCCAACACGATACAACACAATACAATCTGGGAACCTCTTTGTGAAATTAAATACTTCGGTGTCTCTCTCCAAAGGAGAGATCTTTTATTTAAAGAATTAAATTCAAATACATGAAGATAAGATTAGAGTGGTTTGATTAGACAACCTACATCCACTGTTAGGACTCGCTCAACCTTGCACCATCCCTAAAATCTACTAAGTGGGGACTTATACCCTCACAATTAGAGTAGGAATTCAACCTCACTCAATCGACTGGGAATTTCACCCACCACTGTAGAATAAGAATTCCACGTATCCATTTGGCCGGGAGTTCCACCCACCTCTGTGCCGGAGGCACCGCTCCAGAATTTTTTATAGTGGTTCTGAGATACCTCCCCTTAATCACTTCGGAACAAAGGTTTTAAAGAAAATTAAAACTAAGAAGCACTTTCCTCTGAATCTCTCTCTTCTGATATGTGCTTCTTCGAGATCCCACCCATGTATGTCGATGCTCCGCCCCTTAGCTTTTGTTTTAGCAATCACAGTCCAGGGTGACAAGGAAACTGATTCTACCAAAGGTTTCCTAGTTTATGGTTCTCTCCTTCTCACTTTCAAATTCAATCCTTAGATTGGTTATTTATGAGTTTTCTTCCTTTCACTCTCTCTCACAACTCAATCCATTTCATTGGTGGTATTTGATTCCCCTAGTGTAAGCACGAGAGAGAGAGAGAGAATGATCCTTCTGTTGGCCTTTGTTAAGCTCACTGATAAAGATGAGGGTCCAACTGATCCGTCCGAAGAATACTAACTGGTTGCATAAAGATTGGTTTATATACCAAAGGAAACCAGTTGAAGTAACGTAATGTACTGACATGTTGGTCGCAGCGAGAAGTCGGTGACTTAGAAATGTTACAGTTACATTTCCGACCTTGTGCGTTAAGTGCACTCCCAACGGTAATATTCTTCCTGGTCAACATGTCGTTGTCGCCGATGGGTCGACACTTATGATACCGAGAGGTCGGTCCATACGAGAGGCTCGTTCTCGTGCAAAACATGCTTGACAATAGTTTCAACTCTTGAAACCTGTTACCCATAACGACCTATCACCCTTTACCGGTGGGACGGTCCTAGTACTCTCGATCGGTCTTTGATTGCCGATATGTCTGTTTCTTCGAGAGTCAACAAGAGTTCAAGGATTCCAGAACTCAATATTTTGATCAAGGAGTCGTTGACCACGAGGGGTCATTTCAGCCTTTCACCGAGGGGTCGGTGTATACGAGACTCTCGATCAGAGGCAAACCCAGAATGACAGTTTAATGTTCCAAAACCTAATGTCATTCGGGCCGACCAGTCCTTAACCACAATGGGTCGATCCTGACTACACCGAGAGGTCGGTGAGATAGACTGGTCGTGCTGACAGTGAAACCAAATACTTATTTCGAAGTAGGGTTCCAATTCATTGTCAAGCATTCTTTCTAGGCTTCATATGATTTTAACCATTTGTTTTTCTAAGCCTAGGAATAGTCCTCTCTAAGGTGTGGGTACCACCTAAAGGCATCTATGATCATATTATATGTTTTGTGATCGCCATAACGATGAGCTTCAATCCGGTGGAGGGTGATCTTCATTCTTGATCACATTGGGTTTTCAAGCTTCTAGTAAGTGCTTCTTTCCGAGTCATGTAATTGACAAACTTAGGAACTTGGCCAAGCCGAGGCATTAACGAAGATAATTGAGATAAAGAAAATCTAATTCAAATTTAATTCAAATCTAAGATATTCCACCCCCGCAAGTTTTAGCGTGTATGGAATAACACTAAGCTTGAAATCGGTAGGAATGACAGATGAAACATGACACACTGACTACCCATAGAAGATGAAGTGATTGAGCAGTACATTGATTGACTGCTAAGTGGATGAACTGGCAGCACATTGATTGGCTACAGAAAGAAACTAGTAGCTCACTTACTGACTGTGAGAATTGGATGAGTGGGAGCAAACATAGAAGGTGGCCTGGAAAACAAATTGTTTGTGTGTTTTTTTTTTCCTGTAATGAGTGTATTGGATCAATAGGTAGAAGACCTGTTTCGAAGGTCAGGTTTGATAGAAGTGGGATCTGGGCTTTCATGATCAGTGCATGTGGGCCCAACCGTAATGACCCAGAGTTTTAACTACGTAACTCGATGTAATTTTCCCTTAATGATTAGAATGAAATGTAGGGTTTTGGACTCAAAGTTGGAAAGGAATGAAAGTTTGAATGAGTATTGAAACTAATAAGAAAAACCCAAAATTTCCAAGTCGATACATAGAAAACGTCGATGTGTCGACAAAACCTCAGTCAATATATCGAAAATACTGATAGTGTCGATCTGAGAGCAAATGGAAAATACAGTGGTTTGTAAACAAAACATTGGTCATTCGCATTCGACATGTAGATAATGTCGACGAAACCGATGGTATCGGTCGGAGAGTAATGTAAGAGAATACAAACTTCACCAGGTCGATGTGTCGACACCGCCAGTGTGTCGATAGACTCAATCGCTTGATACATTGACAGAGTCGATGTATCGACCGTGTCTAGTGTCTCACAGTCAAATACGCCACCTACCACCCTCCATATGTCATCTCATGCGTTAAATGCATGAGGCAACTTCACACTCAACCCCCCCCCCCCCCCCCCCCCCCCCCATTCGTTTTATTGACCTAGGGAAGCCAAAGGAAAATAGAGAAAGAGAAGGAAAAGAAGAGGAAAAGAGAGAAATAGAGGAAGAGAGAAAGAACGAAAGAAAAGAAGAGAGAAGTAGAGAAAGAAAGAAAGAAAAGATGAGAGAAATCCCCTATTCTCCTCCCCTCCCCCAATCGGTGCTCTCTCCCCCTCTTTCCTATCTCCATCTACTTCAAAAGAAAAAGGCAAAAACAAGGAAAATAAGAGAAAGGGAAGCAAGGAGGAAGAAGGAGGCGCAAATCAGAGCTCCTCGTCCATTCACCAACAAAATCCCCAAATTCCTCGAGGTATGTTGATGTTTATTGCGATTTATACTAGAAGAAACCACCTTAGGATGTTTTAAAGTAGTGTAGATGCAAATTTGGGAGAAAATAATAATAAAAAATGGGAAACATGCAAATGATGGAAAACAACATCGAGTTTCCCAGGACGATACATTTGTATCGTTGATAGGTCGAGCAAATTCTAGGATGATACATCGACATGGGAGTAATTTCAAGGCAAAGTAGTCTTCGGTTGACATGTCGATTTCACCGATGTGTCGACCCTCTCCTAAACCCTAAGACCCTGCCCGATCGATATGTCGACGAACACGATACTATCAATCTGAGACCAACAACAAAAAATACAGACAAAACTCAGGTCCACATGTTGATCATGTCCAATTGATATGTCGATCGAGCCGATGTATCGGTCGGAGAAGGAATTAATTTGACAAGTGACCTTCCCAACCAGAAACTTGAACTTCCAGATCGACACATCGTACCTTTCAATGTATCTAGTGACCCCAGACGATATATCGACGGTCTCGATTGTATCGATGTGAGACCGATTAGAAAATACAAAACATTTCATCCAGAGAATATATAGACCCAGGCCGACACATTGTTTCTGACAATGTGCCGAGAAAACCCAGTTGATGCATTGTCGGGGACGATAGTATCGACTTGGGAGTAAATGGAGAATACAGAGCCTTCCATCCATAACTCATACAAGCCCAGTCGACACATCGAATACGTCGATGTGTCGAGTTTGTCCTGACCGATGTGTTGACAGAGTAGACAAGTCGACTCTGTTCAACACCAATTTTTCAGACTTAGTTTATATGGTGTAATATCGAGTCCAACGGTTTCAAACTTAGTCCTTAAGACCATTAAAATACCAAATAAAGATTCGAAGCTAAGGAAAACTAATTGGATTAAGTCTTATGATTGTTGTGTTTTGACATACACGGGAAACGAAATGAAGATCTGAGGTTAACTCCGACACCGTTCGTACCACTTCATGATTTATCCCCTTCCTACCTTATTGAAGCACTAGGATGTAACCCTAAATACTTTGTTATTACTATGACAATTATGAATTGATTTCTTTAAAATTATACAAGTTTATTTTTTAAAATGATGCATATTTCATTTATAAGGTATTTGAACTGTTTAGAAATATATGATGGGAAAATATGTTTATGTTTGAGGATGATTGGAAATTCATGAGAATATCATCATTACGTATTCATGTACCTCATGCACATGTCATGGGATGAGCTTTGCATTTGACGAACCAAAGCCGAATTATTCAGACCTACTTTGGTGTCATGGATAAATGGAATGAATTTGGTCATACAACTCCTGGGTTAGAGAAGTCCCGAAACATAAATGGGATTGAATTGGGCCATGAAGAGCTCTTGGGTAACCAGTCCCGAAACCTTGAGCAGAGGGAGGAGGCCACACTCCACCTATAGCCTCAGTTGTAAAATTTGTGGATAGGGAACAGTCCCCTGTCGGATGCCACTGAGAAGACTGGGTATTGGAGGCAACACTCCACCGGGGATTCCGGTTAAATTGTTGGATGCATATCATGAGATATGGAAGGGCATGCATTGTTCATAACACTCATGGCATGTCACATCATGGAAATTATTTATTATAGTTCGAATATGAGATTTTCTAGTATGAAACACATATGAGGTATTCTAATATGTTATTGTTTGAAAAAGTATGAGAACTTTATAATGATATGAAAATGATTTATTATAACACTCCTTTGTGCACCCCTCTTTGATCGGAATTCCTACTGGGCATATTGACTAAGCCCATAATATTTCCCCCTTCAGATTGAACGAGACTCAAGGAAATGAAGGCAAGGTCGAAACAAGTGGAGGCCAAGTATGAAAAAGATTAGTGCAAGGAGATGCTTGAATGACTTAGTTTATTTTGATAATTTGAGAAAAATGTAATTTGTAGGAGTAATGATCGTGGAATGTAATAATTTTATTTAACTCCTAGATTTTTGAGCTCTGTAATTTGACTTATGGGGAATCCTTATGTTTTGCTTTGAGATGTTGAACAATTGTTTATTCATGTATATATATATATATATTTTAAATTTTCACTGTTTATTTCTAATATGTGTAAATGTTATCATGGACATTAATCCATGTACACGCTAGGTTGGGCTAGTTGAGGGCTTGGTCTTCGGACTCGGACTCAGAATCGGCTCGCTTCGTGACGCTCGCTCCACTACTTTGATCATAGTGGGAGAGGGCACGGCGTTACACCAACACCCCGTCGTAGAGTAGAACCATGTCAAACAGGTCTATCTCACGTTATCTTGTGCTTTGATCGCTTCAGTCACAGGAGCATACTTGCATCTCCTTTGGAAGTTGTAACATGGGTGTTCTACTGACAACCCTTGGGTGCATAGGAAGCATCGTATGGCTTTTATCAACATATCCATTTGAATGGAGGTCTCTCAGAGATTGGGGGAGTTGGATCATCTGGTTATGTTTCTCTCCAATGGAGCGATCTTTTATTTATAGAATTCAATTCAAATACATGAAGATAGGATGATGTGATCAAATTCAAAATAACAAGATAATTGAGATAAAACAAATATGATTAAAATCAAATTCAAATCTAACATATTTTATCACTCTTTCTCTCTTATCTCTCCACACGACACTCCCTGTTATCTCAAATGCAAGAGCCTGTTAGTGCCCCGGCTTGCCAAGTCCTTAAGCACTTGCTAGTAGCTCAAAGACTCAAGGTGATCAATATTGAAAATCATGCTCCACCAGATTTAAGCTCATCGTTATGGCAATCACAAAACAGGTATTTGACCATACATGACTTTAGGTGGTACCCACACCTTAGGAGAACCATTCTTAGGCTTAGTTGAACAAGTGGTAAAATCATAAAAAGCCTAGGGAGGAAGCTTGACAACGAATTAGAAGTGAACTTGGAAATATGAATTAAGTTCACTGTCAGATCGACCAATCATTCTCACCGACCCCTCGGTGGAGACAGGATCGACTCATCTGATCAAAGACTAGTTGGCCAGATTGATAAAGGTTTTAGAACATTGAATTGTCATTCTGGGTATGTATTTGATCGAGAGTCTCGTATGCACCGACCTCTCAGTGATGAACTTAACGACCCCTTGCGGTCAAAAACTCGTCGATGATAACTTATGAGTTTTGGAACTCAGAACTCAGATGAACTCTCAAGAAAACAGATATTTCGGTATTTCAAGACCGATCGAGAGTACTAGGACTGACCCCTCGGTAAAGAGTGACAAGTCATTCTGGGTAGGACAAGTTTCTGGACATGAAACTTTGTTTTCATTGTGTTGCCCCAGAACGAGACCCTCGTATGACCGATCTCTCGGTGCCATGAATGTCAACCCATCGGTGACACCGACTTGTCGACCGAGAATTAGTTATGTCATTGGGAGTGCAATTTAATATGCAACGGTCGGGTGGTTGAACGGTAATAAATATGAACATCGACCCATCGGTGTCCTCGACCTGTCGGTACTGGACAGTTTGAAAAAATGTGTTGACTCCTCTATAAACATGAGAATTGTGTGGTCATTTAATTATCTTCCTTAAACTGAGAAAAGTCATGCACTCTAAGGTATGATCATCTCTCCTTTGCCTATACTTAAGAATCATATACAACAAATCTATTGATTGAGTTAGTGAAAGAGAGAAAGACAGGAGAAAAGAAAAGATGCAACTAGGAAAGATTTGGTAGAACCACTTTCCTAGTCACGCTGAAATTATGATTGCTCAATGACGGCTCTAAGGCGGAGCGTCAAAATTAACTCGGGTACACATTGGGTGGATCTTTGAGAAGCACACATCTTCTACAAAGAGCTACAAAGACAAGTGCTTATTGGTTTTAATTTTGTTTTAAAACCTTTGTCCTGTGAAAGGCTTGGCTCTATAACCACTATAAAAAATCTAAAGCGTAGTCTCTGGCACATACTGTGGGTAGAATTTCCAGCCAATTCAAATAGGTGGAATTCCTATTTTACATGTGGTGGGTGAAATTTTCAGTCGATTGAGTGGGATGGAATTTCTAGTCTAATTGTGAGGGTGTAAGTCCCCACTTAATGAATTTGGAGATAGCTCAAGGTTGAGCTAGTCCTAACAGTGGATGTAGGTTGGCTAACCAAGCCACTATATATCATGTGTCCTTGTATTTGTGGTGTTAGAGCTAATTCCTTATATTGATTGTTTAATCACATTTGCTAACACACACACTTGATTGTTATATCCGTTGCACTTAATTAATCAATCAAGTAATTTTTAAAAGGACTATAGATTTTTAGATTGACCTATTCACTCTAGGGTCAATTGTGTTCTATCACCAAAGGATGAACTTTCTATTTGTATCAGAGCCTGAGTGCTCTTCGTGAAGGATTTTACCATCCGAGTTGATCTGTGCTAGAACACCCTCATGGGTACTCCAGAATTTGCTCATTATTCTATATTGTTTATTTACTCTTACTTGAAAACAAAAATAGAAAATAAACTTGCATCCCATGATGAAGAAGAATGGACCTCTATCCAAGATGAGTTTATTGAAAAATATTGTACATTTTTGGATAGCTCAAGAGAAGGCTCCACCTCTTATAACAAATTGGAGAACCATGAGAGAGGTGAAAATTTGAAATGTTTCATAGCCTCCGTTGGTGATGTTCAAGAGGGATCTTCAAGTGAAGATGAGGATAGTAATAAGGATCTTGATAAAGATAGTGGTCTCAGAGAATCCTAAAATGTCCTGTGTCTAGAAAATAAGAAGTTGGCTAAGAAGATAAATAAGGTTAAATCTGTAAAACTAAACCTTGCAAATCAATTTGAAACCTTTAAGGATGACTTTGAGAATCTCACCATAGAACTGAATTCTTTAAATGAAGAAGTTTTGAAAATCAAAGAAATTGAAGTATACCTTTAAGAAACATTAAAAAGACAAAGGGATGACATCAAGATGCTGAATAATGTCAAAGAAGATCTTGAAGATCATGTCATGAAACTGACTCTAGAGATACAAGACTTAAGAAACCATAAAGAGAATTTTCAAGAAAAATTTACCCAAGGGGAAGAAAAATTGGAAAAACTCTTAAAAATGGGTAAAAGGTTTGGCGACAGGTCGGTCTTGGTTCCTCATTGGGAACCAATGGACCTATTGGCCAAAGGGTGTTTGCTAAGGGAGATGTGCTAAACACTCCCAAGGGTAAGTGTTTTTATTGCTATAAGGTTGGACATTACAAGATGGAATGCAATCTTAGAAAGAGGCACATGGATGACAAAGCCCAAAACCAAGCTCCAAATCCTAAAGCTAAAAGACATCCACAGAATCCTAAAGTAAAAGACTAACACATATTCACCAAGCCCTAATGGTAGGATATCTCCAGTGAAAGAGGACCCAAAGCATGACTGCCTGTTAAGACAGCTTGATCAAATCTTGAAGAAGTTGAGATATCCAATACAGAAACCTTCAAGGTATTCCTAGGAAGACAGATTTTTTGGTGACTACAAGTCTAGAATGTACGCTTCCTGGCTATAGTACATATTCTACTTAGAAAGCCATACATTTCATTCAAAGTATTTTGAACCTTATGTGTTTTGGAATGTAAATGTTGATCTTGTGCATTTGATGAATTATTTTTGGCATATATGTGTTTTATCATATTGGAATAAATTTGTACTTAGAGTAGGATTTCTTCAAGTTGCACAAATCAGGGATGATTGTGCTGCTATATAAACCACTCAGTATAGTAGATATGTCGGTGAATAGACTAGTTAGTGTGACAGACATGTTGGTATTGTGCTAAATCAAGCACTGTCGAAAAGAGGGAAAATTGTCTAGAGGATAGAGAGGTCGGTATTTGACGACATGTCGATGGAACAAAACTTTTAAGTTAAAATATTTCCCTTTGCGAAATCAAAAAACAAATCAAATTCCTTTTTTCCCTCCCTCGGCTCTGGAGATGTTCTTCCTCTCATCCTGTGCCCTAGACCCGTTGTTGCTACCTTTCGAAATGATTTCTCACCAGAAAAACTTGG
Organism: Chimonanthus praecox; assembly: GCA_022113865.1. Taxonomy (NCBI): domain Eukaryota; kingdom Viridiplantae; phylum Streptophyta; class Magnoliopsida; order Laurales; family Calycanthaceae; genus Chimonanthus; species Chimonanthus praecox. The sequence continues at coordinate 20,286,849 of CM039087.1, read as the reverse complement.
GGTTTTTGTTCTTCTCACCTCAAGAAAATAAGGTGTCACGGATATTGTGATTTTTCGTGTACAGGTAAGTTCAGAAACCCCTCCCTCCTTAGTTTTTCTTTGAGTCAGAATTACACAAGCAAACAATGCCAAAGATGAGATTGCCAAAGAACTTCCGAACTCCTGATTTGGAGGAACAGACTGAGGCTAGTTCTCCACCTCCCAAGAGACTGAAACCTCCTAGGGAAAAATCACATGCTTCCTCAAGACCTAGCCGTATCCCTCTAAGATTTAAGGATTCTGATTCTGAAAATACTCCTCTAGCAAAGCTTCCTTTTGTCAGATCCAAGTCCGTACACCAACCCCATCCTCAAATCCCATCTGAAAGGGTAGAAGAACCTATTGTAGAAGAACACAATGACCAGGAAGAAGTCAGAGAAGAAAGAGACATGGATGAGGAAGAAGAAAGTACCGACATTAGGAATGATGAAGGGGTTAGGGCTTCTGGTAAAAGTGATGAGGAAGGATGGGGTGATGGTCCCTATCTTGAACCCCTAGTTCGACATAGGTGTTTCAAAGACTTCAATCTAGAACGAATTAGTTGTGCAGCTGATTTGCATAAATGTGGGGCTATGCAACTGCTATATGATATGGGCTGGTCGAATTTGGTGCATTGGGGTGGAAATATGTATTCTTCTTTGGTCATGAGAATGTATTGCTCCATCAGAGATGATTCAAAAGAAAACTGTTTCAAAATTCTGTTTAAAAATGGAGAATCAGTACGAGTCTCTCCTCATCTTATTTCTGAACTTATTTGGGTCTCTCTTGTGCCAAATACTGCTCTACCCATTATTCCTCTGAAAATAGAAGTACCAGATCAAAAGAAATTTGCCAAAAGACTGTGTGGAAAAGAAGTAGAGTGGAAAAAAAAAATATATGGATCAGAAGTGCAGACTTAATACCACCATACAAACTTCTCCATGTTCTCTTCTGCTCTAATCTGTATCCTAGACATGGGAACAACGCTGATTTAAATCCTCCCATGATTATTCTCCTGGACAGGGTTGTTCGTAAGAAGAAATTTTGGCTGTCTATTTGGATGTCTCATTCCATCTCTGTGTACTGGAAATCAACAAGAAGATGAAGAAGAACAAGAGGGAGAAGCAGCTGAATCTGCTCCTACAAGTTTGATAGCTTTAGAAGAACGACTCCAAGTTCAGTTCAACCATCTTTCAAACAAACTTGATGAACATAAACTCCTTCTGAAACAAATTCTTGCTGCCATTAGCTCCAGCCATTCACAACCTCCTCCATCTGACTCTCAACCTTCTACCTTTGTTCCTCCTGATGTTACACCACCTTAGCTTCTAACTTTTTTTGGTCGTGTAAACATTAAGCACTTTGGGTGTAAACTCTACTGTTTATGCATTAATGTCGTCGTTTGCTTTAGTTTGATGTGTGTGCTGAATTGTATGTATTGCTTCTATCTCTTATCTATGGTTAATATGGTTTTTGTTAAATAAACTAACATCCAGGTTTAAATAAGTTGGTTTTGTATTGGCATGTTAGGAAGATAGGGATCGGGCTATGATGTTGCACACATCCTTGGAGTTTGGGGGAACACAAAATATGTGTTGTTTAGCACCTATAACTGGTCATCACAGAGTAAGGAGAAAGGTTGATGCAAGCTTGGAGAATAATAAACTTAGAGGCAGCTAAGTTTATGGGGGAGATACTCTGAAAAAGCTAAAAAATATAGCTTACTCTATGGGGGAGATGAGTCGAATAAGCTAGAGAAGAGAGCTTTGAGAATGGGGGGAGAAGATTCAAAGGAAGCTAGGTAAATGAGCTTATCCCATAGAAGAAATCAGCTAAGCTGGGAGTTAGCTTATGCAGGGACAGATAAAATTGAATGCATGAAGCATGCATTAGTCCATGGGAAGATTTAATGAGTTTGGATATGAACTCATGGAATCCAATTCCTAAATGTAAAAAATACTAAATGCAAGAAGCATGGGGAGTGCTTGAAATCCAATTCCTTCCAATAGAAGGGGAACTTGATGTTTGCCTACTTGCCTTTGTCAATGTTATGACAAAATGGGGGAGAAATTAGTATAAGCTATTAGACATCAAAACCAATTGTGGGGGAGTAATTGAAAAGATTGGAAAAAGCCTAAGTGCTTGGACCCCTTGGAGAATAAAGGAGAAATAGGGAGAAGCCAATGAACATGGGAATGTCTATGCTTGGAGTTTGGAAAATCAAACTCAAGAAGATTGGGGGAGAAAATTTTCTCAACACTGATAGCTTGGATATGTTATAAGAAAGTGTTGGTTTCTATGAAATCATGGTGTATGGGGAGTTTAGTCCATGGATGTATATTTATGTTTTGGATTAACCTCTCTAATGATTTTCTAGTGTTGCTTGCTTATATGCTTGAATAAGAAAATATGAAATGAAGCAAACTGAACAAGAATATGCGAAGATCATAGTCTTGTTGTCCATTTGAATATGTACATATAATTAATGTAATATTTTTGTATTCAAATGCGATATAATAAGGGTGGGTTTATAATTTGGTTAGCTTCTAGGTTTGTCATGAAATTGACAAAGGGGGAGATTTTAAATGCCTCGGCTTGCCGAGTCCTTAAGTTTGTCAATTCCATGACTTGGGTAGAAGCACTTGCTAGAAACTTGAAGACTCAAGGTGATCGAGATTGAATATCATGCTCCATCGGATTGAAGCTCATCGTTATGGCAATCACAAAACAGGTATTTGTCCATAGATACTGTAGGTGGTACCCACATCTTAGGATGATCATTCCTAGACTTAGTTGAACACGTGGTAAAATCATAAAAATCATAGCGAGGAAGCTTAACAGTGAATTAGAAGCGAACTTGGAAATATGAATTAAGTTCACTATCAACTCAACCAATCATTCTCACCGGCCCCTCGATGGAGACACGATCTACCCATTGTGGTCAAAGACTGGTCGGTCATATTGACAAAGGTTCTGGAACATTGAACTATCATTCTAGATATGTCTCTGATCGAGCGTCTCGTATGCATCGACCCCTCGGTGATGAACTTAACGACCCCTCGCGGTCAACGACTCGTCGATGATAACTTATGAGTTATGGAACTTAGAACTCAGATGGACTCTCGAGAAAACAGACATCTTGGTATTTCAAGACTGATCGAAAGTACTTGGATCGAACCCTGGGTAAAGGGCGACAGGTCGTTCTAGGCAGGACAAGTTTCTGTAAATGAAACTCTGTCTCCATGGTGTTGCCCCAGAACGAGACCCTCATATGGACCGACCTTTCGGTACCATGACTATCGATCCATCGTTAACACCGACCTGTCGACCGGGAATTAATCATGCTGTTGTGAGTGCATTTAATGTGAAACGGTCTGGTGATTGAACGGTAATAAATATGAACACCTACCCATCGGTGCCCTCGACCCATCGGTACTGGACAATTTGAAAAAATGTGTTGACTCCTCTATAAATATAAGAGTTGTGTGATCATTTAATTATCTTCCTTGAACTGAAAGGAGTCATATACTCTAAGGAACGATCATCTCTCTTGTGCCTATAGTTGAGAATCATATACAACGATTCTATTGATTAAGTTAGTGAAAGAGAGAAAGAAAGGAGAAAATAAAAGATATAACTAGGAAAGATTTGGTAGAACCACTTTCCAAGTCACCCTGAAATTGTGACTGCTCAACGACGGCTAAAAGGTGGAGCGTCGGGATTAACTCGGGCACACATTGGGTGGATCTTTGAGAAGCACCTATCTTTGAGAAAGAGCTTCAAGACAAGTGCTATTTGGTTTTAATTTTGTTTTAAAACTTTGTCAGGTGAAAGGCTTGGCTCCGGAACCACTATAAAAAATCTAGAGCGTAGTCTCTGGCTCATGTTCGTTGGTGGAATTCACAACCAATTCAAATAGGTGGAATTCCTGTTTTACATGTGGTGGATGAAATTTCCAGCCAATTAAGTGAGGTGGAATTCCTACTCTAATTGTGAGGGTGTAAGTCCCCACTTAGTGAATTTGGGGATAGCTCAAGGTTGAGCTAGTCCTAACAGTGGATGTAGGTTGGCTATCCGAACCACTATATATCCTGTGTCCTTGTGCTTGTGGTGTTAGAACTAATTTCTTGTGTTGATTGTTTATCATATTTGCTAACACACACACTTGATTGTTATATCCACTACACTTAATTAATCAATCAAGTAATTTTTAAAAGGACCAACGATTTTTAGATTGACCTATTTATCCCCCCTCTAAGGTTAATCGTGTTTAGCACCAAAGTAAGAACTTTCAGAGTCCATTTCGAGGCAAAGAGGACTATGAAGTCCCTCAACCTAAAATTTTCCAAGGTGATAGAAACAAGAAAATACCAAAGATAAGATCAAAAGTTGTTGATCTTATGGGGTTGTTGAAGACATGTCAATAACAAAGGAAAATAAGGGGATAATGTGTGGGTTTTGTGCAGAGAAATCAACAGCAATGCATGTACAATGGGAGAGAAAAGAGAGGTGGAGCCCACCTCTTGTTCTGTTGGGAGACCTCTTGTGTCTGGCGAGTGAATCGCCTGAGAGCATGATGAAATTACATAATTTTAGATTGGCGATGGATCAATACGATGGCTTGCAGGTGGTGATGGCTCGCCCAAGTTTGAGGCAGCCAATTCAGGTTTTGAGAATCTAAGTTCGTTTTGCTCGATGGTGTGTTTGATAACACATGTTGTCCACATAAGCATGTGTAGCATTTTCTATGGGCCTAAGTGAACTCTTTAGAAGCACGTGGACCTTAGGTGAGTGAGTGAATTGTTTCAAAAAAAATAAAATTATCGCATTCTGGGTTCACATCCGGGTTCGGGACGTGACAGATAATGCTACTGTGTGAGATGATAGAAAGAAGGTTAAGAAGAGAATGAAGTAAAATAAGACAATGAAGAAGAAAGAAGAATAAGACCCACACAAGCTCGTTGGCTGCAAGCCGAGCACCCACCTTGTTGGAACCCAAGAAGTGATAAGAGAGAAAAAATAAAGATAAGAAAGAGGAAGATAGCAGCACAATCCCCAGTTTGACCGAAATTATCCATTGGTAATTAGCTTTATCTTACTTGTTGTTTTCATTATTATTTTATTGAATAAGGCCTCTAAATAAATGTATGGCAAATGTTATAAATAGATTTGAATATTTTGAAATTCACAAAGGTTGAAGTTTTCTCTCCCAAGTTTGGTGAGATTTATTTTCCCTTTTGAGTTTAATTAAATTTATTGTGCTGAATTGATTTTAATTAGATTAAATGGGATTATTTGATTTCATTTTGAATTTAAGTTTCAACTGTTGCATTTACCTTCCATTATCTAATTAAAAAATAATTCCACAATTTAATTAAATTTCATTAGAAAATTTTTTGAGTTTATGTCGTACTTAAACATGAGAATGAGTTCTTCGAGTTTAGACCGCACTTAAACCAGAGAATGCCAATTTTTGGTTTTCTTCACCAAAATTCGTGATTCGGCCCAAAATCCCGAACCTAAAATTCAATTTGCAGTTTGCACTGCATCACCTTCTTGCTTAGGTGATTTGGGGCTAAATTATTTGATACTTGATGTTATAGTTTTATATTTATAACTCACAAGCGTTCGAACCATTTAATATTATAGCATATGAGTGTGAGGTCGAGCCCATAAGGAACATGCAAAGTATATGCAAAAACAAATATATGAAATTGAAATTGTGTGGTTTAAGAAAAATAAATCTTAGAAATAATCTAAACATGAAAGTCAAAATTCTAATTTTAAAAATATTTTATTAGTTTAGAAAGTTTCTAAATTTATAAAACCTTTCTAAGAATTGAATTATCATCTAAAATTAAAATTTAACCATTATGAATTTTAATTTTCATGAAAAACACCCATCTAGAATTTACAAACAATCCCCTCTCAATTAAAAAAAACATAATTAAGATTCAAACAAAATAATTCTAACCTAGCTCCAAAGAATTTGAAAGCATTGAATAAATGAAATAAACACAAAAATAAAATACATTGGTACAATTGGACATAGTCAAGTATTCAAGTTGGAATGATATATCATATTCTGGACAAAATAAATTCACGACTTGGACTATGGAATTCACTTAAAAATCTAACTTCATTCAAGTCTTTCATCAAATTTAGTCCCCTAATTAATTGAACCTTAAATCTAGATTAATCATGTTATTTCTTTGATCTAAAATTAGTTGTTCTAAAAGAACCTCGGTCTTAGATTAGTTATGTTAATCAAAGATCTAAAATGTGGCTGTCCAAATTAATTACCAAGGGAGTAGTCAAGAACTAAATGAATCAAACCATCATGATAAATTTGAAAATTGGACTTTCCAATAATCTAAATAAATATGCCTTGAATTTATTGATGGGAAAAAAATAAAGAATTACAAAACAAAGGAACTCGATTTGAAAATACAAAAATTACAATGTATAAATTAAAAATTCACCAACCTGAAATCCCTTGTGAAATTCAAACTCTGCACAGTAATTCTCTCATCTCCTTATTTCAATGTCAGCTCTATCTTGGTCTGGTTTAATTTTCTTGTGGCCTGACACCTCTATTTATAGTGTTGAAAATAGATTGCATTAGGCAAGGCTTAGAGAAAATTTCTCCATAATCCTTTCTCCAAAATTCTCTCTTCTTTAATTAGCGAAATTCTAAATTCACTGTCTATTCCAAGCCATGGGCGAATTCTGGGAGAAAATCTCTCATGATTTTCGAATTTTGGATTAGTTTTGAAAGTAGGTGGGAATCCCATTTTTTTACACATGCACCAACTTACAGCTCAATTTTGACATCCGAATCACGAAATGTTCGTGAATATAAAGTTTTAGCCCTTTAATTCTTCATTCTAACGCAGTAAGAATTGACACAATCGGACATCGAAGTGAAAATTTATGGCCAAAATAATGAAGGTGCGTCAAAATATTCCTTCTAAGATTTCTCCCAAAATTCTCTTTGGCCAATCCAAATCCCATTTTTTATCTCTTCCACAATGCTTCACACGAAATTCATTGTGTCACCTTTGCGTTACATAGCAATTGCATTCTTTTCCTTGGCTTGCTTGATCATGAAGGATTTGGAATTACATGGCACTTCCAGATTGCATAGGACCCACTTGTATTTGTTAAGCCACATCATCAATTTTGAGTTACAAAATTTGAATCCACTGGGCTTGAATTTGACTTGGACCTGGATCACATGCTTGGGCTTTTATCTGGCTTGACTCATAAACTTCAATTGCAAGCTTGAACTTTAGGCTGGACTAGTGGGCTCACTAAAGTCTTGTAAATTTTACCATCTTTACAATTAAAAATAGTCTAAAAATATTATCATAATTTAAACTCTAATATGTGGATTTGAATTAAAATAATTTACAATAATTTTCGAAATGAGGTGGTAAAATTACAAACTTTCCAAAAATATAAACATGCCCCACTTTTCTACATTTCCTTCCAACTTTATTCTCTTTTTTTTTTTTTGTATTTTCCAAAATAATCTACAAAACGTAAAAACAATATTAAACATATCTAATATACAAAAAATAAAGACTAACTAATCTTAATATCAAGGGTAAAAAAATCATTTTCTAGTGTTCATCACTTGATGCTTAGCTTTCGCCCAAAGCATTGAGGGAAATGTGTGAGTCCCTGTATGAACGATTGATTGGAAAGAAGTGGTCGAGGCTGGGAGTATGGCCTTGATGTGGTCTATGACGTAAATTGAGTGCTTGGAAATTGGGAAAATTGGGGCTTTTATCCTAGTGTGAATGAAAGGCTTGATTTGCATGAAATTAGACTTATTAATGTTTTCCTTAGTGTTTTTATTGTTGAATAGCATCTAATCCTTCCGGCGCTGATAATCGCCTACCCGTAGGAGACCCGAACTCACCTTTGGAATGCTAGGTGAGGGGAACTTCACACTTAAGTTGGTTTAATTTAATTAAAGCATGTTTGTGTTGAATTTTGTCTCACGGGTTATCATATGGGATAGTGTAATACGAATATGTTGATTGATGCGTGTTAAATACGTGAATAGGACGGTGTGAAGTTAGACCTGGTGTATAAGGGGCATAACTCGCAAAATGCATGGAATTTGTATGGGATAACTGTTGAGAAAGAAAGACGAGTTGGATTAAGATGCCCTAGAGACGGTATTAGTCACCTTCCAATGTGAATGATGTATATATGTAAATTGTGACGATATGAGCTGGCATCGACCACTATGACATGTGCTGGCTGAAGCATGCGAATGTTAATATGCCTGTGTATGAGAAGTGACATTGTATATGGTAACATGCTTGTGTATGATAACATGTCTGTGTAGTGAATTGACATAAGCATGATGATATGCTTGTATATGTGGATTATTGTAATGCATGAGATTGTGCTTAATGCTGTGAGATGGTATGATGTATGAAACCACGCTGATGTGTTTGAATTAGTGTGATGAATATGAGATGCCTACTTGTGCTGATTAGTATGGCAAATAAAAGAATGGCCAATTGTAAGCATTCATGCATGTGTCGTGGCATGGTTCAGTGGGGGCATTAGCATGACATACATGAGCATGATGGGTAGATAGGAGAGGGTGTGTGAGTCCGGGTGTGTAGATCCTGTTGATATAATTATATGGCCCCAAATTACAAAAGCTTGGAAGTGGCTACATGTGGGTTACAATGTAATTGGGTACACAGAGTAAGCAATACTGAGCACGCAGAGTAACTCGTGTCGGACACACAGAATAAGTCGTGCCCGACACACAAAGTAAGCCATGTCATTCATTCGAGTAAGATGCGCCCATGTCATAGTTACAGATATGTGATTGAGCATGTAGAGTAAGCCGTGCTGAACACACAGGATAAGTCATGTCAGACGCACGTCGGGGATTATGTTGATTTATATAGCCTGGAGATGTGTGATGCTCGTAGATTGTTGGATGATGAGACTATGGTCTGGCTGAGTGGGTACCCAGGAGTTGTGTGAGAGGCGATGCATTGCACGACATGTATTTCATTGAGCATCACATATGAGACATTGTATAGGGATAAGAACATAATGTGAGTATCACTAGAACATGAATGTGGATGTGCGAATATGGTGTGATTATGAATATGGGATGTATGTGTTGCGTGCTTGACTCTCCTAGCGGGGCTTTGTATGTTCACCCATATTAATTTCAAGAACTGTCGTGGAGGCGGGGTTCGAGGGACCTAAAAGACGAGTGTAGGAGTTACTACATCGAAGACCCTAAATTATGTTTTGTAGTTTATAGAAATTTGGAATGTTGAGTTATATGTCGTGTTTTGTAATTAAGATTAAGTTGTGTAGACTAAAACCGTGATGATGTAATGTTGAACTATGTTTACATGGATTGAAATGTGGACTGTACACCCGAACTTATAACGATGTTGAGACGTGGAATCGATAGTGATGAAATAGAACAAAATAATATGATTTATATGACTGTGAAAGAAAATTGGGACAGGTTGAGAAATCTAGACTGAGGATCTGGCCAGGAAAGGTCTCCAAAGTTCCATTTTCAGGGGAAACTCTGCCGGATTTCCAGTAGGATTCTAGGACCTCCGTGGGGGCTTAAAGTGATGGGTTCTTCCCTTTTGAGCCCAAGTTCCACATGTGAAAAATAGACGTTTTAAAAATAAAATAAAAATGGTCACGTGTCCCTAAGGTCAGGGCGTGACAGATATCCAGGTGTTTCACCTGATTAATCTTTGGAGCATGTGTAAACTTCGCAATTCAGACACACTGAGTACAAAACAATGAGGAGTGTCCCTTTTTATGTCGAGGGGGACTTGATCCCAATACTTCCCATGAATAAAGGCATGTTTTGACTACTAAGCCAACCCCTCAAGATTAAAGATGCAAAAAATTAAAAACATAATTAATATAATAAAATTTTAAAATTTTGAATCATAATTTTATACTTTGATCTAAGCATTTTATTTTGTTTTATGAGTTATACATTAGATTTGATAAAGATTCTTTCTTAACCTAGTCTCAATTTCTACCATAGTTTAACCATTACAAATGCTTATTTTATAGCCGAAAATAAAATTCAACCTATCGTATATCCAAAGTACGTAATTGTGACTAGAGTCCTGGCTGAAGTTAGTCATTCTTTTCTACCTTTACATTAGAAGGATAACATATCTCGGTAATTCTTGGGAGTGGATAAATGTGGACATATAATTGCTTGTCATGCCCTTCCATAGTCAACTAACCCTATGGTGGGGTCCAAGTTAGATATGGAGGCATGTAAGATTTGGAGGGGAGTCAGAGTTTGTAAATAGTTTGGAAAGCAACTTATGACATCTAGATCACCAAACATGGCCCCCACGTATGCAGATTGGGTCCCTACTCCCTTATTATCATTCATTTGCTCTGGTACAGGACACACTGAAAATAATGTACCAAGATTTCAGCAAATGAATGATAAAAAGGGATCACGTGGCTAACTCAAAAGGGGTTGGTCAGACAATGAAGAAACTTCTTTTATAAACGGAGGTTTTGAGTTTGATTCACAATTAATATCTCTCTAGGCTATTCTCGGTAGTTGCTTACCCGATGTATGTGGGATTGGGAGGCCGAAGTTATTTAATTGATGTGTGTGGGACTGGGAAGCTTACACATGCTCCAAGAATTAGTCGAGTTAAAATGTTCCCTGTCCAAATACAAGTGAAACCCTTGGACACCTATGTCATAAAAAGAAAAAGGGATGATCTGATGGTCAAGATGTTCACCTCATGAAGTGGAGTTTTGAGTTAGATTCGTGTTCAATCTCAGCACGCCACTCTTCATAAACTTAATCGGTGTGTGTAAATTGAGATATTTCCATATGCCCATAAAATTAGTCTTACCTCAAATCCGGTGGCGATACATATGTTATAAAAAAATAGATGATAATGAGGGATGAGAGAAGCTTCATGACTTCATTATTCCTTAGTTTTCAATTCATGGGTGAGTTGGGTTGTAGTTGGTGAGTCTCTAGACTAATTTTAATGAGTGGGACCCAACACCTATAGTCCACAATCTAACCCAAAGTCCCATCTCATTTCTCGCTTTAGTTCATTTTGAAAAAAAAAAAAAGATCACAAAGATTTGCAATTATGGACTTGATGTGGCTTACAATATTCATTGATGGGTGCAAGTCACATACAACAGATAAATAAAGAAGCATTGAACGAACCTCTTCGCTTCTCATTTATCATGTCATGAGATTTACGCTGAGATATAACAGCCTTTAAATCCTATTTCAATATACATAGACAGGATCAGACCTGGTCCAAATCCAATTCCTACTGCTCTGTTTTTTTTTTCCTTTTTATTCAGAAAACCAACTGGCAAAGAAAGCAGGGGAAGAACATGGAAATCAGTAAGGTTTTCTTCCTCCATTTTTTTTTTTAATTCTATATTGCAAGTAGAATCAGTTGAAATATGGATCAGCGGGTTGTGATCATGAATTTCTTCACCACCATTTTCTTGTATTTCGTTCCTCTAAGCTTGCCATTCGTGCTTGTCGATGGAAAGTAGAAGTCTGTAGAAAGAAACAGCAGGAAGATTCAGGTAGGAAAACAGAGTAACCCATTTCCTCTGTTCTTCATATCCCTACACCTGTAGACAAGATTTCCCAATCTCTCTCTCTCTCTCTCTCTCTCTCTCTCTCTTACAAGGCTATATTTGTCTATGAAAAAAGATTCTTCTCTTCCTAAATCTCTTTATTCGTTTGGTCTGATTTTTTCCTTCTCCCTCTCTCCAGAACCCTTTATCATTCTCTGTTCTTCTCCAAAATGAGAGACATCGTTTCTTGTTTCACCGAACATGCCATCAAGGTATCAGATACGTCTTGTTCGGGCTCTTCAACTCAGGTTCCATCCATTAAAAGTGCAGTCAACTGCCTCTACAAAACAAAACTCTCCACCCAAAAGCAGCTCCTAATCACGATCACGTGGTGCAAGAACCCTATGGGACAAGGCCTTAACATCAGTGTGGGAGACGACCCTTCACTCGTCTGCAAGATCGATATGAATTCCCGACAATTCTGGAAGAAGAAAGGGTCTAGATTGTTTGAATCCGGAGAAACTAAGATTGAGGTCTTCTGGGATCTTTCAACAGCTAGATTTGAATCAAGTCCTGAACCTGTGGGGGGTTTCTACGTCGCTGTCGTAGCTGATTGCTCCGAACTTAGTCTGTTACTCGGAGACATGGCAAAAGAAGAAGCTTTCAAGAAGTTCAACACCAAAACCCAAATTGCTGATTTCTTTCTAGTAGCTCGGAAAGAACACTTACTTGGAAAGACTCTTTACTCAACCAAAGCTAGATTCTGCGAAGGTGGAGCAGATCACGACATCTTGATCAAGTGTAGGGAAGAAAATGGGGTGATGAAAGATCCAGAGCTGTGTGTTTCCATTGATGAGAAGAAGGTGATTCAGGTGAAGAGACTGCGTTGGAAGTTCCGAGGAAATCAGACGATATTCATCGATGGATTGCCGGTCGACATGTTGTGGGATGTCCATGATTGGTTCTTCACTCCTGGTTGTGGGTATGGTGTGTTTATGTTTAGGAGGAGAAGTGGGTTGGAGAGTAGATTGTGGTTGGAGGAGAAGATGCATCAGAAAGAGCAGGAGAAGGTTGTGTTTTCTCTACTAATCTATGCTTTTAGGAACTCATGAAATTATAAAACATGTGAGTGATCATTTTCTTTATCTTGTTAATTTTCATTTAAAGGGACTACTATTTTCTTACGATTTTCAATTTCATTCTAGAGGGGTTGCTCCTTTAGAATTGAGAATACAAAGTTGTTCGAGATGATCTCTCTCCCTCTTCTCTCACTCTTGCTTCTGTCTCTGTGATTTCCTCTGCTAGGGATGTAATATTGTTATTGCTACTTAATCTGGTGTAGTTTATAGATAGATTTGGGAATTGAGGAATTTGAGAGAAAATGAAGAGACTAGGCTACATTACACGCAGAGTCCCAAACATGGCAGGCCAGTCAGATTGGAGAACCCTTTCACTGAAAGTGCAGCTGCATAAAGACATACCTCTGTATGATAAATGTAGTTAGGTGAGCTGGTGACCGGAAACATGGATGGATATTTTTGTTTCCATCCATTTCTTGTATGCCTTTGCTGCCCATTTAGTAGTTTCATTAAGAGTTTAAAGAAAATTACTTCACCTTTATCCAACACTTTTGCTCTAAATAATTTATTTATTTATTATTTACTTATTTTTAAGTCCAAGACATCTAGGTCTATTAGATCACCTGAGTAACTCTTTGCAACGTGTGGAAAAAACTATGTCCAAACATATTGAGTAAAACTAAAGGAAATGCCTCTTATATGTTGAGAGTGGGACTTGAACCCATAACCTTTATTTTAAATGTTAAAAGAATTCTTATTTTAAACTTTCCCGTTTTCAATATTTTTTTTTTTTAATTTCTCCTGATCCCAAAGTTTTTTTAAAATGATTATACAAGGTGTAAACTTATTTTCTAAGTTTGAGGAAGGTTGAGTAATTTTATCATCAAAACAGCTTCCCGATAATAGATTGTAAAGTCAACTACTTCGCAACGTCTATCAGATTAAGATACACTATGACTGTTTTCGATTTAGTGTAAATCATAGTATATCTGTCCATCTATAAACAGTCTTAATAGATTGATGATATTGGTTTTCATTAACAATTATATAGCGATATCGAGATATGATGATTTGTATCGAATAAGAGTGAACTCTACATTTAAAATTAACTCTACTTTATTAAAATTTACCATATAATCAACCTTAATCATATTTTAGCTCTACTGATTATTTTACTTCTTTTTTTAAGACCAAGGTATCCAAACGTCCCATATGAATTTTCAAGTTGTCCCACCTGACTAATTCTTGAGACATGTATAAATCTCTTAATTTGCAAATATCGAATAAAAAACTAAAGAGAGAAACCCTTATTATCAGTTATTTTACTTTAGAGGGATAGATTCTTAAAAAGAAATTGATCTTTATTTTAACCGCTGATTTTAATGCATTTAATCTTGAATGACTCAAGCTTTTTAATTACTGGTTCATCCATAATTTTTCTGAGTAAATTTGAGTCAATTGTTGTACAACGTTGTATTGTACTGTTAGGAAAATATTTTGACGCTGTAAAAAACGAAGAAAGCATAAAATATTTCGTACCTGACAGGCACACCTAAAGTTGGAACAGCATTAACTTTCACAGAAGAAGGGTGAGTTGAGTTTAAATTTGTTCACCTACGAGAGTTCTAATTCTATCAACGATTAAGATACATATCAAATTTATATTAAACTAGACAAGGGAGTGCATCTCACCCTAATGCGTATGGAATTATGAGGCCAACTGGATTTTTAATTTTGAGAGTCACTATATTATATGATCTCAAGACAAAAAGATTAACCAATCATACAATTTATTTCTCTTTTTTTTTTTTTAAATCAGGATATCCAACCATCTCACCTAACTAATTTATGGGGCATGTGTAAACATCCTAATATATATATGTCGGATAAAGAATTAAGGAGAGTGACCCTTTTTGTGTTGAGGGAAGATTGATCTCAAGACGTCTCATAAACAAAAGTAGAAATTGACTATCAAATTAACCCCAATTTTTTTTTTTTTTTTAACATAAATTTAATGATTTTTAATGGTTGTAGGACTCTAGAGCTACCCTTAGCCATCAACTAGTTGATAAGAGTAGAATCCTTCTGTGACGATCTGACCCTACCCCGTCTTGATATTGTCCGCTTTGGATTCTACCCGACCCGTACGATTTTGCTTTAGGCCCTAGCCCATATAGTCAGGCCCAAAAGGCCGCACAATAGGGAGGGTTGCCCCCTTTCAAATAAAGCCCCCACCACCGAAGCTCCCAACCGAATCCACCCCCTTAAGACTAGAGTCATCCCCGGCTCTGCCTCGTCACACTGACAAGGGTCCACACATAGACAAGCAAGTCACATAAGTAAAGAGCCCTCACAATATGAGTGTTGAACCGTGCTCTGATACCACTTGTAACGACCCAATCCTAACCCATTGTGATATTGTCCGCTTTGGGCCCTACCCGACCTGCATGATTTTGCTTTGGGCCCTGGCCCACATGACCAGACCCAAAATGCCTCACAATGGGGAGGATTGCCCCCTTTCGAATAAAGCCCCCACCACGCAAGCTCCCAACAGATGTGGGACCTTTGGGTGGGGGTGGTACACCTTCTTTCTATTATGCACCCCTTGGGTTCATTTGTTGGTTTATCTGAAATAAATTTCAATTGAAAAATGAATTACTGTATAGAAGTTTTGTTATGAGAATAATTTGATAGGTAGTCTTTAATTTAACATTTTTCATGTTTTCTTGCTGCTAATACTGGTTACTAAATGAGTCAAATACTTGTTATATAAGAAAAATACTGGTTACTAAATGAGTCTAGCTCAGTTAAATCAACTCGCTCAATAAATTGGTTGGAATTAGTAGGTGACTAGTTAGGTCAACCATTTGATAATGGATTTGATACTAGTTGATTTTCTCAATTGTAGAGAAATTAGTCTAATCGAGTCAATCAATTTATGGTTTGATTCGGTAGTCAAGTAGATCAATATATTTAAAAAATGAATCAAGTCATTTATAACTTGAATCAACTACTGCAGAGTTGTTCGAGTTAGATAGTCTATCTAATAAATGGGTAGGAGTTTCTGTAAGGTGAGTTACGTAAACCAATTAATAAATACATTGGATTGGTCAACCTAATTAAGGTCAATTAAGTACTAAGTACTATGGTTGGGTGAGTTTAATAAATGAGTCAAGTCGGTGTGATTGAGTCAAAACATTTATATTTTTTAAATATTGTTTATTTTTAGAAATAACAATTGAGGTAAAAAATATTTAATAAAATATTTTTGTATAGGTGAGAACTAAAAAAATTCTCCCAACTGAAATTTGTAATCATCATCATTATTAAACATATGGGGTCGTCGACTTTTCAAAGAGTCTCAAATTTAAGCTACAATATATACTAAATTTGAGTTCATAGACGCTGGAGACAATAAAGTTATGTTGATGCAGGTGTAGGGTCGAATTAAATGAGAACCTATCAGTAGTTATGCGGTTTCAGAGTATGGCCTTTGGAAAACCCACACAACCGATTACGAATCGTAAAATGATTATGTCTTTGTAAGGGTTTGTTCAAACAATGCCCAAAACAGTTGTACAAGTTTTTCAGAAATTCATATTAGTGTATGGAATTATATAAATTAGGCCTCTTCTAATTGAATGTGATTAAGAATTGCAGAAACATAATTAAAAGAGAACAATGGTAAATTCGAACAAGGTACAACCTAATCTATGAAAAATCAAAGAGAGTAATTAAATTAAAATAAACCGGTAATTACTTATAATATAGAATTAATCCCAGTCTAAGGTCCTAGATTTTGACAAGGGTCGAAGCCCAACATAAATCCACAAGATAACTCCAAGAGCCTTTTTTTTTTAAATAGTTGTATTCAATTGTATGAAATTCAACTACTACAAGGTTTTTTATAAAGAAAATATGCAAAAAGACCAAATTGGCCTTCCCTTTCTAAGAAATTCCTAAATAAACAACCTATTTAAAGTAGAATGTAGTCTAATTTGACCATTCTATCTTAACCTTACATCAAGTCATGTGGCTTATTGAACGACTAAGATTAAAAGACAAAAATACTAAGTAGGCAAGCTTCTTCACCTACTCTTTCCATCTCATTTTTCCACCTACTCTTTCCACCTCCTTTTTATTCTAGATTTGAAACTTGGGTCCACTTGCATCTTGATTTTGACCTAGTAAACATTTGAATTACGAACATTTCATGAATAAAAAGTTGTAGCCCTTGAAGTCTTCTTTCCAAAGCAAAAGAATCAAGTCATTCGGACATCAGAGTGAAAAGTTATGACTAAAATATTGAGACTGTGTCAAAACCTTCCTTCCAAATTCATTTTGAAGTTAGTGCCAAATGTCACTATAGGAAAGGAATTGGGCTTTATGGAGTAGGTTTGGATATGAGTCTAGCCTGCTTAACGCATGAACTTGGACTTACATGCATATCTAGATATTTGGGCCTTGAGCTCAGAGTAACAAAGTAATTAGGTTTATTAGACGGAGTCCAATATTGTCTACCTTAGGCAATTTGGATCATGGAAGCCAAATCAATTTGTATTAATGTGATTAAGGTCCATTAGGCCTGGTGCCTCCATCACATGCTTATAGAGTGATTTAACACAGTACAACAATGGTTTTGTTATCATTGAAATTATCTATATATCCATGGTTTGAAACCTTGGGGTCAACAGAGATGATAGAAATATGACATAGAACTATGTTGTTGTGATTGAATGGGATGGAATAGTGGCTATTCAAATATGTCTGAGGGAAACCTCATTGGAGTCATATTTTAGGGGAAACTATGCCGAATTTTCGATAGGATCCTCTAACCTTCGAAAGAACTTAGAAATGGTAGGTTTCTCATGTGTACCCAAAGTCCCATGTGTGAGTGGACTTGGCATGTGCATGAGGTTTTCAAAAAACAAAAAAAAAATGGTCAGTGTCCCAAGGATCGGGACTTGGTCTACATTTTGGGTACATTGAATTGAGTTTCTAAATTAAGCACATGCTATTCAAGACACTTGCTATTTTGGCTTTTGCTTTTCTTTAGAACTTTTTATTTTTAGAAAGTGGGTGTTTCTAGCAACCGTCTAATAATCCAAGATACCTATTATTTTTGAAAAGTTGAAAAGTTTTAGTTCCAGAAACCCTGTTATATTTGGGAGTTCATATTTTTGGAAAGCATCTAATTTTTTCAGAGCTACTTATTTAGAGATTCTATTTTTCAGAAACTGCTATATTTGGAGAGTACATATATTTAGAAACTTCTATTTTTGAAAAGTGCTTTCTCCAATCCTGGGATAAATAAAGAAAGTTGATGTGTAAAAGTTTCATCCTCACAAACTACACTTTAGAGTTGTTCTCTAGACTTTATTGTTTGAAACAGAGAGACAAATCAATAGCAGATAATGCAGAATAGTTCAACCTTCTACTGGCTCGTAGCAACATGCGTGAATCAAAAGAGTAGAGCGTCACTAGATTGATCAACAGTTTGAAGCCTGTAATCGCCATGCAATGGTTCCATTCGACTAGCAAGTTAGGATTGGATGATATGTAACTATAAATAAAAAAATTAAGAAAAAGATAATTTACTTCTCAATGAAAGAGAAAACTTGAACTCAACTTGGGATGATCCGAATGGGTGTGCAAGCCCTTTATTTATGGTGTTTGGACTATAAAAATTAACAAAAATAATTGTCTTTTCTCACGCTATGACACCTTATTACAAAATAAGTCATAACTTTATATACATATGTTGAAATTGTACAAACTTGAACTTGTTTGAAAGGGTATTGAAAAAACTTTCCAATGAAGAATTTCATGAAAACCCAAAATCGTTTAGTACATCAAATAAGCCTACAAAGGTAAACCTTTTGTTCTATCAATCTCTCATTGAAATCATCTTAGCATCATTATTACATCATTAAAAAAAAAATCAAATAGAAAAAGGAGGTGACGCCCAAGCTTGCAAGGATCCTCTTTCTAATCTTATCCTCAAAGTCAATTCATCTGTACTCCAGCAAGCTGTCCAAAACAAAAATTACCCTGTTGACCAACTTGGCCTAAACTCAAATTGATTTTCTAAAATATTTAATTACTGTATGATTCTCGGTTTTATAATTCTCTCTCATAGTTTCATGGTTTGACAAAATTTTGATACCGCATAGTTGGCACAATTTTGACTCTCTTATAAAAATGCATTAAATATTTTTTTCACCATTTTTTAAGCATATTTTTTTAAAAAAAAATTAAGATTTTGTTGACCAATCCAGTTAGCCATAAAATTTGATTTTCACCCATTAATATCCACACTTCACAAAGACCAATTCTACTTCTACTTCAGATATTTTATTTACCAACCTTCATTTGCTTCTGTTTCCACTGGTAATTCCCTATAAGTCTACAATGCATCTTTCTCATCTCTCTCTTATACCTTTATCATTGACTAAAACTCTCTGATTTTCATTGTTATAGATCTAAAATGATCCAAGTCCCTAGCTCTTCTCTCTTTACCTTCGGAATCTTATATATTCCCTTTTCTTCTTCTCTACTTCCTAGTTTCAAGCATAGAACATGCTATGCTTCATACTTGATTTTGTTTAGAACTTTATTTGCAGCTCTTTTGGCTATCTTACAAATGTTTAATTCTTCTTTTCTCATTGTTTCCTGCTACTTCTTAAACTGAAACCTCTTTTCATCTTTAGCCTTTTGGACTTCCGTATTCCACCACCATGTTCCATTATGGAAGTGCCTTATTTCCTAGCGATTCTTCCAAAGTGTCTTTTCCTACTTTTCTTATGCCACTAACTGTATTACTCCACATCTCATTATGACTAAGTCCTTGTTCCAAAGATCAGATGCTAGAGGCCTTTCTTTAAGGTTTTTTTGCCTCATCTCCCTTAAAGTCCCACCACATTATTTGGAGAATCGTCATTCTTCTGCTTAATATTTTTTTTTAAAGTCTAAAAGTGTCCAGACATCGCACCTGATTAGTCATTTGAGGTGTGTGAAAACCCCCTAATCCACATTATTGGATAAGTCTGTGGAGAGTGACCCTTCATTAGAATCAATAGAGATTGAATTCAATACCTCAATCCCAAATTTTTTTTGTCTCAACCACTAAGTCAACCCCTTAAAGTCATTCTTCTGTCTAATATTCTTCAACTTCTATTGTCAACATCCGTTACCAACAACTCATATTGACTAAGACTCTCTCCTAGACTAAGCATAGAAATGTAAAAAACTTTTCTTCACATCTTAATAAAAATAATAATTTCTTATATTTTTTATCTACATTGTCCACTCTTAAAAATGAGAGGGAGTTCCTCTCTTCTTTCAGAAGAAGGTATTTAATTATTACCACCAAAGGTCACTACAAATTCTAAAATCAATTCGTCCATTTCTTTCCTCCTACAAATCCATATCCTCCATGTATAGTTTTATACTCATGACTTTTATTCCTTATGGCTATTTAGGTCACTGCCTATCATAATATTTTCCTCTTAACTATGTTTACACCAACTCATCCATATTACTCTAAAAGGCTTGTTTTTCTCTTACAGTCATACTTGTAGTACACAGACACTTATGATGTTATACTTATCTAAAACTAGTTTAATCAACTAACATTCATAATCATTCTCATTAGGTTATTATCAACCAAAATACAGTCGATTTTTAGAATCCGTCCATTCCAATAAAGTTTCAAACCATCACCTAAATCCCTAACTTTGTCTTCCTTTCAGTTAGTCTCCAATACACACTTTATTTATATTTCTCCCTTTCATTACATCAAATAACTATGCACTCCTCTCAAAGTGCCAATATTTCAAGATGTTAATCTTAGTTTCTTAGTTAACTTGCTTTTACGTAATCTTTATTATCTCACTCACAATACTTAATGTTTATAAAGCTTTCAATCTTCATCTCTCTCATCCATCAATAATTTAATTTACCAAGAATAATTAAGTTCTCCATCTTAAACATTTAAATAGGATGAACTTTGAAGATACTACTAAAAATAAATTTTAAAATAGATATTCTAAAGAACTTTTAAGACGCCTACTTATAGATGATATTTTTCAAGAAAATTTAAAGTAGAAGATTAGGTGTGAAATTTGAGATGGGATTTAACCTGACATGTATAACTCAACTTGAGAAATCAGTGGGCTAAGTTATTTATTTATATATTTAGGGTCGATCGTGTTAAAAAATGAGTATGAAATTCGAATCGAAATAAGTTGAGAAAGTTAAAATCAATCCACCCCAACCCATATTCCATAAATATAAAACACCAGAAATGAATTTTTTTTTCTTCCATCAAGCCCTAACCCTCCGTTGTCGTTCCTCTTTGCTTCCTCCTTCGACTTTGCTTTTCCGCAGCAAATCTCTGCTTTTGTTCCTTCAACTATGCACCCACCTCTCAGCGCCTCTCCAATCTCTCTCCGCCTCTCAACCCCTCTCCTCTCAGTTCTCTCCGCCTCTCAACCCTCTCCTCTGAGCTCTCACCGCCTCTCCTGCTCCTAATCTTCACTAGGACGACAACTCTCGATTTAGTATTCAGTACCCAATCTAGTAGTCTTTTGTTCTCTCTCCTTGATTGTGAGTCCTCTCCAGCTCTCAGTTTTCTCCGATTTTTTATCTTCATTGACTCTCGATGTTACAAGGCCGAGTCAACAAACTTGTACAAATTATTAGATATAAAAAATTATTTTTAAATAAATTTTTATTTCTTTGATATTTAAACTTTATTTATCAATTTTATTTTGTGCCGATAACTCAAAATCAAGTCGAGATCAATAATTTTTATATAAATTGGATTGAATTTATAAAAATTCAGCTCAACTCATCAGAATTCGTAACTCCTATAAAAGATTCTCTTGAAGTACGAAAAATCAAGAGAACCTCTACACTTTCAAGCTCTCTTGGAGATCACCATCAATTCACTTATTTGGATTGTATAAAAAAAAAAATTAATCACTATATTAAAAAAGGTCTAGTCAAAAGTCAAAGTATACCTATTTTTTGTTCTTTTTAAAAATCATAAATCCTTTAAAAAAAATAATAAGATTGAAAGCTCATCTCATGAGATAAATGAAATACATATAAACTAAAATTTCAATAAAAAATTTAAAACCAAACCATAGTCAAAATCAAAATCATTATATGTCTTGTCAAAATCACCATGTATCTTTTAAGAGGAAAAAAGGTATGATAATTTTTAACGACAAAAACCGAATGGCTCAATTTAAACCTTACAGAAATTTGATACACTTAGATTTATTGGGTGAACTTTTAACCCCCACCGGTCAAAATTTTATTGCTCTACAATAAAAAATAAAAACATAAACAAATGCAACCCTAGGGACAGAGTGCACCAGCAACCATGTTCTCTCTTCAGGAGGAGTTGAAGTATCCAACCACGTAAAAGAGGAGACGTATTCTATGGACCTTACTTGAGGCAACAACCAAACATGAAAACTATATATATATAGAAAGAGAAGCATAACTCAGTAACAAACGCTAGAATAGACACATGACATGGTTCTACACCAGAATTTACACTAGAAATCTTCAATGAAAATACAATAAAATAATTTCGAACAAGGATCAAGAAACAAGGAAAACATCGGCCCAAGAAATAAAATTTGAGAAGATGCACAGTAATTCCACAACAACCAAAAAAAAAAAACAGAGAAGAGAAAGAGCATCTTAAATAAGATTGGCTTAATATAGAGAAGAAAAGGAACAAAGGCAACACAGGTGATCAGCAAACAGTTACCATGTAAAGGATTGATTCACAATGGTTACTCAACGGTGAGAGAAAATCACTGAACAAGACGAAAATAAAAAAGAGAAGACAAACCTCAAGGAGAGTCTCTTACAGAGGGGAAGACATCATCCATTCCCTCCCGCTTTATTACTCATTATGATCCTCATAATCCACAACGAAAAACTCTAGTTATCTCACTACCAATAATCTCTACCATTCCCTATATCCCTCGTAAGATTGAAGAGAAAACATCCAACTTCAGGGTGTCGTCCTCAGTACTTGTAGTCCTTGACATGGAGAGACTCCGACACACCCTCTCCCTTTGCAGCATCACCCTTGTATGTCCCCAGGGTAGCCTCTGAATTAGCCTTGCACCGAGACAGGAATGCAGATCTCGCCTTCTCAACATTGTCCGTCTTTCCAGCCCATGTCTTGAGTGTGCTCTGCTGCAATGCCCTCCCAAAGGAGAATGACAGGCTCCACGGCTTCTTTCCTTTGAGCTTGTTCATCGCATTCAAATGCAGTGTGGCCTCCTCTTCACTCTGCCCACCAGACAAGAACACAATGGCAGGGACAGCAGGTGGTACCGTCCTCAGAAGGGCACGCACTGTATACTCTGCCACCACCTCTGGTGCCACTTTCTTCGCGTCTGACCCAGGAGTCACCATGTTTGGTTTCAGCAGCGTCCCCTCCAACAAGACATGATGATCATTCAGTGCCTTGTAGCAAGCAGCCAGCACCCGTTCAGTCACATCAGCGCACTTGGCAATATCATGAGGTCCATCAACCAAAATCTCAGGTTCAACAATTGGGACCAGTCCATTCTCCTGGCAGATAATGGCATAACGGGCCAAGCCATTTGCGTTCTCATTGATTGCCAATTGCGATGGCTCATTAGGGCCAATTTTGAGGACAGCCCTCCACTTGGCAAAGCGGGCTCCAGCAGTATAGTACTGCTGGCAACGCTGTGCAAGGCCATCAAGGCCCTGGGTGGTGGTCTCACCATTGGTGCCAGCAAGCTCAACAGTGCCCTTATCAACCTTGATACCAGGGAGGACACCTCCTTCCTTGAGGACCTCGACGAAGGGCTTCCCAGATGCTGTCTTCTGATAGAGGGTCTCCTCAAAGAGGATCACCCCACTGAGGTACTGAAGTGCTCCAGGAGTGCAGAACAGGAGCTCTCGTAGAGCCTGGCGGTTGGACTCAATGTTCTCAACATTGATGCTTGCAAGGCGCTTACCGATTGTTCCGGTAGACTCGTCGGCAGCAAGAATTCCCTTTCCAGGGGTACCAATGTAAGCAGCATTGGCGATAAGTTCATCTGTGAGGGAGTTGTGGTTTAGATGAAAATA
Organism: Chimonanthus praecox; assembly: GCA_022113865.1. NCBI lineage: Eukaryota > Viridiplantae > Streptophyta > Magnoliopsida > Laurales > Calycanthaceae > Chimonanthus > Chimonanthus praecox. Next base: position 20,263,009 of record CM039087.1, on the reverse strand, counting down.
TATTTGACGAAACAAGAAAATAGTATATAGCTAGACTGTTACAACACATTTGGATTAACCCCAAGGAAAGAATAAATGGCTGTTTCTCTGTACTTTTGGTATGGGGAGGCATTGGAAAACTGCAGATGGATGTCTATTATGCCTTCTACAGTGCAAAGGATTGTCGGAGTCAAATGCCAATGTTAACACATGTCAAATAACAAATCTTCCACTTAATGGTGCTCCCAATTTCATAATTCAGAAATGAAACCGAATCAACAAAGAAATAACCATTAAACTGCAAAACATGCAAAACGATTGCGATCTGGAATAAATCTGGTGGAGCAAGTAATCATTGATCATTATTGGGGCAAAGGAAGGCTGAAGTGACAGAAAAGGAATGGATTGAAGTCCAACTGCTTTACTACAACAGCAGTCATTCAAACCCACCTTACAGGATACATTGGCTCAACCATTTGGGCTAGAGAAGGATGGATATGAAGGGTTTCACAAATAATGAAGGCTAAATAAAAAGCACCATAATTTTATACCGTAAAATCATATTAGAGGCTTCCAAATAAACGGCCAAATAAACGGCTAGAACAAATCAATCCTACAGTTCAAGTCACAAGCTCCTGATTCAGTGGTTATGATCATCATCCCAAGAAATTTTGGTAATGCAATCAACATAATATATTTCTATCCAACAATCTAACATGCTTATTGGGGTTAAATGGGCAAACGATCCAACTACCAAGTTGGAGTATTATTATCATGCAACTTATGGAGGAAAAGAAAAAGTTAAGGTAGGGGGAAATGACACAATTTGCAAACAATAATGACCACAGTTACATTCTCCAAGCAAGCTAAAAATGTGACTTGCAATAGTTGGATGATATTTTAAAAAATCACAATGACAAGCCAGCCCTTGAAGCCTATCTAAGAGTACAAACATAACAGTTGAACAGTGCATCGGCAAGCCCCCCTTCACTAAGCTTTGGTTTATGTTTATCCACAAGTCATTCCGGGGGCAATGTAATTTCTATGATTTTCAAGTAAGTTTAGATACATTGTGACAGTGTATGATCTCCATTTAGATGGTCATGGTTTCCTTGAAATAAGCATCAGAAAATTATTTCAACAGGAAATGGAGTCCACAGCATCCAATTTTCACAAAAAAATGGAAGCAGAACAGAAATACATTAGTGCTTCACAACTTATAGAATAGTAAAAAGTGGCTAGGATCAGTAATGAAAATTACTATCATTCTTCCTAATACTCGTAACCACTGAGATGTACTACATCCAGATATGTTCATTCCTTCAAAACCCTATTTAAGGGCTCCAGAAGCCTAAGTAAATGATTAAAGAATTGGGAAAATGTTGGGAAATGATACGTTTTGAATGATCTTCCAAGAGGATTGAAAAGTTAACAGGGGAAAAGTTGAAAGCATTCATTTACTTCAATTTTGGGTGATTTGTGATGATTAAGTTTCTTCATGGTGGTAAAAATGGCTAGGATGATGATCATGATGACTTCTGGTGAACAACTTTTGGATAATTAGATAGTAGCTAAGGCCAGAGTGCAATCGGTGCCAATAGCATGAGGCTCAAAGCAGACAAATAGACACAAACCAAACTGAGATTTTTAGACAACATGTATCTATATCCATCACGACACCAATATTCAAAAACAAATCAAATTTTTATTCATGAAAACATATTATAAATATCAGATAAATGTATATTGTATATACCTGCATCAGAAGAGTTTCGAACAAGGTTTACTAGCTAATAACACATACCATCTAGAATACCACATCATTGTTACAAAAATAAGATTGATGTAGCATATAAAATAAAAGAAAAACATATGCATATTCGATTAAGATAAACCTGCCTTAGAGCTAGATGAGGCACAAATCAGTATGAAGCCTAGGCTCATGCCCAGGTGCATGCTTAAGCGCAACTGACAAATATGATAACTAAATTAGTCATGCAAAAATTCAAGGGAATCAAAATAAGCTAAAATCCAAGGAAACAAGTTGTTGACATTGATGAAAGCAAGCATAATGAAGTTGTGGGCTGCTAACAATTGGTAAAAACTTTCTCAATAGAATCTTTTGATTGATGAAACAAAATTTCATCTGACATGTTGCTGGGTCCATTGCCCTTTAAGACACACAGAGGGAACCACAACTGCCATCATCACGATGAATGTCATATCCCACATCCATCTAGGGTTGGCATTTTATGGTGTATCTTCCATTCAACATGATTAAAATAAATAATTTGTTCTTTTATCATTTACAACATATCTTGCATCCTAAGAAAGTCATTTCTTATTAGCACATTCGAAATCCTTAGAATGTGGTATTTATGGTCTTGGCTGAATGTGCCCAAAATCTCCCCAATGAGGCAGAACAAAGGAGTAAAGAACCAGCCTGGTTAGTAATTGATCACGTTCTTAACCACATATAGCCATTTGATCTAGTGACAAGAGATGATCCATAAATTTTTTTTTGAGGTGAGCAATGAAAAATTGAACAATTAGGAATTCAACCTAGAATATGGAAACAGTGCACCTTTTCAACCAGAAACGGGCACTCCTTTGTACTTGATAAGATACAAAAAGGTAACCACTAGCAGAATTATAGAAATTCGATTTACATCATATCCTTCATCACAATGAGGTAAAGTATTATAAAACAAGGTCAAGATTTCAGTCTCAGCAAGGCACTTGAGAAATCCAGAATTTACAATCCCAAAATAATAAATAACATCAAGAAAATAGAAGCATATTATGTTCCTATGTTAGTACAGAAAATGTGGAAAACATCTGCAAGTGTATTTAGATACAAGGCATTGATAAAGTATGAGATCGGGTATGAAAAGGAGGAAACATTTTGAGATTAACCTTTTTAGCGTAATTTAAGGTCCTTTCCGACAAATTAAGAAATTATCTTATGAAAAAACATTAACCAAGAACAGAACTTGGATTTTTATCAAGAAATTGTAAGATTAAGGAATTAGGCAAAAAAATAAGAAATTTGAGAGAGAGAGAGAGAGAGAGAGAGAGAGAGATCTGGGTCTGTCTTTAAACATTCAGTTAGGGCAAAAGAATCCGATAGATCCAACTACTTTTCCTTTTGTCCCAACTGTATGTCATGATTGATAGAAGAACGCCATCATTCAAGGATACAAAAATGTGTTTACTCATCCATTTATGCCTTCAGTTTAAATGGTTACTTTCTAAAAAGAACTTCCCCACCAGTAATCCAATCCTTGAAGTTCTGAAGCCAACTAAGAGATCAAATATGTTTTAAAAGATAAAAGTCCCAGACAAGAACATAGGTTCTAACCAGAACCAGGCAAGGATCAAAGGAAAACGATAACAATAATAAAATATAAAAAAGATATTTAAGATAATCCAAGAACAGATTCAAGAAAGAAGCAATTCAAAGTCCACTGTAAAACCCACTTACGAGAGATATTAACTTTAAGATGCTATTAAACAAAATTTAACAGATCCAAATCAGATCATTAGTCATACTAATCAGAAACCATATGTCAAGCTAAGAAAACCCAGATCAGATCAAAAATTTAAAACAAAATCCATATGTCAGAAAACAAAAATTACCAAGGCATAGATCTAGATCACAAAACCATAAACTCCGTGTAATTTTTCATAAAAACGCATGAAATTTATTCTCGAAAAGAAGAAGAAGAGAGAGATGTCTTACCGGCGTATTTACCACAAAAAGCAGACATGTTTTCTGGTATTGTAATAAGAGGGGCAGGAGGAGATTGGACGGAAGTTTTGTTGACTGGGGAGAGGAGCAGAAATAATGAGAAGAAGGGAAATAGGTGGACCATTTAAGGAAGAAGAGAGTGGCTTCCAGATCTTCGTCACGCCCTTGCCACGTGGACTGCAGGTCAGACTTGCGACACAAGAATAAAACATTGAAAACCGGTTTTGACGATAAAACGGCTTAAGTGTCGTTGGCCTTTCATGGACCATTTTATAAGTATGCATAAAATCTTGACTAGTCATGTAGCCACTCAGATTTCTTGCTTTTATATACCTATTTTTGAATTTTTGGTTTAAATTATCATTCTATTTCCACATATATATTCATCCTAATGAATACCTTAATATAATTTCCGTTCATTCGAATTATCAGTTTAATTCATTTTAATGAATGATTCGAATTTTGTGAATAATTGACATATATATATATATATATATATATATATATATATATATGTTCATTCAAACGAATGAACACTCATTCGAATGAAGTAAAAATACATTAAGGTATTCGATCGAATGACTGTATTCATTTGAACGAACTGAAAATGAACTAGCAGTATGTTCGAATCAGTTAAAATGCGGGGGTAGAATGTGAATTTCACCCAGAAAAATATAAATGGATGTGTAGAGGTAGGAAATCCAAGTGTCTCTATTGGCCATCAAAATCTTTTATACAACTCAAATCTCTTATTTATCAAATTTATTTATTATTAATTTAATTTTAAGCATCATTTTCACTCAATATTTATTGAGTGAATTATTAATTATTTTTAAATGATTTACTTTTATAAGTTTTTTCTAATAATATCACAATAAAAGCTTTAAAATTTTAAAATATTCTAATATTTCATTACTTAATAATACTAAAAAATGGCATTCATTATATTGATAATAATAGATCCTCGAGTAAAGATCGTAAAGAATGAACCAGATTTTATTTTATTGGTAAGGCCTAAACTTACTGACCATAATAATACTTTAGTGGACTTGATCTGATGTGAAGACTCTGGATTCTGGAATAGTTAGGCTCGGCCCATATGCCGAACCGAGAGTCTCAAACCAGACACTGGTTTCGAAGAAACTAGAAACTAGAAAGTGAAAACCACTCACAAAGTTTCTAAAACCGCCCACCCGACCCTAGTCTCTATCCATTAAACTTATTAAGTTTGTTGAATATTGATACCGAGAGCATGAAGCTTGGCCGATGGGTGAGGTTATTAGGTGGGAAGAATCTTATGCTCATTGTCACGTGACTTACGATTCATTGCCATCTACTTTTCTTTTCTATCCCTTTCCACCTTCCAAAATGACCTTTCTCTCCTCCGGGGTTTTTTTTAGGTTAGGTGCAGCACCCAGGGATTAAAATACCGGATTAACCGGTATATCGGCCGATATACCGGCCGGTAAATTTCTCTCTCTTCCGATTTTTTTTTTTTTTTTGTCAGATTTTTTTTGGATAATGTCGGAAAATTTTGGGCTTCTTGAAAATATAATTTTTTCATTAAATATCGGTCATATACATACTCAAATTATTTATTTAAGTTTCATCTATTTTCAATATTAAAATTAACAATAGATGATTTTAACTTATAAAAATATGAAAATGTCACATCAATTCTCTCAAGTCTCATCAATAAGTAGATCCTATTATATAATTAATCAATATAGGAAAATTAATAATAAAAATAAAAATAAAACTTCTTATTTCATAGCTCCACACATATTAAAAATTTGAATTAATGCCTATGTTATTGGGTAATTATAAATACATACTTACGTTTTCAATAATTTCAATTTCATTCCTAACATTTGAAAGTCATGTATAAATGAGTCTCTGTATGTATTCTAATGTGTGAATAATTTTTAGGAATAATAAAATATTAACTATGATAAGAGTCCATTTATGCTAAGATAATAAAATGACAAAAAGATTTTAGCCATCATGTATTTATGTTGCCATGTATACACCTCACACACTTTAATCTGCCGTGAAACTGAAACTTACTACAGTAATAAGACACTACATAGTCAGAGGCTTCATTGAAAAAAAGAACCTGATTTTTTTGATACATTTACACATTTTTCCACAATTTATCACATGAAAATGGGGGATTAAATGATAAAATTAAAAAAAAAACCTCATGTACTGTAAAAAACTACTTTTTTTACAGTTCACAAACACTAATCACTGAGAGGGTTGGGTTAAAAAATATTCATACGTTTTGGGTACATTTACATATTTTTTCGTAATTTATCACATGAAAATGGGGGATTTAATGATAAAATTAAAAAAAAATCCTCATGTACTTTGAAACTGAAGTTTTTTACAGTATACAAATACTGCTCACTGAGAGGGTTGGTTTAAAAAATATTCATACATTTTCGGTATCTTTACATATTTTTTCATAATTTATCACATGAAATCTAGGTTTTTGTTTAAACATTTTAAATTAATAATTACGTTGCACGAAATTTATATTTTTTCACAGAACCTTCTTTCTAAAATGAGAGGTGTTTTATAAAAAAAAACAGCCACTTTTCCCAATAAATACTATTTCTTAATTCTTATGATGTTTTCTAGTACATTTTCACATTAGAAAATAAAAGAAAATGAAAAAAAAAAAACTAATCTGCATGAAAAAAAATATCATACATTCATAATAAATTCTATGCTAAATGTTTAAGGCTTTAAGCATAAATAAATCACTATCAATAATTAATAATCCATATTTCTAAAACAACAACATATTACAAAAAATACATTAAATATTAAACTATACATTAAAACCATAAAATATTTAGATCAGAAGGCTAAAAAATAAAAATGGAATAAAAACTTACATGAAAATGAAGATCAATATATTTCCAGTAGTTTGAACGGAATGATCTTCTAAGATAAGCTAATAATACACAAGGATTTCTAAGATAAGCCGGATGACCGTTTGTAAGATGGGGATAGGAGTTTGAAAATACCACTGCTGGATGAGTGTGTTCGTAATGAATTTGTGGATGAATGAGGAGATGTATGGGGTACTAATATAGAGGAAAAGTTCGGTCGGTTCAGATCACGGGTTTAAAAAAAAATATTAAGAAATTCAGGCGTGGGAAACACAAAGAATCCCACAGCCTGTTGGATGGGATATGATGCAGGATTCCTGGGCGATATTTTGGACGAAATATCGCGCGATATATCGCCCGATAATCGTTTAAAATATCGTCGATATTAATTTTTAAATAATATAACCAGACCGTTACGGGCCGATATTGGGACAATATCGGCCGATATTTTGGACCAATAAACGGTCCAAATATCGACCGATATTTGTACTAAATATCGCCGATATTTGGTGGGTCCCACTACCGATATTATTTTTTTTTTTTTTTAAAAACCATACTTTCCAGCCCGATAAATAGTATATCGGGCGATATTGGGCCGATATTCGGACCGATATATCGCCCGTATCGGCCGATATTATATTTTTTTTTTAAAAAAAAAAAGGAAAAAAAATCTAATATACCGATATTTTCGAATATCGGCCGATATTAGGGCCGATATTGGGGACCGTTTATCGCCCATATCGGCCGATATTCCAACAGTACGGCCGATACTTATCATATCGGCCGATATTTCAAGGTTTCAAAAAACCGATATATATCGGCCGATACGATATGTATCGGCCGATATTTAAACCTTAGGCAGCACCCTTCTTTAATGAGAGAATATTTATTAATTTTCACATTAAAATACATAAAAATGAGTAAAAATAATATTAATTTTACTCTACCTTTTTATTTATATATAGAGAGATAGTTTAAATTGATTGTCAAAAAAATGCTAATTATTAATTCTTAAATGATTGGCAAGGTAAAAATTTAAAATAAAAAAGATATTTTAAGATGGATTTAGTGACTTAGAAGAATTTAACCAACTTTATTATATTACTATAAAAAAGATGGAGGAAAATACTGTCAAAGTTGACTAAAAATAGAAAAAAAAATTATTTTATTATTAAATTTGGTGCGTTTGAAGAATACAACAAAGATTTTTTTTACATTAGCATTTAAAACTAGAATTTTTTGTACAAAATTTATGAATTTAAGAAAGAATTGTCATTATAAAATTTTGACTATTGTCATTCGTGTGAATTGCATACTTCTTGGTGGTCTTTATTTAAAGAGAGAGTTAAAGATGAGTGTCAAATGAGTCTTAACCATTCAATCATTAAATTGTTGTGATTTGCTTTCATTTTGTCAAGAAAAAAAATTCGTTCAAAAATAGTTAAAAATAGAAAAGGAGATTTTAATATGGGATTTAGTGAATTGAATAAATTTAGTCCAACTTTATTATATTATTATCTAGAGTAAACGTGTGAAAAACATAACTAAATAGATAAATAATTTTGTCATTCAATTTGGTAAGTTTGAAGGATATGGCCTAGATTTTTCATTAAAGTCTAAAAATTTTGTATAAATTTTTTTAGCGAGAGAATAATTATTTGCTAATAAATTTATGACCAATCTCACTTATGTGAAGTGCATGTCTCGTGCTAGGTTAAAAATAGTTGAAACTACACAGGTTTTATCTTTTTAATTGTAGATTACATGGTACATGAAACCAATTTGTTATATAAAAAAGACCTCTCTATGTTGTAAAAAGGTAAGTAATCCCTCTTCGGATCATCTTAGTAATCTTGATTTGTGTGTGGAGGGTAAGAAAGATCGTCACATTAAAATATAATCTAGTAAATCCAATCTAAAGTATAAATATTAATAAATTGTTAAAATATATTTAGATATTAAGCTATATTTAGATTTTATGATTGATTACCCTGATTTCTTCCTTTTCACTGGGAGTTATAGGTTCTTATTTCCTCCTTTTGATTGGGAGTTACAGGCCCCGATTTCCTCATTTTGTTGAGATATATTTAGATGTTAAACTATATTTAGATTTTATGGTTGATAATTCTAATTTCCTCCATTTGACTGGGAGTTAACAAGTCCTAATTTCCTCATTTTGATTGACAGTTATAGGATTTTATTTATGTCATTCATTTTATTTTTCTCTATAAATACAAGTCTATAAAAGCATCTTCCATGATTGAGGAAGACACACCATATATGTGTTTTATTTTGCATAGTATCAGAGTAAGAGTCAGGTTCTCAAATTCCCTCCCAAAATTCCATCCCGTTTTTTAGTGGGCTTTCATTCAACATGACTCTTCTCTCCCTCTGCCGAAAAAGATAATCATGTGCAAAGGGGGGCATCTCATTCATTAACGCCTTCTCTCAATCCCGGATCCCCAATCCTGGATCTCTTGAATAGGTCTCTCTATTCTGCAGACTAAAAAAGAAAACCAGAAGTACGGGAGCAGTAGATTCATGGATCTCTCACTTTCTATTGCCACATGTTAGTGCAGTGTCTTCTTTTCTCCCTTCAGCCTCATCTGAGATGCTTCAGTCTCTCGTCTTCAGGTACCATCTATGTTCGCCGCCTGCTATTTCTATAATAACTGATCCAAATTAGTGGATCATAGAATGAGTCGATCAATTTAATTGGACAGAAATTAAATTTCTAATTTCTATGTTTATTTTATTAAATTAATTTTGAAAACACACTGGAAAATTAGAATATATTAGTGGGCCCGTATGCACACATCCTCCTCAAGTAAATCACATGAAAAGAACTTAGATCCCAATTTACTGTTATATTCGAATTAGTGGAAAATTATTTGGAAATTTTAAATATAGAGGTAAGCTCGAAATTTAGTGGATTTAATTGTAATAGTTAATTTGGAATAATTCTCCAAATTCATGTGGGCCCATGGGACCCACACACCTTGGACGAAAGTTACAAGGCTTTCCCTGTTGTGACCTTGCCTCAAAGAGAGGGTTGGGTTAAATGGGTAGAGTTAGGTGTTAGTGGATTAGATAATGATGTGTGCATTTGCTTATTTTAATGTTTTAAAATTACTTTGAAAATACATTTGACTTAGAATTTTAGTTAGCCCCTATTGTATACGCTTTCTCTCCCTCAATTAGCTTACACACTTGAAATGGATTAATTGGGATTAAATATTGATTTTATAAACCTTTGATAAAATTTATATGAAAACCATAATTACATTTTATTGAAAATATTATTTTCTATTGTTTTAAGATGGATTTTATTTTTAACAAATTGAAACTTAAATTGGAGATTTATATATATATATATATATATATTCTTAGTTTTATTTATTTTTGAAAATTCAAGTTTGAAATGGTTTGAAAAGTGATTTATGAAAGGACTATTTTTCCATGTCTTATAATGCTTAATTTTTAAAACCCAATTTTAGTTGCAAAAGAATCCTATAGCCAACTCATCCCCTTGTTTTTTCTCTCAATTTTCATTGGAACCTTTCCAACTTCACCTTACACGATCCTTCCTTTGGTAATCCTACTATTTTTGAAATAGGAGTTCCTATCCTAATGAATTTTAGAAAAGAAAGTAAAAAGCTAGTTGGAAACCCTGGTCGATGATGCTATATTCTCCTACTCATATCTTTTCTCTCCTTTCTTAGTTGGAAGCCCATTCTTTTATGAATACCCAAGCATGGATGAACGATGCCTTGTCTATTCCTTCTTCTCCATTGGGTGAAATTGGATGCTTCGATCTTCTCCATCTTAAGTTTGAAAGAAAGAAAATAAATAAATAAATAAATAAAAGTTGAAGTTCTCTCTAGGATTTCTTTCCTCCTTCATCTAAGGTATGGTTTTGGTTCTTTCTTCTTTTATTTATTTTTATCTTCTTCTTCCATGATCTCTCTCTCAAATCAAAACAATTTTTCTGGATTTTATATGAGAAATTTGAACAAAAGAGAAAGAAAAAGAAAAGGAAAATAGGGGAAAATCAGGTAAAGCACTTTGCAATTCCAACTTGCACACCTTGCACTAAAATTTTCACAACTCGGACATCCGATGAAACTTTTCGACGAAATTTGTTCGGTTGGAAGCTACACTGATATAATTAGTTACTTTCCAAGTTTGACACCAAAATACGATGATTTGATACCCCCAATTAGGTCTCCAACTCGGACCAGATTTTTGTCTAGATATGCAGGACAATTTTGCTCTTGTTTGATAAATAAATCATAACTTGATCTCCGAGTACCGAAACGATGCAAAATTTATATCCAATTTGATCAGAACGAGGATATATATCTCCAGGAAAACATAAGAAGGTCCAATTTGATGATTTGATGGGTCAATTTCTGGTTACAATCCAAATACCTCATTTAAGACTGCAAATTGTTTGGCAATGTACATGTTCGGGTTAAACGACCATAACTTGGGTTTGAAATATCGCCTTGGGATGCACGAGATATTGTTACGATCCTAATTCAGTGATCTATCTACTGGTGGAATATGGAATCTAATGAGTGAACGTACTGTTTCCAAAAAAAATTGTAAGATGATCAAATTCTTCCTTTAAAAAATTTTCTTGGAAAAGTACGTAAAACTTGGAAAATGTAGACTTCTGAATTCCTATTTGCTGGACCAAAATACCTATGACCTTAAGAGGTAAATAATTTTATTATAAAATAATAAGGAACTGATTTTCAAGTAGTTTTGGAAAATTTAGGCAAATGGTTAGCATAGATTTTTATTGGTTTTTGCTATGATTATTTTATTTCAGTAAACCTTTGATCTTGATCGCTAGGAAAGCTTTAATATTTAATTTTCGCTTCACGAACTTCCAGGTGAGGGAAAATAATACACTATACTTTGGTTGTATATGATGTTCTCTATTTTGTTTATATGATTGAGAAATAGAAAAATATTACATTATGTAATGTGTTTTAGGAATATAATGTTGGACCTATGAAATAGACTAGGTACATGTTGGAAAAGGGGCTGTAATCCGGTGCTTACTCACCATAGTGTAAGGAGATTTGCTAAGTGTTTTAATGGCCGTGAGGAGACTCGGTCTGTTTGGATAGTTGGAAATCAGCCACTGATCTTGTTGAAAAGTCCAACAGTTATATTCGAAATTGGATGGATGTTTTGTGTACTGTTGTGATGCTATTTGAGAATTGAGATTTATTTATGATATTGTGATTCCATGATAATAATATTGCGATATGATTCAATATTATACATGTGTGATATTATGGAGATTGATTTTGATGTTTTATAACATGTATATGATGCTTATGTTAATTTGAGATCATATAACCATGTTTGGAGTATGTTGGTGATGGAAACATGATTTTATGTTATTGGGTATGCGTAGATGTCATGGACCATGCTAGAATAATCATAATTCGTAAGCATGTGATTAGAGATTATTGCGTGTTGAACATGGCATGAGACATTGCATTCTCACATTAATGGGTAGGTTGTATGAGAGTGTAGATGTGGAGTAACAGGTCAGCCATTTGAGGGCAACTTGCACCTAGTGGTTGTAGTGTCATATGTGGACCGAGCCAATTGAGGGTTGTCGGCATCTAATGGCAAATGGGTAACTGTGGGCCATGTCCATTTGAGGAACATCATGTCCATTTGAGGGGTTGCATTGGAATTGGTTACCTATGAGTCACCGTGGTCCGTGTCCATTGGAGGGGCTGCATTGGACCTGGTGACGACGTGCTTTTGTTGGTTGAGAGTGGTGTGGGTGGTGTTGAGTATCATGACATTGGCATGAACATTTAGCATTTTAAATTGACTGGCCTAAAGCATGGACATTAAATGCATATTCATTTAATTATGCTTTAATATTACATTTATTATTTTAAATTGAGAATAGTGGAGACACCATGTTGGATATGTGTTATTGTATTCTTTCACTGTGCTTGGAGCTCACCCCCTTACATTGCAGGTAACCCTCTAGATTTAGGTTTGGAGGAGAGTGCCGATAGTTAGAAGCTGCTATAGATGAATGTTTAGGTGTTTAGCATGGGGTTGAATTATGTGGTTGAACATAATTATTGGTATTGTTTATTTTTTTTGTAAGACTTGATTAATTGAGAACCTTGAGAATATTAGTTGGTTTTATTTTATAGATGGGTTGTGAGCAAATCTGTGAGGTTAGATTTGATATTGATAATAGATGTTATTCATTTTATTTTGTAATTGACATTAGAATTTATGTACTACGTTAAGATTGGGCATGAAGAGTATGATGGCTTTATTTATAATCATTTGAAAATAAAAATATACTTATCACCCCAACCACAAATCTGTGATGTAAGACCCATTACTTGCCTTGTTACTTTGGATCACGCCCTGTTTGATCTGCAGTTAAACGGTTTACGACCCTTCCAAGTTGTAGAAGGAGCGGGGTGTTACATTCCCTAATAAATTTTAATTCCTCTCTCTTAGAGAGAAACAAAACTCTGTTTTTCTCCACCTACTCTTTAGGAAAAGAAAGAACTTACTGCCCTTAAGCTTGGGCAAATATTGAGAAAGAGAATAGGGGTTTTTCTGGACCTTGGAATTTTACTAAACTCAATAAATATTCTCTTGAGGGAGACCCAGCCTTGTTTGAATTTCTCTGTACAAGGCTTGGGCAAAAAATTGGTTCTTTCCTCTCTCCTTCTTAGGTATGGGTCTTTTCTTTTCCTTCTTTCTCTTCTGGTTTTCGATTTTCTCTTATCCTCTATTTTTTATTTTTGACCATGTCTTAGAGGGAGAAGAAAACACCATTTTAGACTTTAATTAAAACCTAGTTTCTTTAATTATAAGGGTGTTTGCAGAAATCGACCATGGGTTTATGGATTCAAGTTCTAACTTTTAATTTTTATGGAGTAAACATAAAAAATTCAACTTTTCGGGATGGAAACTTGATAGCCCATCCAAATTCTCCATGTAATAATTATTCATCTCTAAAAAATATTTGAGGAATCTTAAAATCATATTTTTAGGTGGGATGTTGGAAAACTAGATTTTAGATTTAGAATAATATTTTTCTACGTACTGTCGTGAGAAAATTCATATTCGAGGTTACTGAACTCTGAAAATTATGAAATTCATATTTTTGGAAAGTAAATAAAGAGATCTACACATGGTTAAAATTTGGGAACTTTTTAATCAGATTTGATACCCCAAATATCATCTGCAAGACAGACTAAATTTTAGCTCTCAATTTGTAACAAGCTCTACAACAGTCCACTAAATAAATTATAACTTGACCTATAGGCCTTGGAATAGTACAAAATTTTTGTTCATTGTCAAAGCAACGAGGATAACTACCTCTAGTAAAAATTTGATAGTTTTTAACATTGATTTGATGGGTCAAATAAAATCGGTAATCCGAAAAAATGTTCATAGACTACAAACAGTTTGGCAGTATGTAGCTGTTTAATTAAAACAACCATAACTTTGGTTAGGAGACTCGGTTTGATCCAAATAAGATATTTTTGGAATCATCATTGAATGTCCTATCTACTGTAAAATTATGAAAATTTATGAATGACTCTACTATTCCCAAAAAATTCAGTAATAATGACGAAATTTTACACTATTTTATCCCTTCATTTAAAGCCCAATTATTAAAAAAAAAATATTTTTGGAGATTGTCTTAGATAGGTAGTAACCTATCATCCTTAATTGATGGACTCGTCTAATTTCAGTAGGCTACTTAAAATTAATTTTAATAAGCTTAGACCTTTAATTTTAATTGCAGCAAATTTTGTTTGCAGAGTATTCTAAAAAACTTGGTTTTTAGCGATTCTTGTGAACTTCATGCATTCTAGGTGAGGAGAACAAATATACTACATGTTTATTTGTGTTAAATAAATTCTTAGGAAAATTGTTTGAACATTGATGTGAATGCTTTAATTGGGTTTAAATCAAAGACTGAGATTTTGTTAATTAAACGGGTAAATTTTTGGTGCAAGCTCACCTAATATAAGAGAAATATTTTGGCTAAATTTCTGAAAGCTAGTGAGCACCTCAGTCCACCTAGGAAATTAGTTGTTACTCGTCTACTTTGTTGGAAAACCCAATTTAGGTATTCTAGTTTGTAAATGAGTATATTTGGAATTTGTTTGTGTTTTGTTGGATTGTTATTCATATTGTGGAATTTATGAAATTTGTTGTATTTCTTAAATATGTTATTTGGACTGTTTTGCATGGATAATGGATTAATTTGTGTCTATTGATGCCTTATTCAAAATCATGTATACTTGAGGTTGTTTATTTGATTTAATTTACAAAATATTTGCTATATTGTGATCATGTTATTGGTAGTATTTGTATACATGACAGGAATTCATGCATGAATTTTTTTATTGAGCATTCATGCATGATCATCCACGCTCGGGTGGGTGGTAACGTTGGAGATGGCTAAGACCAATGGCTCGTGCATGGAATGGGAGCATGCATTATGTCGTTGCATTATTGCATATCATGCATTTGAATTATCATATGCTAATTTGATAATGGCTAGTAAATTCGAACATGTTTGTAATGGCCCGACACGAAAATAATAATAATAATAATAATAATATAATAATAAAAAATATTAAGTTAGTGCATCTAGGCTTGTTTCACCTCCTTCCTCTCCCAAACAGCCCACTCTTCTTCCCTAACAGCAAACCCTTCCCTCTTCTACGTTCAATCTATTGATTTTCACCTACTAAAGGCTTTGGATTCAGATTTCCTACACTTGGAGCGCCCCTTACACGGTTCCTTCTCCCCTAAATGTAACATTTGTGATCCTTCTCTCCCCTTTCTTCTTTTATGAGATCTGAATAGGATGAGTTGAGAATGGAGTTTTAATAAACAACAAATCCTTTTGAGAGAGGAATCCATGAAAGAAATTGGGGATTTTGTTATAGAACTTTGTTTGGGTGTAGATCTGATTTGATTTTGAACTTAGAACCATAAGAAGGGAAGTAAGCTTGGAAAAAAAAAAGGTATATGCATGATTTTGGAGATGATTCTTGGGAGGAGATTTGGAGATTTCCTTTAGATTGAAGGGATTAATATAAATTAGGGGTAAATCTTGGGTCTAAATTTGGAGTTTTGCTCCTAAGCTTTGATTTGACTTAATTTATAACTAATAGGAATGTATTATGTTCTCGTTGATTGATTAGAGCCTTTGGACCATGAACCCGTCGAGGTATAACCCGACGATCAACCCGAGATATCGTAACTTTTGAGGTGAGGTTTGCTACACACACTAAATGAATGCTTGTATGCTATTAAATTGATTTAGGGAATGTATTGTGTTATTGATGTGTTTAATGCATGATAAATAGGACGGATGTGTCCTATGCTATGCATGAAATGTTATAATTTCCCTATTATGTGATTTGTAGCATGCCCATTATCTTATTATGATGATAAAAAATTGTGATATTTGACCCTTGTGAAGGGCTCAGATGATTTATTGATGAATTTAATTGAGTTCATGCTATGAAAAGGGAGTGATTGGACTTAAGATGTTAAACCACCATGAGACGAGTTGAATAAATTATAAGGACTAAGAATATCTATAAATAAACTCGACGTGTGTATTTCAAGGTTAGTGTGTAGTCCATGTCCATAGAATAACCCAATGCGATAATTATATTGAATGTATGAAACGTAATGGAATGAGCTATGCTTGCTTTCATTGTGAAATTGTGATCATAATGTGATTATGATGTGTTTATTGCCCATGAAATTATGAATAGGTTTCCATTGGTATTACTCACTGATGTGTGCTTAAGAGGTTATCTAGGATGTGAGTATGGGATACTGTGTTAATGGGCACGATGATATTGATAAATACTAGCGCTGGGATGAGGCCCAAAGAGTTTATAGGACTTGATGATGTACATTTATCTTTTTTGGGCCCCACTAGTAGTAGTCTCCATTCCCTAGAGGAGATTGGTGTGACAGGATGATGATTTAGATTTAAGGAACCCTATTGGAACAGTGGCGTTGGCTATGGGACTTGGTCCTTTAGTGTTGTCGTCGAGGAGTATAGCTCATATCATGCTTCGCGTTGTAGGCTGTTATCACGATTGTTGTGGTTGTCGTTGAGGAGTATAGCCCCTCACATGCTTCGTGTTGTAGGTCGCTCTCAAGATTATTTTGTACACTTGTTGTGCAGTAGTGCGCAGGGTTAACTACTTGTGAGCCCTACTTGGGCAGTATTAACTTAGTAAGACGTATTGCATAGGGTTAGCTACTTGTGAGTCTTACTTGGATGGTACTAACTTAGTAAGACGTATTGCGCAGAGTTAGCTACTTGTGAGTCCTACTTGGACGGTACTAACTTAGTAAGATGTATTGTGCAGGGTTAGATACTTTTGAGCCCGACTAGGGCGGTACTAACTTTTTAAGTCGTATATTTATTACCTTTGAGCTAACTTAATCACTAGAGTGGTGAAAGGACGCGGGGTGAGGTTGATTATCTATGTTGTATGGATATCTCTCACTTGTAAGTCGTGGCCTATGTCCCTCAATGGTTCATGATATTTTGACAGCCCGTTCCATAGAGGTGTCCTTGGGTGGACATTGTGTTTACGTTGATGAGATTGGTATCCTTGGGTGGACATTGTGTTCACATTGATGAGATTGATATCCTTAGGTGGACAGTGTGTCCATGTCGATGAGATTGATAGCGTGAGATGATAGCATAGACTTATTTATATTTTATTTCATACATTATTATTATGTTGGTGTGTGAATGTGTAGCATGCATATTTCCTCACTGAGTGTTGTTTATACTCACGTCCTTGCAATTTCAGGTAATGTTGCACCGGATGGGTCAGAGGGACCCTAGTGAAGAGCTTATTTATTATGCTGCTTTAGACGCCTCACATATTTGATTTGATTATTTTATTTATTTATTTGATTTGAGTTGGTGACATTGCTATTATTATTTTATTCTTTGAGGGTTTGTTGTAATAAATTAGAGAATTTATATCCCCTTTGAGATGTTAATGGTATTTAAGATAATTTATGGATTTTGAGTTTGAGTTGTGAGCACACGTGTGTTTCCCAGGTGTGATATTCAAAAAAGTAAATTTTTTTCGCTTCACGTGCTTATGTTTTCGGTCAGGGCGTGACATTTTGGCATAAGAGCTTAGGCTCATTTTCCCATAGGACTGTGCGTGTGGAGTCGACCGCTAATTGTCTAGGGTTTGAAATTCTGATGGAACTATGAGTTTGTTTTGGGTCGCAATAGGGTGAGCAGGATTATGAGTTGAGGCTGGGACCTCTAGTTGCAAACAAATTTAGGCGACTACTGTTTAGACGTACCTCAGACGGGGTGAGCAGAGTGATATCACAATATGAGCTGGACTCATGAGGGTTAGACTCACGAAGACCCCAAGTTGAGAGTTAGTGGAGGTGGTTAGGCTTGAGAAAGTCACAAAGTAATGATCGAGAGTATGAAACCGTATGCAGAACACTTTGTGAGGTGTAGATGACACTATCTTCCTGGAAAATGGGAGTGAGACCAATACGCTGGGAGTCTTATGATGGGGGTTAGATAGACCAAGCGGTGGTATGCTGGTAGGTAACCACCCGATAGACAGGTGAGGTCTTCACTGATTCCATGTAGGAAGAAGACTAGAGGGGATGTATATTTGTGGCATCGATTATGAATGTACAAAACTTCTTTCAAGGACTGCTTGGACTGCGACTTTCAGCCTAGACCAAGCGATTAAGGCTGGTGGTTGGCTATGAGTAGTGATTAAGGTAGACCACAAGTTTTGTTTAGAGGCGGTCTTGGATGACCGATGACATTTTTGAGAGGTGAGTCAAGTTTGATTCATGACTCTATGAAGTCTGAGCTAAGGATTTTGGACCCAAAGGACTCGGGAGAGGTTGGTGAAACCTTTGAGACTCTGTCCCTATGTGATGACTAGTGGGTCCTAGTGGCTAGACATATTTGGATATATTTTGAGGAGAGTTGCTTTGAGTTGGGAATGACTGTTTCCCTAAGCCTCTAAACATGGAATAGCTTTAGGTTAATAATTCGAGGCTTAAAGTGTTGCGCTTATGGTTTTGGCACTAGTAGTGTAGTGGCCCCTTAGTGATTATGAGGATAATCCTGATCTTTGCCCAGTAGTAGGCCCCGTAAATTTTACTGTCAACTCTAGACATATATCTGGGCAAGGTAGAGGTGGAGATCGTCAGGGACGAGATACTCCGAGTAGGATACTTACGTTGATGCCTCAGACTGGAGAGACAGTTGATCCTCCAGTTATGAAAAGTATTCAATCTTTCTACAGTTTTTGGGCACGTCTTATTTGATACTGGTGCATCCCATTATTTTATTGCATCATGGTATGCTAATTGTTTGGGAATTGATTTTGAGTTACTTCGTACACCCTTTCTATCATATCCCCACTGGGACGGGAGACTGTAGTTGACAAAGTGTGCAGAACTTGTGTTATGATTGTCGGTACTCTTGAGATAGAGTTTGATTTACTAGTTATGGATTTGTCTGGATTTGATGTGATTTTGGATATGACTGATTGTCAGCCCGCAACATTGTTATTATTTGTTATGAAAGAAGAGTAACTGGTCGATTGTTGATGGGTGTAGAATTTTCCAGTAGAGTGAGTATGATTCTTAGTCCGGTTGCTAGTGTGTTTTGCGGTGGTGTAGAGATTCAGGGTATGATTACCAGTTTGGGTTGGGAAGATGTACGAGATACTCATATTGATGTACCTCTAGTAATGCAGGAGTTTCCAGAAGTGTTTCCTGAGAAACTTACAGAGTTGCTTCCACCCCGAGGTTGAGTTTGTGATTGAGTAGATGCCCGACACCTCACCCATTTCTATTACACCATACCTCATGGTGCCGATAGTGTTGATAGAGTTAGAGTCTCAGATCACCGAGCTTTCTTCTGTTGGCTTTATTCGCCCGAGTACTTTCCTTGGGGAGCGCCAACTTTGCTTGTTAAGAAGAAAGATGGCACTATGAGAATGTGTAACGACTACCGAAAGTTGATTCGGGTGAAAATCAGGAATAAATGTCCACTGCCCAAGATCGACGATCTCTTCAATCAGTTGAGAGGAGCCAAGTACTTCTCTAAGATAGATCTCCGGTCAGGTTATCACCAGTTGAGGGCGAGGGAAAGAGATATCTAGAAAACCGCCTTTTGTGGACAAGTTGAGTTTATCTTGATACCTTGTGGGTGGACAAATGAGTTGGTTACTTTCATGGATTCGATGAATCGCGCCTTCCAACCATATTTGGATCATTTGAATGAGATGTTTATTGATATTCTGATTTATTCTGTCTCAGAGATAGAACATGAGAAGCACCTGTGTACAATATTATAGACTTTGTCAGAGCAAAAGTTGTATGTGAAACTCAGCAAGTGTGAGTTTTGGCTAAGAGAGGGCAAGTTTCTAGGTGATGTAATTTCAGTAGATGGCGTGGTTGTAGAACCTGTTAATATCGAGGCAATGGTTAATTGGGAAAAACCGAGGAATGTAGCAAAATCAGTAGCTTCGTGGTGTTAGCGGGTAATTACCGTAGATTTGTTAAAGACTTCTCCAGTATCGTGGCGCCAATGACTAAATTAACTTGTAAGGGAGTTGCTTTTGTTTGGGATGAGACTTGTTAGAGGTTTTCACAGATTTGAAAGATAAGTTGACTTCATCTCCTGTTTTGGTAGTGCCAAAGCTTGGTAAAGGTTATGTTGTGTATAGGGATGCTTCTCGTATTGGTTAGGCTGCGTGTTGATGCAGGATGACCGAGTTATAACATATGGATTCCAGCAGTAGAAATTCCATGAGCTTAACTACTCCACTCCTGATCTTGAGTTAGTTGCATTAGTGTACGCACTGAAAGTTTGGCGGCGTTATCGATTTGGTGAAAGATTTGAGCTGTTATCCGGCCATAAGAGTCTCAAGTATTTATTCACTCAAAAAGATTTGAATTTGAGACAATGGCGATGGGTGGAGTTTCTGGAGGATTATGATTTCCAAATATCACACCACCCTGGCAAAACCAATGTTGTGGCAGATGCGTTAAGCCAAAAATCCCGAGGCACAGTGGTTAGTATCGGGATTGGTCAGTGGCAGATGCTTGAGACAACAATAGATTATAATCTTCAGTTGGTAGAACACAATGATTCAATTTGGGTACAGAACTTGGTTGTGGAACCCATGTTTGTGGATAAAGTGATGAAAACACAGCAAGTAGACCCGTTGGATTCTAATTTGAGACAAAAAGTACATCAAGGGCAAGGTCCTGAAGGATGGTCAGTGAGATCAGACGGTGGATTGGTTGCTTCAAGGACAATTGTTTGTACCTCCCACGTATCAGTGCAGAGATGAAGTACTTAGCCAGTTTCATTATTCTCGTTTTGCAGTATACCCAGGTTGTACTAAAATGTATCAGGACATTCGGCGCAGTTTTGGTGGAAAAGTTTGAAACGAGATGTAGCTAAGTGTGTACGCCATTGCCTTAAATGTCAGCAAGTTAAGGCTGAGAACCAAAGGCCAGGCGAAGAATGTAGAACCTTTCATTGTCTTAGTGGACATGGGAGCATATTACGATGGATTTTGTGACAAGTTTGCCGAGGTCACCTAAAGGCAGAGATTCTATTTGGGTGATTGTAGGCCGTCTTACCAAATTAACCCATTTTATTCCTATGAAGGTGACAGACTCAATGGAGACTTTGAGTAAGTTGTACATCAAAGAGATAGTTGCTCGTCATGGAGTTCTAGTCTCGATTGTCTCAGACAGTGATCCCAGATTTTTGTCGAGATTTTGGCAGAGCTTATAGAGAGAGTTGAGGATCCAATTGTGTTTCAGTACAGCATACCACCCACAGACAGATGGTCAGTTAGAGAGGACCATCCAGATTCTTGAGAATATGCTTCGAGCTAGTGTAATGGACTTAGGGGAAACTGGGAAGAGCAATTACCTCTGGTAGAGTTTGTTTATAATAATAGCTACCTGTCCAGTATATAGATGGCTCTTTATGAGGCTTTGTATCGGAGACTGTGTCATTCTCCACAGTGTTGGTCAGAGGTGGGAGATAATACTTTATTGGGCCCTGACATGGTACAATAGACTTCAGAGCAGGTGGCAGTTATCAGAAAGCACATGTTAGTATTGCAAAGCCAGCAGAAAAGTTATGCGGACCGTAGGCGACGACCCTTGGAGTTTGCTGTGAGCGATCATGTTTTTCTTTGGGCATCCCCACGGTATGGATTAGACATTTTAGATGCAAGAGGAAGTTGTCCCCTATATATATTGGTCATTTGTAGAGTTTGGAGCAGATAGGTGAAGTGGTTTATTGTTGAGCTCTGAAATATATCATTTTTACCCCTATCTATTGGACTAGTTAGCTCTCATATTTATGTATATTGGTGCATTTAATATAATTTTCTAGTTTTGTAGAATAAAAAATGGAGAATTCAAGAAATCATCTTAATTCAGTGGATAATTGCAACATTAGTTCTTAAAAATGAAGACCTGGAATTTTTATAATTAATTTCAATCCATTTCTAGAAAATTCATGTAAATTGGTTAGTCTAGATCTATATATGAGAGTCTAGATCAAATTAATATTTTAGATTTCAAAGTGGTGAAGTTAATTATTTAATTCCGGAAGAGAAATCATGTAATACAAGTGCCAAAGCCTGAAAGTCAAGATAAATGGACCAAGATCCACTCCAACTGGGCCAAGCTCAGTGTTGACCACTAAAATCTTAGATTTTTTACCCCTGATTATTG
Source organism: Chimonanthus praecox (assembly GCA_022113865.1). Lineage (NCBI taxonomy): Eukaryota > Viridiplantae > Streptophyta > Magnoliopsida > Laurales > Calycanthaceae > Chimonanthus > Chimonanthus praecox. The sequence continues at coordinate 20,240,536 of CM039087.1, read as the reverse complement.
GGCCAGTTAATCCTCAATTTTGAAAATAATGATGCATTTACTGTAGTTTGTCAGTTTTGTAGTAAAAAATGGAAAATTAAGGAAAATCAAGTTAAAACAACAGAAGATTGCAACTTTAGAGCTGTAAAGAGAAGACTTAGAATTATTATAATTATTTTATATCACTTTCTACGATTTTCATGTAAATTAATTAATCCAGATCCAGTAATGAGAGTCTATGATTAATTAATAATTTTTAGATTTAAAGTGGCTAAATAATTATTTAATTCTAGAGGTTAAAAGCTGCAATCCAAGTGCCAAAGCCTGAATTTCAAGTCAATGGGCCAAGACTCAGTTCAAATGGATGAAGCTATGCTCCACAAAGCTTCAATCGGCCAAGCCACATGCAAGCTCATGCGCATTTCACACTTTGGGCCAAACCATAATGCAAACTCAGTCCAACTAAGGCCCAAGCTAACAAATCCAATTCAAATGGGCCTAAGTTGAGGTCTAGATCCAAATCCAAGCCCAAGTCAACTCAATGGTCCATGTTTGAATTTCACCTAAGTGCAACCCAACTAGCTATGTCCAAAATCCATAACCCAACTTTACATCCACACCATCCGACTTCCATATTAGATCTTAACCTTCCATCTCACATACCAAATTGTGTCAAACCTTAGATCCACCATCAAATCTAACACATCCATTCATCTATCATTAGATGTAGGTCATCCATCATCATCATGATCATCTTAACCTTAGATTAGTATTCAAACACGCATCACCTATTAATCCTTGCATTCATTTCATGCATTGAGGATCTTAGCCATTAGATATTAGGTAATCCAATCACATCCATTCATTCATCTCTTAGAAACCCTAGAGCCTCCACATGTATCCATCACATAAACACATTACCTTAGATTTAGGTCATGCATTTCATCATCCATTTAGATCCACCTATGCATCTAAACCCTCTGTCAACCATCTACCCATTCCTATAATTATTTTACCCAAAATACCTTAGAGCCATTAGATCAAAACCCATTTAATCTAAGCCCTCCATTCATAAACCCTAAGCTATGAACAACTTGTAGTTCAAGCTAGCCTCCATGCGCATTTTACACCTCATCATCCTTTGATTTTTGCAACCAAAAACATCTCCATACACTTAGACTAAAAACCATCTAGATACATTCCTAAGATCCAAACACACCTCACCGTCCAATCCCCAAATATCTCACACGTTTTTTCAACCCAAATCCAATCCATTTGAATTTCATACCTCGTGGAACCCTAAAATCCAAGCTTAAATCCCCATCATCCATTTCTATTTAGATCCATTCCAGTCATTTGATTTCCCACCGTAAACCTTGATTTAATCCAAGCCATCCATATCTTTTCAAAACCTATAAATACCCCATTACCCCAAGAGTGAAATTCGAATATGACCTGGAATTCAAGAGGACTAAAGGCTGGAGCAAAAGACAAGAAGACAAGGAGCACCATGCAAATTTACAAGTGGGAGTGTAGATTTTTAATTTTTTTATATTTTCTTTCTTATATTTAATTTATAAAAGCCTTGTACTTTAATTCTTGCATTTAATAAAGTAAAACATTCATTTAGAACCCTAGAAGATCTAATTTCTAAAATACTTTTACGATTATTTTATTTTTAATTTCAAGAACACAACTTTTATTTATTTGATTGAACATGAGCGTATGTAATAGTTAGGATCTTGATTGTAAGACTTGAATCATGATTACTAAGGTTTTGATTAATTAAATTAAAAGTTGTGAATCTTATTTTATTAATAAATATGAATTATATTTTAGATCATTATGTGAATTTCAGATCTAAGCCTTTACTTTGTTTACACATCTTGGGTGATGAACAGTATATTCCAAACAACCTTTCCATTACTGCACATTTAATTTCACTCATTTCTTTTCATGCATTTTAATTTTCTGCCTTTTAATTATGTTAAATCTCTTGTTTGTTGTGCAATAGTTGTTTTAACCCAAATTTTGTATAAGTTAATTCTTTACTAATTTAACTCTTTAGTTTCTCTTTAATCACTTTCTCTCAAAAATCCATTTAATTAAAGATAGGAAGATGTGGTACTTAAATCTTACAACTTGTAATTTTGACTATTATTAAGATTACCATTTAATTCACCATTTTAAATCAAGGACAATTAATTTACACATCTTATTTGCTGATTTTTCAAGTTTGATACATGACTCATATGAAGGTTCTACTTCTTGAAAATAACTTTTTTTAAAGGAACACAAATTTAATTTTAAATTCATATATTTTGAGATTTTCCGTTGGGTTCGACCTCGCACTCAATCGCTATACTATGCATGGTTCTTGCGCTTGCGAGAATTACAAATTTAAAACATTAACAAGTTTTTAGCGCCGTTGCCAAGAAAATCATAAAATTAAATTGTGTTCTCTTCAAAAATTAATTATTTTTATGAAAAATTGTTATTTTTTGGAAAGTTCTATTTTTGGCAACTCTTTAAAAATGGAAACTTTTTCTATTTTTGGAAAGTTACCTTAAGTAAGAAATTCTTAAAAGTCTTTATAATTTGAATCAATTTATTTTTGGAAAAAAATTCTATTTTTAGAAAAATCTATTTTTGGTAATTGATCTATTTTTGGAAGCCTTCCAATTTTAGCAAAATTTCCAAACTTAGAAGTTTTCTAAAATTCTAGAACTTTTATCTAACTTAAGAAATCATGGAATACAGTTTTAATTTGGTGAACTTTGATTTAACTTTCATAATCTTATCGTAGTTTGGAATTCTTTTTTATAGATTATATCACAACTTCTTCTTTAGTTGTGGCTTAGGAAAACTTGCATCTAGATTAGGTTTCATGCATTCTTTAAGTCAAAATCTTTACTTTGTTTTGTGGTATTTCATTGTACAGGGATTTTGAATGGCGCAATACAAATTTCTGACAGGAAAGCACTATAGGCTAAGGTAAGTGCCTAACCTCATTTTCTTTAATTTTTTTATTTTTCCATGCATTCATATAGATTTTATTTAGGGTGTTTTGCATTTATTTTGCATAAAAAAATAAAAATATTGCATATTTACTTTGATCATGCATTTAGGTTGCTAGTTTCATGCATTAGATTAGATTGTTTGCTTATTGTTTGCATATTTGCTTTGAGTATTGCATTGTTAGATTTAGGATTGCATTCACAAAAATAGAAAAATAAAAAAAGATTAGTAAATAAAAATAGTTCATGTATCTCCTAATAAAATCAATTAAGGAACCATTAGGTTAGACTTTTAGGGTTTCATGCTCATTAGGAACCTTTTCAATCTAAATCAATTTTTATGACCAGTGAATAGGTTATCTTCAAGAATGGTATCTAAGGCTAGTTCTGTCACCACGACATGCGGTCGAGCATCGTCTAAGGATAAGCTGGGACGAGATGTCTTGTGGTCCCCCACTTAGCTAGGAACGTACCTGGCTATCTTGTGGTTAAACTTTCATTGGAGACTTATAGTATTTGGAATGAGAAGTAGGAGCAAGTCTAGAGACAAATTTTAGGGTCCTATTAGCAGCAAATAAAAATTAAATTTCTCTTAAAGAAATTTGAATATAGATTTAGGCATTTTTGTATATTTTTGTTTGAACGTGTGTGATCGTGTCTGTGTATGCATCATTGGTGTAATGACTCCACCAATTGCTTCGTTCGAGTTACAGTTTCCGTCAGTATATTGATTGTTCTGTCCGGGGCTCAGTGAGGCCTAGTCATAGATAGTCCACCCTCATCACCATCATCCATTTCACCCACACCAGAACAATTAAAGGATCCATCCAAATTAACCCATTTACCCCTCCACCCATTTATCCACTTACCCATTTAACCGATTTATCAATTTACGTATCCACCCATTTATCCATTCACCCAATTGCCCATCCACCCATTTACCCATTTACCCATTTATCCATTTAACCAAAGACCCATTTACCCATACACCCATTTACCCATTTACCCATTTATCCACCCACACTCATTTACCGATATTCACTCACTCATCTCCTTTCACCCAGACCCACCTATCTATGTCTGAGTTGGTCTGAGTCTTTAGTGTTTAGGTTAGGTTTGCATTGAGTCAGTTTAGGATTTGTAATACCTCGGATTTTCAAGTTGTAAATATTTACGGAAATTACCCATTTAATTGTGAATTTTTAGATATGGATCTTATATGGGTAAAGTATTGGGTCTTTGCCCAATTAAGACTCAACGAATTATGGAAGGGGTTTTAATAAAAAATTAAATGGGCTGATTTTTATTAGTAATGCAATTTATACAAATAAGGGATTTGGATTAATTGCATGCGCATGGAAGATATGATGGAAAGATTTTAGGAGTTGCATGGCTATGTATGGGATATTACTTGGCCGATTATGAGATATTTAATCCATGTGATATGCGCATAAGATCTCTTTTAGGAGGGTCTTTCTTGATAAAAATGGCATAAGGGAAGTGCTATCTTAGCACCTTCCAAAAGTGGGAGACAAAAGGGGTGCATGGCACCAAGGCAATTGTTAAACACAATGGGCGCATAACACATTCTAAATTTAGGATTAAGAATTGGTAATTCCTATCTTAATAGGATAGGATCGTGTGGAATTGTTTATAGAAGAAGGGTAGCAAAACAACAGGGGTGCATGGCAATTTCTATGTATGTTATACGGCTGAAATTATCACTTGTTATTTCAGCCAGTAAGAACCGAATGGAAGTTATAAAAGAGGCAAGAAGAGGGGCTGTCAGCGAGAGATGTATCCATGGAGCAATACACGCTGTTGCTTGGGAAGGGGATCTGTGACAGCAGTGAATGTAGGAAAGCATACAGCCAGATCGGTAATAAGAAATCTGAGAAGCAGGACAGAGGTACTCTGCTACCAACGTGGGGCTGTTTTGTTTAAGAAGCAGTATCGTGAGGGACAGTTCTGTTGCTTGAAGTGGTTTGCTGTATACAAAAGGAGGAGTTGCTGTCTTAGAGAGAAGACACAGCAACACCAACGCAGCAATAAAAAGGGATTGCATCGTGAGGCAGCAACACAAAGAGCATAATCTCCTCCATCGTTGCTGAGAAATCATCTGAGACCTTGGACAAAGGGAGTTGCTGCTAGCAAGAATGTGTCCGAGCAGAGTACAAGCAATGCACGCAGCATAGAAGGTAAGCGTGTGGGTCTTCTAAGAAGAGGAATCGGCAGATCTGTCCCCAATCTGATCTGTTGTGGATGACAGACACAATTGGAAGTGTAACTTGGGCAGTTTACAGGTGGTGCTGTGTGAAGGTAGAGACACACGAATCCAGGAAGAAGGCTGGTTGTGTGAGAAGCCATCGTGATTGCTGAGAGGGGACAACAGCTTGCAGCAGCACAAGAAGTGGGGTGCGCTGGTAGCAAGACTTTTGTGTTTATCATGTGATGCACATGGCATCAACAAAGAAGAGAATATAAGATTCTCCTCAGCGGCATACAGATCTGTACACACAGATCTGAAAGAATCAATCTAAGGCTTTGCTTAAAGGTGAGCATGGGTTTTCAGTAAGACAAAATACCATACTGACTATCTATGTTTATGGGTGTCAAATAGAGAGCAGCTCTGTTTTGAAGGGAAGAAAACCATTGGTTGTTTGTGGATACAAGAAGGAACTGATCTGATTATAGTAGATCAGATCGGTGAAGCACATACAGTGGGTATTGTGTGAAAAAAATACCATATAACAAAGGGGCTGCCATACAACATATATTGTTCTTAGATGTGCTGGAGAGGAACATATGCTTGCATGTTATTAATGCATGCATGTACGGTGGTTGGATTTCATTGGCAGTAAACAATACCCAACACGTGGTGGGTTCATTGCAGCAGGTGGTGGAGGAACTCTTGTGCAAGACATACAACATCTGTACGTTGTAGTACCAATGTGTGGAGCAGCAAGGGCAACAACGCCCAGTTCAAGAGTTCTTGTTCTGATCTGCATACAACATGAAAGGTTTGATTCTTTTTTTAAAAACCAACTATAGAAAGACAAGATCAAGAAGAAAAAAGAAGATTGGAAGAGCTTTGATAATTTTAATGGAGTTTTGAATGATAAAAATCATAGGGTTCGGCCATGGTGTATGGCCGAACCCCATGGAGTTTATTAAATTTGGAAATTTTCTAATAATGGAAGGTGGAGATTATTTATGGAAACCTTCTAATAATGGAAGGTGGAGATTATTTATGGAAACCTATTAATCATGGAAGATGATTACTAATTATGGAAGGTTGTTTATTAAGAAAGTTTCTAAAAATAGAAGGAGGAGATTAAATTGGGAAAGTTCTATTTTTGGAAGTTGGAGACTAAATTAGAAAGTTTTAATTAAGAACTTTCTAATTATGGAATTTAATTTGGAAACTATTTATTTATGGAAAGATGAATGCTAATTTTGGAAACTATTTGTTTATGGAAAGAACTTGGAACTATGGATCCAAGAATAGGAAATGAAATTAGGAAGTTTCTAAATGTGGATTTTCGAAGTATAAACTTAGGTTGTTGGACCTAAGATGGAATAAAGATGTCATAGGGTTCGGCCATGGTGTGTGGCCGAACCCCATGAATCAAGTTGAATGGATTTTATGGATTTATTATGATGATTGGATTAATGGGGAGACATAAACCTAAGCTAGTGGTAAAATTGTAAATATCGCCTAAATTGAAAGATCATGGGTTCGGCCATGATGCATGGCCGAACCCCATGAGATGGTTTGTGGATCAAACATGAACTTAGACAATTTTTTAATGATTAAAAGGATTGGATTATGGGTTATGATAGCCTTGGATGGCAATATGGTAATTATGTAGAATTAATAGAACTATGTTTTGAAACTCAAACATAAGCTGATGGAATCGGTTATGAATTATTTTAAAGGGTTATTTTGGGAGTGTTATGAATGTTTAAAATAAATAAATTGACCTATGTGTTGGAACCTAAGCCTAAGTTGCTGGAGACAATGGCAAAGTGGTAAATAAGAGTGAAAGAGCTAGACCATGGGTTCGGCCATGGTGTATGGCCGAACCCCATGGGAATTGTTTGATGAACATAGGGTTACATATGTTGGGTTACATGAATGAATTGTTAATTAAAGATTAGTCCAATGGCAATTTGGTAATATCGGTTGAAAATGATAAACAATGGGGATTGGTTTATGGACTTAAAATATTGTAAATCAAGTGGGACTTGGTTTTGATTGATTGTTATATTATAAGGTAACGGGACCTCATAAGGTGTCTACGATCGTGAGCGGTTACCGGACGAAAGACACAAGAACACGTTAGCGGTCTTTAGTAGGATTCCACCTCTTTGAAACCATGGGTTTATGTACATTGTTTATATCTTGATTTAATGAATTTATATTGTAGAGAATATGTTTCAAATGGTGATTTTTATATGCTATGTTTATTTGATAAAATAGCATGTGTTTTTAAATATGAGCTTTTAAATGCTATGATTTTGTATAATTGCATAGCATGTGGCATTTGCATCTCATGCATGCATGGGAGGGATGACAGGTAACCGGGGACCCACACTCCGTCGGGGCGTCCGTAAAACACTAGTGGGGGGATACCTTGATGATGAGAATCCCATCAAGAAGATACTATGTATGAATACCTTGATAATGAGAATCCCATCAAGAGGATACTATGTATGAAGACTTTGGTGATGAGCATTCCATCAGGTGATACCTTGATGATGAGAATTCCATCAAGAGGATACAAAGTAACCGGAGCCCACACTCCGTCGGAATGTCCGTAAGGCAACTGTGGGGAATACCTTGATGAGGAGAATTCCATCAAGAGAGAAAACCTTGGTGATGAGCATTCCACCAGGAAGATACATTGATGAGGAAAATTCCATCAAGAGTATACCATATGTTTTGTGATGGGTGGGACTCATTGTATATGATAGCATGACATGGCATTAAATCGACATGATTATGACTTTTATTATCATGCAAGGTTTTGGTTTTTTTTATCGGTATGATTGGATCTCTATTATCATACACTATTTTGGATACAATGCTTTATGAGTATGTTATGATTTATTATTACTAATTTTGATATATATTATATCTGGATTTTTTGTACTAACCCATGTGTTAACCCTAACTGGAATACCTACTGGGCGCGTTGTACTAACGCCCTACTTCTACCCTAGTTGGTGATATAGGAAACAAATGGAACAATGAACGCAAAACGGGCCAGGCATAGGAGCTTAGAGGATTATAGTTTATATTTTGTTTAAGATACTCATGGGCTTGTATTTTGAGTATCTAGAATTCGGATTGTAATAACTTAGATGGATTTGCTATGGTTGGATGTCTTATTAAATAATTGCGTTATGATAATGATGATTAAAAACTTGACGTACTTTGCTATCTGAATGGAATAGAACTGTGTTCTATTATGTTTCCTCATGCTATGATTTTTATTCCGCATGTTTATATTACTATGTGTGAATTGTTTTTCATGGACTTAGTCCATGCACACATAGAGTTGGCCAGTTAAGGGTCGGACTTTGGAAGTTCGGACTTAGCTCGCGTCGTGACGTCCCGTGCTCTATCACTCTACTTTGTTATAAAAAAAAAAAATAGACTCTGAATTTACGGGAAGAAGAGAGTGAAAAAGGCGGGGCGTTACAGGATTTTAGTTAATTTGTTACATTCAGTCTAGTGTAGGATTTTTATTAAGTCAGTTTAGGAATTTTGTTATTAGGTCTGTATATAAGTTTCGCATTGTGAGCCCTTTTAGGTACATCTAAACCCAATTAGCACTGTTCTGATATTTTATAATTTACACCTCATCACTGTAGATTAGGGAACATTGAGGACAATGTTGAATTCGAGTTTGGGGTATTGAGGGGTTACTTGAGTAGTTAAAAAAAGAAATTGTTTTCTTAGAAAAAGATAGGCAGAGTTAACCTTTTCAAGGGAAGAGTAGGAGAAGGTTGAGACTCATTGGTGCTTAAAATGACTGTCAATCTTAACTTGAGAAAAGCATGCATCTTGACAATCTGATGTAAAATATCACATTTTGAATATTAAAATTTAGATTAGAGATCTTTATATCATACTTTTCTGGAAAGACTTTTATAGGATTTATATTTGGAAAAACCTGTACATAACCATATTAAGTTTATTTTGAAAAAGAAAAATATTCACGAGTCGAGTAATCACTAGAGGAATACCAGTGGAGACTTAACCAAGTGAATTTTAGAGCCATTCTTTTCTTCTGAGGGTTATAAGTCAATTTCATTTTCTTTGGTTGCGCAAATAAGTCGTTGTTGTTCTCATTATTCTTCATCTTGGTCATATTACTGAGAACGCCATCAAAATTGAGTTATTATACTTGAATTTTTTTTAAATTTATTTGAAAGAAAGAAACCATCTTATGAACCTTAGGATATGATTTAGGTCATTTTTGGATTGTTTGAGTCTAAAAACCCACCTATTTTTGGTCATTTTATCTTGATAGTTCCCCAGTTGAGCCTTATATAACCTATTTTATTGACCAGCCATGTCTACCATACCTAACTCCAATTCAGGAGTATGAGCCAATAAAAAATATCCATGACCTATTCTTAGAAAAGGTTAGAGATGAAAAATTAAGGGATGGTACTCTAAAAACAAAAGCACAAGATAGAAAAGAAAAAAAAAAAAAAAAGAAGAGAAAATATAGCATCCAAAAAGGGAAACATCTAGATACCAAAAGAAGGATGTGAAAAAAAGAAAAGAAAAAGAAAATACTTAGAGAAGTGCCGAAAGAGAAATAGAGGAAAAATATCACATTCAAAATCATGAAGACCTCTAACCAATTCAAAGTATTTATCTTTAGAGCCGTTTATCCTTCACTGATTTAACCCGAACCCAAGCCACGTTTCATCCTAATAGGAAGTCTTATTGATCTTAGGTCTAAATAGAGTGTTTCATGCGGAGAATAAATGAAGAAAAATGATGGTATTTGACTCAACGTTCTCAAGAAAGTGACACATATTCATGAGATCATTCATTCTCTTTGAATTAAGCCATATTTGTTAATACATATGTGAGATAGTTTGATTTTGAACACATAAATTCTGCTGACATATACCTTGAGAGAAAATGAACCCAAACCTCTGAGTGTTAATTTTTTCCGAGAGATATATCTAGTGAGGTTTGCAGTTGAAGCACATTTTCTACTGGTGTGAACAAAACTTGGGTCTATTTGGAAAAAGAAGTCTACCTTAATATTGGCTAAGCACACATGACACTCCAAGTATAAACCTTGTAAATTGAAATTTAGAATTGTATGATGTCAAGACCTCTCATCCTTGTGTTCCTGATAAATATGTTGATATTTTTGGATATTATCACTGAAAGCCCTCACGAGACTATAACTCGTCCACTAGGGGTAACCTAGGGGTTTAAAGGCTTGTTGCATATGCTAAATGCAATCGAGAGTACCAGTGAAAGTGGTTTATTTTAGGATTTTCAATTTATTTAGTTAGTCTAGAATAGGATTTCTATGTCTTTAGAATTTTTAGCTTCAGTTTTGCTCGAGGACTAGCAAAATCTGAGTTTGGGGGTATTTGTAGAGCACTGAAATCTTACATCTTTACCCCTGATTATTGAGCCAGTTAATCCTCAATTTTGTATATAATGATGCATTTAATGTAGTTTGTCAGTTTTGTAGTACAAAATGGAAAGTTCAGGAAAATCAAGTTAAAACAACAGAAGATTGCAAGTTTAGAGCTTTAAAGAGAATAGCTAGAATTATTATAATTATTTTATGCAACTTTCTAAGATTTTCATGTAAATTAATTAATCTAGATTCAGTTATGAGAGTCTATGATTAATTAATAATTTTTAGATTTAAAGTGACTGAATAATTTTCTAGAGGTTGAAAGCTGCAATCCAAGTGCCAAAGCCTGAATTTCAAGTTAATGGGCGAAGACTCAGTTCAAATGGGGCAAGCTACATGCAAGCCCATGTTCATTTCACACTTTGGGACAGGCCAGCATGCAAGCTTAGTCCAACTAATGCCCAAGCTAACAAATCCAATTCAAATGGGCCTAAGTTGAGGTCTAGATCCAAATCCAAGCCCAAGTCAACTCCATGGTCCATGTTTGAATTTCACCTAAGTCCAACCCAACTACCTATGTCCAAAATCCATAACCCAACTTGACAGCCACACCATCCAACTTCCATCTTAGATCTTAACATTCCATCTAACATACCAAATTAGGTCAAACCTTAGATCCACCATCAAATCTAACACATCCATTCATCTATCATTAGATCTAGGTCATCCATCATCATCATGATTATCTTAACATCAGATTAGTATTCAAACATGCATCACCTATTAATCCTTGCATTCATTTCATGCATTGAGGATCTTAGCCATTAGATATTAGTTAATCCAATCACATCCATTCATTCATCTCTTAGAAACCCTAGAGCCTCCACATGCATCCATCACATAAACACATTACCTTAGATTTAGGTCATGCATTTCATCATCCATTTAGATCCACCTATGCATCTAAATCCTCCATCAACCATCTACCCATTCCTATTATTATTTTACCCAAAATACCTTAGAGCCATTAGATCAAAACCCATTTAATCTAAGCCCTCCATTCATAAACCCTAAGCTATGAACAATTTGTAGTTCAAGCTAGCCTCCATGCGCATTTTACACCTCATCATCCCTTGATTTTTACAACCTAAAACCTCTCTATGTACTTAGACTAAAAACCATTTAGATACATTCCTAATATCCAAACACACCTCACCATCCAATCCCCAATTATCCCACATGATTTTCTCAACCCTATTCCAATCCATTTGAATTTCATACCTCGTGGAACCCTAAAATCCAAGCTTAAATCCCCATCATCCATTCCCATTTAGATCCAATCTAGTCCTTTGATTTCCCACCTTAAACCTTGATTTAATCCAAGCCATCTATCCCTTTTTAAAACCTATAAATACCCCATTACTCCAAGGGTAAAATTCGACCTGGAATTCAAGAGGACTAAAGGTTAGAGCAAAAGACAAGAAGACAAGGAGCACCATGCGAATTTACAAGTAAGAGTATAGATTTTTATCTTTTTTATGTTGTTCTTCTTATATTTAATTTATAAAAGCCTTGTACTTTAATTCTTGCATTTAATAAAGTAAAACATTCATTGAAAACCCTAGAACATCCAATTTCTAAAATACTTTTACGTTTTTTTTATTTTTAATTTCAAGAACACAACTTTTATTTATTTGATTGAACATGAGCGTATGCAATAGTTGGGATCTTGATAGTAAGACTTGAATCATGATTACTAAGGTTTTGATTAATTAAATTAAAAGTTGTGAATCTTGTTTTAATAATAAATATGAATTGTATTTTAGATCTTTACATGAATTTCAGATTTAGGTCTTTACTTTATTTACACATCTTGGGTGATGAACGGTATATTCCAAACAACCAACATTTTTATTACCGAACATTTAATTTCAGTCATTTATTTTCATGCAATTTAATTTTCTGCCTTTTAATTGTGTTAAAGCTCATGTTTGTTGTGCAATAGTTGTCTTCACCCAAATCTTGTATAACTTAATTCTTTAATTCGTTCTTTAACTCTTTAATTTCTCTTTAATCACTCTTTCTCATACATCTTATTTGCTGATTTTTCAAGTTAGATACATGACTCATGTGAAGGTTCTACTTCTTGAAAATAACTCTTTTTAATATATTTTGAGATTTTCCGTTGGGTTCGACCTTGCACTAAATCACTATACTATACATGGTTCGTGTGCTTGCGAGAATTACAAATTTAAAACATCAACACTTAGCTCCACAAGCCAGCATTGAGCCAGGCCACAAGCACTCCATGCATATTTCACACAATTGGTCAAGCCAATGTGCACTCCAAAGTCAAACAAAGGCCAAATTTCTCAAACCAAGTTCAAGCCCAAGTCAAGTGAGCCTAAGATGAAGTCCATGAGTTGAGGTCTAAGTCCAAAGTCCAAATGCTCCATGGATCATGTTCAAATTTGACTCAAGTCTACACCCAATTAATCATGGCCAAAATCCATACCTCTAATTCCCTCTGTATTCCATACCAATTTCATATCCGACCTAATCATCATCTAGATTTACCTTAGGATTACATCCATCCATGCATCACCTATTCATCTATCCAATTAGATCATCCATCAATCATTTAAGCCATTAGATTTGGAGGCATTTTCATCACAAGCATCCACATCATTAGGAAAACCCTAGAGCCTCCACATTCATCCATCACATATATAATTTGCACTAGATCTAGGCCATTCATCATATAATCTATCCATCTCTACCTTTGAATCCAAACCCTCCAATAGATACCTTACCATTTTTATAATTTATTTTTACCAATTAAACCGAGAACCATTAGATTTAACCCAAACCAATTTTAGCCATCCATTCACCAAACCCTAAGTTATAACAACTTGGTGCTCAAGCTAGCCTCCATTCACCCATGTCTTGTCAACACTCTATCCATTCAGTACACACTCCACATGAGTTTAGCACCTAAAACCTCTCCATGCACTTAGACCAAAAATCATCTAGATACACTCCTAAGATCCATACACACCTCATCACCCTAATCTTCCATGTCACACATGATTTTCACAATCCAAATCCACCCCATTCGAATTTCACACCTAGTCAACCCTCCACATCATCTCATTATCATCCGTCCATCCATTCATCTCATCTCATAATCTCATCCATTCATTTATCACTGCATTAAACAAACCCTAATCCTACATAGCCAAATTCGAAATTCACCTTTCCAAATCCAATTCCTAAAATCTCTCTTTCCTTGCTAGCACTCCACTCCAAGCCACCTACACATCCCAAAATTCGTGTACACTATGTCAAACCCTAACCATTTGCAACTTAAAATCCCAACCACCCAATTCCAATGAGATCCAATCCAAGCCACTTATTAATCACTCAAACCAAGATTAAATCCCAGTCGTCCATTCCAACCCTGAGCCTATAAATGCACCACTACCCCAAAGCCAAAATTCGAATTTGACCTGAGCTCAAGTGGACCTAGAGATAGGAAAATACAGTGAAGACAAGGAGCATACATGAATTTTGCAAGTGAGGAATTTATTTTGCAAATTTATTTTATTGTCTTTCATGTAATTTATTCAAACTCTTGTACTTGAATCTTTCATTTAATAAATAAGAAATGTAAATTTTTGAATCCTGAAAAGTCCGATTATTCAAGATGTCTTTACGCTTTCTTTAATTTATAATTTGCATTCTTTGTTTAGTTAAAGTCTTAGGTTGTGAATGTTGAACCTTAGAACCAAAAATTTAATTAATAAAAGTCTATCAATTTTAATTAAATGGTGTAAATCAATTCTTGAATTCTATGCATTGAATTTCAGATCTAGGCTTCTTATCTATTTATTCATTTTGGGCGATGAGAGAATAATTCCATAACAACCTTTAAATAATGCATTTATTTATTCTGTCATTTAATTTATTTGTCAATTTATTTTCCGTCTTTAATTACATTAGTCACTTTGTATGTATGTTGTATAAAAGATGTTCAATTTATGTTTTTATTTTATTTCTTATATGTTCATTCTTTACTTATTTAATTCATGTAACAAATCAATCCCTCACCAAAAGATTCTTTAACTAGGATTGTAATTATACTATTCTAATCTTGAACTTTGCAACTTTAATTAAAGATGAGACTACATATTCATGATTCACCACTTTAAAAATAAAATGAATTAAAATGAGGAAATTCACAAGTTAAATAAAGTTGATGTTCACTTGATTTTTCCAACTAAATTTACTTTATTTCAAATCTAAGTTAATTCATGTTTCTCAAGATTACATCATTTTAAAGGTGCTAATTTAATTTAAATATATATTTTATGATTTCTTGTGGGTTCGACCTCGCACTTATATGGTAGACTATTGAATGGTTTGTACGCTTGCAAGATTATAAATTTAAAACTTAGCACAATTTTCACATCAACACTTATCGGCTAGCTTTGCCGGCACAACTCGCCCGAATCCACAACGTGTTTCACATGTCGATGCTTCAGAAGTATTAACCTGATCCTTCTCATGTGGTCAATTGGGAAGATGTAGAGCTCGATGAAGATGTGATGTTCAAGGAAGGTCCCATCAAGATTTCTGGGACTAGTTTCAAGAAACACCATAGGTGGACTGTTCCGTTGGTCAAGGTTGAGTGGAAGCACAGTAGAGCTGAGAATACAACTTGGGAGCTCAAGTCAATGACACGGAGTTGTACCCGCATCTGTTTGATCTTCCAGGCATGTTTTATTTTGGTGATTCAAATTTTGAGGAAATTTCTTTTAATGGAGATGGATTATAATGGCCCGACCCTTCAAAAATAATAATAATATTAAAATATTAAGTCCGTAAATAAGTCTGCATTTGCACGAAACTAGGCTTATTTCACCTCCTTTCTCTTCCAAAAAGCTAACCCTTATTCCCTAACAGCAAACCCTTGTCTCTTCTACATTCCCTCTATTGATTTTCACCCACTAAAGGCTTTAGATTAAGATTTCCTACGCTTGGAGTACCCTTTTGCACGGTTCCTTCTCCCTTAAAGGTAATATTTGTGATCCTTCTCTCCCCTTTCTTCTTCTTTTATGAGATCTGTCAGTCCCCCGATTTTGTTGAGTCCCTGTTTGTCAATTCCATTACTCGGGAAGAAGAACTTGCTAAGAAGCTTGAAGACTCAAGATGATCAAGAATGAAAATCATGCTCCAACAAGTTCAACGCTCAATGTCATGACAATCACAAAAATAAGTATTTGGCCATAGATGACTTTTGCTCGTACCCACACCTTAGAGAGGAACATACCTAGGCTTAGTTGAACAAATGGTAAAAGCATAAAGAAACCTAGAGAGGAAGCTGGACAGTGAATTGGAACCCAACTTGGAAATATGTAATTGGTTTCACTATCAGCTCGACCAGTTGTACTCACCAACCCCTCAGTGGAGGATCGACCCATCGTGGTCAAGGACTAGTTGGCCAGATTGACAGAGGTTCTGGATCAAAGAACTGTCATTCTAGGAAAGCTTCTGACTAAGAGCCTCGTATACACCGACCCCTCGGTGATGAACTTAAACGACCCCTCGTGGTTGACGACTCATCGGTAAAGGTCTTGTGAGTTATGGACTGTGAATTCAAATGGGCTCTCGAGAAAACAGACATATCTATAGATCAAGACCAATCGAGAGTACCAGGACCGACCCCTTAGTAAAAGGCGACAGGTCGTTCTGGGTAAGACAGGTTTCTGACTTGAAACAACTGTTAACATGGTGTTGCCCCAGATCGAGGCACTCGTATGGACCGACCTCTCGGTGCCATAATTGTCGACCCATTGGTGACATCGACATCTCGATCGGGAAGTAATAAAGCCATTGGGAGTGCATTTAATGTGCAACGGTTGGGTGGTTGAACGGTAATAAATATGAACACAGACCCATCGGTGACACCGACCTGTCGGTTTTGGATAGTCAGAAAAAACTGTTAAGACTCCTTTATAAATACGAGTGTTGGGTGATTGTTTTACTATCTTCCTTGAGCTGAAAAGAGTGATACACTCTAAGGAACGATCAACATTCTTGAAGTGAGAATCATAAACAACCAGTCTATTGAATGATTTTGAAAGTGAGAAAGAGAGGAGGAAATAAAAATCATAAACAACCAATCTATTGATTGAGTTTGAAAGTGAGAAAGAGTGGAGAGACATAAACTAGGAAACCTGTGGTGAAACAGTTTCCTTATCATCTTGAGATTGTGATTGCTCTACGACGGCTACAAGGAGGATGGTCGGCACACAGTGGGTGGGATCTTCAAGAAACACACATCAGCGAGAAAGAACTTCAAAGACAAGTACTTCTTAGTTTTAATTTTGTTTTGAAAACCTTTGACCCGAAAGTGGATTAAGGGGGATTTTCTCCGGAACCACTATAAAAACTATAGAGCGTCGTCTCTGGCACAATGGGTGGAATTCCCCGCTGATTGGATAGGTGGAATTTCTATTCTACAGTGGTGTGTGAAATTCCCAGCCGATTGAGTGAGGTGGAATTCATATTCTAATTGTGAGGGTGTAAGTCCCCACATAGTGAATTTGGGGATAACTCAAGGTTGAGCTACTTCTAAGAGTGGATGTAGGTTGGTGAACCGAACCACTATATATCTTGTGTCCTTGTGCTTTGTGGTGTTAGAGCTATTTTTCTTGTGTTGATTGATTAATCACATTTGCTAGCACACTCACTTGATTGCTATATCCGCTGTGCTTAAACAAATCAATCAAGTAATTTTAGACCAACGTTGTTAGATTGACCTATTCACCCCCCTCTAGGGTCAATCGTATTATTCTAGCTCCCAAAGGAACTTTCAATTGGTATCAAAGCCTAGTGCTCCATACAAGAATTTAACCATCCGAGTATATCCATGCTAGAACACTATGGGAGAAAGTCATAAAATATCCAAACCTCCTTATCTCGATGGAACAAACTATGCCTCATGGAAGGCTAAAATGAGAAGTTTTTTGTTTTCATAGGTTCGACAGTATGAGATATTGTAAAAACTGGATGGCAGGAACCCATGGAAGAAAAGACGATAGGAACCACATCAACCTTGTTGATGACACCTAAACCCTATGCCTTTTGGCCCCTTGTTGACAAAACTGCTCAGACAGCTGATGGAAAAGCCATGAATGCCCTTAACTGTGCAGTTTCTGATAGTGAGTACAGGCGGATCATGACCTGTAAAATTGTAAAGGAAGCATGAGAAGTTTTTGAGAGAACCCATGAAGGCACCTCAATAGTTAAGAGGGTCCACATTTTAGATCCTCCAGAATCAGTTTGATACTATTAAAATGAGGGAGGATGAAGTCTTCTTGGATTTTTATTCTAAGGTAAGCGACATTGTAAATCAAATGTACGCTTTCGGTGAAGGGATACCCGAGGACAAAGTATGTACCAAATTAGTGTGACTTCCCTTTAGCAACTCTAAAATCCAAACTTAAATATCTATCATCCATTCCCAATTAGATCCAACCCAGTCCCTTGATTTCCCAACTTAAAACTTAATTTAATCCAAGTAATCCATCTATTTTCAAAAATCTATAAATACCCCATTACCCAAGAGGTAAAATTCGAATTTGACCTGGAGCTTGAGAGGACCAAGGCCGGAGCAAAAGACAAGAAGACAGGAGCACCATTCAAATTTACATAGTGAGAGTTGTATATTTTATTTATATTTTTTCTTTCTTGTAATTAATTTATAAGTGCCTGTACTAAGCAAATGTTTGTTGTATAATTTTCGTTTCTTTAATTAAACATGAGAAAATGCAATAGTTAGGACTTTGATTGTAAATGTTGAATATTGATTACTATGGTTTAATTAATTAAATTAAAAGTTGTAAATCTTGTCTTTTATTACTAAGTATGAATTGCATTTCAGATCCTTACACAAATTTCAGATCTAGGTTTTGTATTTATTTACACATTTTGGACGATTAGCGGTCTATTCCAAACAACCAACCTTTACGTTACTGCACTTTTATTTTCTGTCTTTTAATCATGTTAGATTCTATGTTTGTTGTATAATTTTTGTTCTAATCTAAATCTTGTATGTTTTATTCTTTTTAAATTCTTTAATTCATGTTATTCTTTTAATTCTTTAAAATTATACTCTCTCTCTCAAAATTCATTCAATTAAAGATTGGAGATATGATATTTTATACTTATAACTTGTAATTTTGATCATGATTATGATTATCATTTAATTCACCATTTTAATTCAATGACAATTAATTCACACATCTTATTTGCTGATTTTCCAAGTTAGGTACATGACTCAAATAAAGGTTCTATTTCCTGAAAATAATTCTTTTTAAAGGAACACAAATTTAATTTTAATTCATATATTTTGAGATTTTCCTTTAGGTTCGACCTTGCACTCAATCACTATACTATACATGGTTCGTACGCTTGCGAGATTTATAAATTTAAAACATCAACAAGTTTTTGGAGCCGTTGCTGGTGAAAATCATAAAATTATATTGTCTTATCTTTAAAAATTAATTATTTTTAGGAAAAATGTTATTTTTGGAAATTCTATTTTTGGCAACTCTTTAAAAATGGAAACTTTTTCTATTTTTGGACAGTTACCTCAAATAAGAAATCTTGAAAATCTCAATAATTTGAATCAATTTATTTTTGGATTTTTTTTTCTATTTTAGAAAAATCTATTTTTGGTAATTGATCTATTTTTTGAAACCTTCCAATTTTAGCAAAATTTCCAAACTTAGAACTTTCCTAAAATTTTATAACTTTTATCTAACTTAAGAAATCTTCAAAATAAGATGTCAAATCTTTGGAATAATGGAATAAAATTTTAATTTGGTGAACTTTGATTTAATTTCCATAATCTTATCATATTTTAAAATTCTTGTTTATAGATTGTAAATATTGCATCTCCTTCTTTAATTGTAGTTATAGGAAAACAACATTTAGATTAGGTTTCTCGCATTCTTTATGAGAGTCAGAATCTTCACTTTATTTTGTGGTATTTCATTGTACAGGGATTTTGAATTGGGCAATAAATTTTTTGGCAGGAAAGCATTACAGGCCAAGGTAAGTGCCTAACCTCGTTTTCTTTAATTTTTATTTTTCCATGCATTCATATAGATTTTATTTAGGGTGTTTTGCATTTATTTTGCATAAAAAAAATAAAAATATTACATATTTAATTTAATCATGCATTTAGGTTACTAGTTTCATGCATTTGATTAGATTGTTTGCTTATTGTTTGCATATTTGCTTTGTGTATTGCATTGTTAGATTTAGGATTGCATTCACAATATCTAGGAAAATAAGATCGTAAAATGGTTCATGCATCTCCTAATAAAATCAATCAAGGAACCATTAGGCAAGATTTTTAGGGTTTCATTCTCATTAAGAACCTTTTCAATCTAAATAAATTTTTGTAACCAGTGAGTAGTTTATCTTCAAGAATGGTGTCTAAGGCTAGTTCTGTCACCAAGACATGCTGTCGAGCATCGTCTAAGGATAAGCTGGGACGAGATGCCGTGTGGTCGCCCACTTACCTGGGAACGTACCTGGCCATCTTGTGGTTAAACTCTCATTAGAGAGTTAGATTATTTAGAGAGAAAAGTAGGAGCAAGTCTAGAGACAAATTTTAGGGTCCTATTAGCAGCCAATAAAATTTTAATTTCTATTAAAGAAATTTGAATCTAGATTTAGACATTTTTGTGTATTTTTGTTTGAACGTGTGTGATCGTGTCTGTGTATGTTTCATTGGTCTAGTGACTCCACCAATCGTTTGGTTTGAGTTACACTTCCCGTCAGTCCATCGATCATTATGTCCGGGACTCAGTCAGGCCCAGTCATAGATATAAATAGTCGACCCATATCACCACCCACATCACCATCACCACCACCCAATCAACCATTTCACCAACACCAGAACCATCAAAGGATCAACCCAAATTAACCCATTTACCTATCTACCTATTTACCCATCCACCCATTTACCCATCCACTCATTTATCCACTTACCCATTTAACCCATTTATCAATTTACCTATCCCCCATTTACCCATTTATCCATTTATCCATTTACCCATCCACCCACATTCATTTACCCATATTCACCTACTCATCTTCCTTTATCCAGACCCATTACCCACATGTCTATGTATGAGTTGGTCTAAGTCCTTAGTGTCTGGTTTAGGTTTGCATTGAGTCAGTCTAGGACTTTAGTTAATTTGTTAAAGTCAGTTCGCTTAGGATTTTTTATTAAGTCAGTTTAGGAATTTTGTTATTAGCTCTGTTTATAGGTTTTGCGGTGTGAGCCCTTTTAGGTACATCTAACCTAGTTAGCACTGTTCCGATATTTTCTAATTTACACTTGATCACCGTAGATTTAGGAACATTGAGGACAATGTTCAATTCTAGTTTGGGGGTATTGAGGGGTTACACTTCAGTCTTCAGTCCAAAAAAAAAAAAAAGAAATTTGTTTTCTTAGGAAAAGATAGGCAGACTTAACCTTGTCAAGGGAAGAGTAGGCGAAGGCTGAGAGTCCTTGGTGTTTAAAAAGACTGTCATTCTTATCTTAAGAAAAGCATACATCTTGACAATCTAACATAAAAAGAGTCACATTTTTAACATTAATACTTAGATAGAGATCTTTATATCATACTTTTCCGGAAAGTCTTTTATTGGATTTATATTTGGAAAAGCCTATACACAACCATATTAAGTTCAGTCTGAAAAAAAAAATTCATGAGTCGAGTGATCACTAGAGGAATACCAGTGGAGACTTAACCAAGTGAGCTTTAGAGCCATTCTTTTATTCTAAGGGTTAGAAGTCAATTCTATTTTCTTTGCTAGCACAAATAAGTCGTTGTTGATTCATTATCCTTCATCGTAGTCATAATACTGACAATGCCATCAAAATTGAGTTATTATACATGAAATTTTTTGGAATTTATTTGAAACAAGGAAACCACCTGTTGAAACTTAAGATGTGATATAAGCCATTTTTGGATCGTTTGAGCCTAAAAGCCCACCTATACTTGGTCATTTTATCTTGATAGTTCCCCAGTTGAACCTTCAAAATAACCTGTTTTCTTCACTAGCCATGTACCATACCCAACTCCAATCTAAGAATGAGTCGATCAAAAATATCCGTGACCTATTCTTGGAAAAGGTTAGAGATGAAAAATTAAGGGATGGTACTCTAAAAACAAGGGCACAAGAAGAAAAGAACAAGAAAAAAAAAATACCATCCAAAAAGGGAAACATCCAGGCACCAAAAGAAGGATGTGAAAAAAAAAAAAATACATAGAAAAGTGCCGAAAAGAGAAATAGAGGAAAAATATCCCATTCAAAATCATGAAGACCTCTAACCAATTCAAAGTATTTATCTTTGGAGCCGTCTATCCTTCTTTGATTTGACCCGATCCCAAGACACGTTTTGTCCTAAAAGGAAGTCATATTGATCTTAGGTCTAAATAATGTGTTTCAAGTGGAGAATAAAGGAAGAAAAATTATGGTATTTGACTCAACGTTCTCACGAAAGTGGCACCTATTTATGAGATCATTCATTTTCTTTGATATGAGCCGTCTTTGTCTAATACATATGCGAGATACTTTGATTTTGAATACATAAATTCAGCTCATATATATTTGAGAGAAAACCTCTGAGTGTTAATTTTTTCCGACAAATATATACAGTGAGGTTTGCAGTTAAAGGGCATTTTCCAACAGTGTGAACAAAACTTGGGTCTATTTGGAAAAAGAAGTCTATCTTAATATTGGCTAAAGAACACACAAACTCCAAGTATAAACCTTGTAAAATGAAATTTAAAGTTGTATGATGTCTAGACCTCTCATCCTTGTGTTCCTGTTAAATATGTTGATATTTGTGGGTATTATCACTGAAAGCCCTCACGAGACTATATCTCGTCCACTAGGGGTAACCTTGGGGTTTAAAGGCTTGTTGCATATGCTAAATGCAATCGAGAGTACCAGCGAAAGTGGTTTAGTTTAGGATTTTCAATTTATTTAGTTGGTCTAGAATAAGATTTCTTTGTGTCTTTAGAATTTTTAACTTTAGTTTTGCTCGAGGACTAGCAAAATTTGAGTTTGGGGGGTATTTGTTGAGGACTGAAGTCTTACATTTTTACCCTTGATTATTGGAGATGTTAACCCTCAATTTCGTATATAATTTGAATGTGAAAATCAAGCTAAACCAACATATGATTGCAAGTTTAAAGCTTTAAAAATAAGACTTAGAATTATTATAATTATTTTTTGTCACTTTTTAGGATTTTCAAATAAATAAATTAATTTGGATCCAGTTATGAGAGTCTAAGATTAATTAATAATTTTTAGATTTAAAGTAGCTGAATAGTTATTTAATTCTAGATGTTAAAAGCTACAATTTAAATGCCAAATCCTGAATTTCAAGTCATTGGGCCAAGACTCAGTTCAAATGGCCAAGTTGTGCTCCACAAAGCTTCAATGGGCCAAGCCACATACAAGCCCATGCACATTTCACATATTGGGCCAGGCCAGTATGCAAGTTCAGTCCAACTAAGGCCCAAGCTCTCAAATCCAATTCAAATGGGCCTGAGTTGAGGTCTAGATCCAAATCAAAAGCCCAAGTCCAATGAACTCTATGGATCCACATTCAAATTCAACTACGTCCAACCCATCTATCCATAACCAAAAACCCATAACCCAACTTCACATCCACACCATCCAACTTCTATCTTAGATCTTAACCTTCTATCTCACATACCCAATTAGGTTAAACCATAGATCCACCATTAAATCTAACCCACTCATTCATCTATAATTAGATCTAGGTCATCCATCATCATCATGATCATCTTAACCTTAGGTTAGTGTTCATCCATGCATCACCTATTAATCCATACATTCATTTCATGCATTAATCATCTTAACCATTAGATATTAGGTAATCTAATCACATCCATTCATTGATCTCTTAGAAACCCTAGAGCCTCCACATGCATCCATCACATACACACATTACAATAGATTTAGGTCATGCATTTCATCATCCATTTAGATCCACTTGTGCATTTAAACCCACCATTAGGTACCTATCCATTTCTATATTTATTTTACCCAAAATACCTTAGAGCCATTAGATCAAAACCCCATTTAATCTAAGCCCTCCAATCACAAAACCTTAAGCAATGAACAACTTGTGGTTCAAGCTAACCTCCATGCGCATTTTACACATCATCCCCATGATTTTTGCAACCTAAAACCTCTCCATGCACATAGAACAAAAACCATTTAGATACACTCCTAATATCCCAACACACATCTTCATCCTCATCTTCCATGTCACACACGAATATTACACAACTCCGTCATTCCATTCGAATTTCACACCTAGTCAACTCTCCACATCACTACCTTCCATCTCCACCATTCTATCATCCCATCTTCAAATCTCATCCTTCCATTTATCATCTCATGCACAAACCCTAAAATTACATAGTAAATTCGAATTTCTCATTGCCAATCCAAATCCTATTTTCTCTCATAATCTCCTATCTTCCCTCCACCTTGACTTAGCCTTCAAGCCAAGCCACCTACACACACACCAAATTCGTGTGACCTCCCTTTAGCAACCCTAAAATCCAAACTTAAATCTCCATCATCCATTTCCATTTAGATCCAACCCAGTCCCTTGATTTCTCAACTTAAAACTTGATTTAATCCAAGCCATCCATCTATTTTAAAAAACCTATAAATACCCCATTACCCAAGAGGCAAAATTCAAATTTGACCTGGAGCATGAGAGGACCAAGGCTAGAGTAAAAGACAAGAAGACATGAGCACCATTCGAATTTACATAGTGACAGTTGTAAATTTTATTTATATTTTTACTTTTTTGTAATTAATTTATAAGTGCCTATACTGAATTCTTCCATGAAATAAATACAAAACATCCATTTAGAATCCTGAAACATCCAAGTTCTAGAATTCTTTTGTGAATATTTTGTTTTTAATTTCAAGTTTGAACCTTTTGTTTCTTTAATTAAACATGAGTAAATGCAATAGTTAGTATCTTGATAGTAACTGTTGAATCTTGATTACTAAGGTTTAATTAATTAATTTAAAAGTTGTGAATCTTGTCTTTATTAGTGAGTATAAATTGCATTTCAGATATTTACGTGAATTTCAGATCTAGGTTTTGTATTTGTTTACACATTTTGGGTGATGACCGGTCTATTCCTAATAACCAACCTTTATTTTACTGCATGTTTATTTTCAATCATTTATTTTTATGCAATTTAATTTTCTGTCTTTTAATTATGTTAGATTTTATGTTTCTTGTATAATTTTTGTTCTAAAATAAATCTTGTATGTTTTATTCTTTTTAAATTCTTTAATTCATGTTATTCTTTTATTCTTTTAATTCTTTGTATTTACACACTCTCTCAAAATTCATTCAAGTAAAGATTGGAGACGTGATATTTTAATCTTATAACTTGTAATTTTGACTATGATTAAGATTATCATTTAATTCATCATTTTAATTCAAGGACAATTAATTCACACATTTTATTTGTTGATTTTCCAAGTTAGATACATCACTCATATAAATGTTCTATTTCTTAAAAATATATTTTTTTAAAGGAACACACATTTAATTTTAATTCTTATATTTTGAGATTTTCCCTTGGGTTCAACCTCGCACTCAATCGCTATACTATACATGGTTCGTGTGCTTACGAGATTTACAAATTTAAAACATCAACAAAAAGCTTGGAGAAAAATGAACTTAAAGGTAGTTATGTTTGTGGGGCAAATAATCTGGAGAAGGTAGAAAATATAACTTACTCCATGGGGGAGATGAGTCAAAGAAACTATAAAAGATAGCTTGGAGAATGGGGAGAAGACTCTAAGGAAGCTAGGTGAATGAGCTTACCCCATGGAAGAAATCAGCTAAACTAGAATATAGCTTGAGTAGGGGAAAATAAATCTTGTTGCACAAGGAAGTACATTAAACGATGGGGGAGAACCATGAGTTGCAGCAGAATTTAGTTGATCACTAAGTGCAAGAAGCATAGAGGAAATGCTGTTGATGTCTATCTACTAAACCTTTGTCAATTGTATGACAAAATGGGAGATAAATTAGTAGAAATTGTAAGCAATGGTCATGGGGGAGTGCATGGTAAAGCCGAAGAGATTGGGCCTCTAGAAAGAGAGCCATAAAGGGGAGGAATTTGATAAAGCCAATGGACATGGGGAGAATGTCTATCCTTGGACAATGGACAAGAAGATTGGGGGAGAAAATGTAATGACCCTACCCCAACATCCAAGTGTGATATTGTCTGTTTTGGGCTCACCATGCCCTCACGGTTTTGCTTTGGCCTTTGCCACATGGCCATGCCCAAAAGGACTCACACATGGGAGAGGGGGGCTTCCCTCATACCCAACCCACCCACCTCACTACCGATGTGAGATGAGGTGGGTGGGGGTATTACAATCTACCTCCCTTAAAACTAGAACCGTCCCCGGCTCTGTCACATCAGAGAGGTAGAGGGCCCACACAGTCCGAATGTTGAACCGTGCTTTGATACCACTTGTAATGACCCTACCCAACTTTCCAGTGTGATATTGTCCGCTTTGGGCCCACCATGCCCTCACAGTTTTGCTTTGGGTCTTGGCCCACATTGCCAGGCCCAAAAGGCCTCACACATGGGAGAGAGGGGCTTCCCTCATATTAACACCCAAACCACCCACCTCACTACCGATGTGGGATGAGATGGGTGGGGGTATTATAGAAAATCTTCTCAACACTGGGTAGTATTGTTGTATAGGAAATCTCGTTTAGTCCTTTGATTTATGTTTTGGACTAACTCCTCTAACGATTTGTCTAATCTTACTTGCTTATGTGCTTAAATAAGAAATCATGATTTAAAGCAAGCTCAGCAAGAATATGTGAAGACAATGTTCTTGTTTTACATTTGAATACGTAACTGACGTAATATTTTGTATTCAAATGTAATGTAATAAGGGTGGGCTTGTAACTGAGTTAGTTTCTAGGTTTTGTCATGAAATTGACAAAGGAGGAGATTGTTAGTGCAATCCCTGTTTGTCAATTCCATGACTCGGGAAGAAGCACTTGCTAAGAAGATTGAAGTATCAAGATGATCAAGAATGAAGATCATGCTCCACCAGGTTCAAAGCTCATCGTCATGGCAGTCACAAAAATAAGTATTTGGCCATAGATAACTTTAGGTAGTACCCACACCTTAGAGATGACCATGCCTAGGCCTAGTTGAACAAATGGTAAAACCATAAAGAAGCCTAGAGAGGAAGCTGAACAGTGAATTGGAACCCAACTTGGAAATATGTAATTGGTTTCACTGTCAGCTCGACAATTCGTACTCACTGACCCCTCGGTGGAGACAGGATGGACCAATCGTGGTCAAGGACTGGTCGGCTAGACTGACAGAGGTTCTGGATCAAAGAACTGTCATTCTAGGAAAGCCTCTGACCGAGAGTCTCGTATGCACCGACCCCTCGGTGATGAACTTAAATGACCCCTCGTGGTTGACAACTCATCGGTAAAGTCTTGTGAGTTCTGGACTGTGAACTCAAATGGGCTCTTGAGAAAACAGACATATCGGTAGTTCAAGACCGCTCGAGAGTACCAGGACCGACCCCTCGGTAAAGGGCGATAGGTTGTTCTGGGTAAGACAGGTTTCTGACTTGAAACGACTGTCAGCATGGTGTTACCCCAGATCGAAACACTCGTATGAACCGACCTCTGGGTGCCATAACTGTCGACTCGTCGGTGACACAGACATGTCGACCGGGAAGTAATAAAGCCTTTGGGAGTGCATTTAATATGCAACGGTAGGGTGGTTGAACGGTAATAAATATGAACACAGACCCAACGATGCCACCGACCTGTCGGTTCTGGACAGTCAGAAAAAGCCGTTAAGACTCCTTTATAAATATGAGTGTTGGGTGATCGTTTTACTATCTTCCTTGAGCTGAAAAGAGTAATACACTCTAAGGAACGATCAACACTATTGAAGTTAGAATCATAAACAACCAATCTATTGATTGACTTTGAAAGTGAGAAAAAGAGGAGAGACATAAACTAGGAAACCTGTGGTGAAACCAGTTTCCTTGTCACCTTGAGATTGTGATTGTTCTACGACGGCTATGAGGAGCGTCAGTACACAGTGGGTGGGATCTTCAAGAAGGGCACATTAGCGAGAAAGAGCTTTAAATTCAAGTGTTTCTTGGTTTTAATTTTGTTTTTGAAACCTATGACCCGAAAGTGGATTAAAAGGGATTTGCTCCGGAACCACTATAAAAAACTCTAGAGTGTCGTCTCTGGCACGGTGGTGGGTGGAATTCCCAACCGATTGGACAACTGAAATTCTTATTCTACAGTGGTGAGTGAAATTCTAAGCCAATTGAGTGAGGTGGAATTCCTACTCTAATTGTAATGGTGTAAGTCCCCACATGATGAATTTGGGGATAACTTAAGCTTAAGCAAGTCCTTATAGTGGATGTATGTTGGCGAACCGAACCACTATATATCTTGTGTCCTTGTGCTTTGTGGTGTTAGAGCTATTTTCTTCTGTTAATTGATTAATCATATTTGCTAACACACACTCACTTGATTGCTATATCTGCTGCGCTTAAACAAATCAATCAAGTAATTTTAAAAAGGACCAACATTTTTAGATTGACTTATTCACCCCCCCCCCTCTCTCCTCTCTCCCTCTAGGGTCAATCGTGTTGTTCTAACTCCCGAGGGAACTTTCAAGATCTGAATAGGATGGGTTGAGAATGGAGTTTTAATGAATAAAAAAATCTTTTTGGGAGAGGAATCCATGAAAGAAATTGGGAAATTTGTTATAGAACTTTTGTTTGGGTGTAGATTTGATTTGATTTTGAACTTGGAACCATATGAAGGGAAGTAAATTTGGGAAAATGGGTATATGCATGATTTTGAGATTTTTTTGGGAGGAGATTTGGGGATTTCCTTTTGATTGAAGGGATTAATCTAAATTAGGGGTAAATCTTGGGTCAAAATTGGCGGTTTTGCCTCCTAGGCTTTGATTTGGCTTAATCAATGAACTAATAGGGATGTATTATGTTCTCTTTGGTTGATTAGAGCATTTGAAGCCCGAACCCGAGGAGGTACGACTCGAAGATCAACTCGAGACATCTTAACTTTCGAGGTGAGGATTTCTACCCAAACTGAATGAATGTTTGTATGCTATTACATTGATTTAGGGAATGTATTGTGTTATTGATGTGTTTAATGCATGATAAATAGGATGGATGTGCCCTATGCTAAATGTTATAATTTCCTTATTATGTGATTTGTAGCATGCATATTATTTGTTATGACGATAGAAAATTGTGATATTTGTTGGAGACCTTTGTGAGGGGCATAGATGATTTATTGATGAATTTAATTGGGTTTACGATATGAAAAGAGAGTAATTGTACTTAGGATGTTAAACCATCATGAGGCGGGTTGAATAAATTGCAATGACTAAGAATATCTATAAATAAATCGAAATATGTATCTCAGGGTTAGTGTGTAATCCATGTCCCTAGAATAACCCAATTTGATAATTATGTTGAATGTATGAAAAGTAATGGAATGCGCTATGCTTGCTATCATTGTGAAATTGTGGTCATAATGTGATTATGATATGTTTATTCCCATGAAATTATGAATATGTTTCCCTTGGTATAACTCACTGATGTGTGCCTAGGAGGTTATCTATGATGTGAGTATGGGATATTGTATTAATGGGCATGATGATATTGATAAATACTAGTGTTGGAATGAGACCCAAAGAGTTCATAGGACTTGATGATGTACTTTTGTCTTGTTTGGGCCCCACTAGTAGTAGTCTCCACTCCCTAGAGGAGATTGGTATGACAGTATGATGATTTAGATTTAAGGAACCCTATTGAAACGGTGGCGTCGACTATGAGACTTGGTCCTTTAGGTTTGTTGTCGAGGAGTATAACTCCTATCATGTTTCACGCTGGAGGTTACTCTCACAGCTGTTGTGGTTATCGTTGAGAAGTATAGCCCCTCACATGCTTTGCGGTTTAGGTTGCTCTCACCATTATTTTGTACACTTGGTGTGCAGTAGTGAGCAGGGTTAGTTACTTGTGAGCCCTACTTGGGCGGTACTAACTTAATAAGACGTATTGCGTGTGACGCCCCGAAATTTTAGAAATTATTATAATTAAATTTATATTAATTAATTAAGATTAATATGAATTAATTATTTAATTAGAGAAAATAAGAGGAGGATTAATTGAGGAAATCAATTTATAAATTAATCGTCGGATCTTGCGGTCGGAAATAAAAAAGGACCCAAATGGAATGCCTTAAAGACTCAAGGGCATAGGGGGAAGGGAAAAACCAAGACAAGCTTTGACTAAGTCACTTGGTGGAAGTGGAATTTCCACCGCGTGAATGTAACTGTGAATAGTGTTCCTATTCATCAGGCGCATGGCACTCCAAAGACTCCCACTTCCCCACTTTGCATACTTGCGGCAGTCTCTCCCTTCTTTATCATAAGCTCACGGCACCATCTTCCTCTTCTTTGCTTCACAGTGCAAACTCCATACTTCCAAACACTCCATCGAGAACACCACTTCTGTTATTCTATACACTACTACTCTCAAGCAAGGAAAAAGGAAGGAAAAGATAAGAAGGAAAAGCGAAGAAGAATAGGAAAAGGGATTACGAAAAACATCTTAAAAGGTTGGTATAATTTTCTAAATTAATATTTAGATTTAAATAAAAGTCTAGGGTGATTTAGAATCAACCCTAGACGATTACGGATTTATAGAATGAAAATGGGACCGATTCGGGAATTGTTAGGTATTTTTCCCAATTCAAGGATCGGTTCAAGTCCATGAAATTAATTGTTTAATTGGGAACATTAACCTCTTTAGATGTGATAAATCACATTAATAAAAATCAAAGATAACATGGTTTCTACTTAATATTATAATCCTGTTTGGGGGAAAATACAGTCCATAAGCTTGAAACACCCACAATGCATAACCCGAGGCGTTATATTGTTTATGATAATCAACACAGGGAAAGGGAAGAAAATGGGGAAGCTGAAACAGAAAAGAAAAGAAAGAGGAGTAGATGACGAGGGAAAGAGGGATTTGGCGCCCGATAGCATCGACCCTGTTCTTCAAGGATGCCTTTCAGAATCCTCGCATCGCCTCACTATTTTGTGGATGGAGTCTGGAATGAAATTCCTCTCTAGAGAAGCTCTTACAAAATGGGATTGTTCATGAGTAACAAGGTATATTGTGTAGACAACCGTGTCCCATTCATTCCTTTTACTATTCCTTCTGCCTCTTCCTTTCTAAATCTTACCTTTGAATATCTAATCCTTTATAGAAAAATCTGATATCATCTTGTCAAAAGAAAAAAAAATTCAGCAGATATACGTATTTATTAATTTTTTATTTTTTTAATTGGAATCTAGGATTTAGAAGAGATTTAAGGCTTGCTGGCTGATGCTGAGAAAGCCAAGGATTCCCTTGCTGTATGTGCTAGAAAGGGAAAGATGTAAAGGTATTCCCCCCACATGTTTGATGAAATGCCTGAATGGTAATGCCTTTGGGATTTATTCAGCACATTAGTATCATGCTCTCCTATATTTGTTCTCCGTTATTGATTTATTATATTCCCCATTTTTCTGCGTATGAAATCTTGGTCTCATTTTAAGGCATAAGGATGCTATGAGCTCCTAAATGAATTAGGGATGAAAGTAATTCAGATTTAGATGAACCCCAAATCGAACACCTTCTCCAGACTAGCTGAAGCACAGAGAATATTGATATCATGCCTGAGAGGAAAGTTATGTCATGAATTGCATTAATGACTGTACATGTAGAATATGGAATGTTAAAAGAAACAGGAAATTACTCTTGTATTCATATGTTTGGGAGTTTCATTCTTTTCTTCTGCATCTACAATCTGCTCTCGATATTTGTGAACTGCAAGGATGGGGTTGAACTACTGAAGAGAGACGACTGATGACGGCATAACATTATGAATGTTGTTTTCATTTGCTGTTTTGGAAAATAATGTGGTCCTTTAATCTGATTTTGATACAGTGTGGTAAATGTGGTTTTGAGGAGTAAATGTTTTACTCATTTGCTCTTCAGAGAACTTATGGATTTGGACATGTGGAATTGGAGAAGAGAACAATGCTGCATGCACTGAATGAGAACTATATGTCAGATTAGAGAAGGGGAAGAAGAAGTGGAACCAAAAGCAATGGCATTGAAAGAAAAGGTATGGGTTGCTGCTTGATTCACGGGTCTCATCTGATAAACGGCAAGATGGGATCTGCATAGGTGTTTGTTAGAATGACAAAAAGAGCTCTGTTCTCCAATATAGAATTGTCAAACAAGAGACGAAAGCCCAAATCCCCTATTCACCCGACACTGTCTTCGTAAAGACAACAAATCCACAAATCCTATGTTTGGTATTTCCCGAATCGAACACCTCATTACCCATGTTGGATTCTGAAGCAAATAATACCTTTTCCAAGATTGTGTTTTATTCTTGAACTACAGATAAATAATTAAAATGATGCAGGTGATGTTAGTATTCTTTAAAAGAGAATCCACTGTTTATCCATAAATTTCTTAGGTGAAGTTTTAGGGACACTTTCTATATCCCAACTTCCATTCATTTAATATTGGTCGGGTTTTAATCAGATGGATCAGTTAATGAGACCCATACTTATAAGATTTTATTATGAGTTCCACAGCAACACATAGACCCATGGTTTATTCTAAAACATTTACATACGTAATAAATAGGAGATAAAACATGAGATTTAGAGTCTAAATCCATTGAATTAATTTAAGAATAATGATATCATGTATTCTTATGTGACATGTATGAATAATGAACGAAAGACCGAAGCAAAACCGGTAGCACCGAGCTAGTTTGTGGATTACCTTCATTCGTTGATCGACTAGGATTAGGTAGGTTTTCCTACTTTCTTGATGTATCACATGACTGTTAGTTATGTATGTGGAGATGATAGTTATTTTCAAATGCATATTTTGAATGATTTATCGATGCATGAGCATGAAAGCATGCATTTGGTGGGGATGAGATTAGTTGAGATAAAGTTTAGGGGATGTTAAATATAACATGAGAAATATGAAATACCATAACTATTCGGTATGGTCGCGTCCATGAACACAGAAATTGGGCAATTAAGATGGGCTCAAAGCTCCTAGGTGGGAGACCCGAAACCTGCACAGGATAGTATGGGTGATAGTATACCTCCGATAACTCCGGTTAAATACTAGGGATTGGGTAGTAGCTCCCAGCTGACGCCCCAGGAAAGCTACGGACATAATGGCCAATGATTAGAACTATTTGAATGGAAAGTATGAAAGAGAGAAATGCATGGGCATGAGAGGGGTTTGCATTGATTCATGTACCATGGCATTTGCATCATGTTGATTTAATGAGTTATCCAAAGTATGTTTATTATGAATTGATTTATGAGATGAATATGAAATGATTTCAAATGCTTTATATATATTAATTATGAATTGATTTTGAAATATGGAGTGGAAATGATTTCAACTGAATTATATGATATGAGTAACTGTATATGTTTTTCCCGATTTTATATATATCATGTTGATACCCACTTTGATGGGAAATCCTACTGGGCATTGACTAAGCCCACAATATTCTTCTCTTTTAGAAATTAAGACAGGAAAGGAGAAAGATGATGAGGCTGGACCAAGTATCAGTCATGCATAGACGAGGATGGCACAAGAGAGAATTGCGTGGAGAGTTACCTTTTAATATTATTAGAGAAATAAACACTTGGGTTATGTTATTCAGGAATTTTGAGTTATTATGTTAAACCTTTATTCGAGAAATGAATGTTATCAGGATTATCCTCCTACTTTGCTAAGGTTGAGAAAGATTGGATTATGGATTTAAATGATTATATTTATATTTCCGCATTATTGTGAGTTAGTGTGTTGTCAAGTTTACGTGGAGATTTTCCATGTGCACACACTGGTTGGGCCAGTTAAGGGTTGAATATTCGTATTTGGACTTGACTCGCGTCGTGGCACTCTTCCCTTTCTTCATGTTGTTAAATAAAAAAAAAAATACTCTGATAATTAGGGAGGAAAGGGAGGGGCGCTACATTCTGCAGGGTTAACTACTTGTGATTCCTACTTGGACGAAGCTAACTTAGTTAGACGTATTGCGCAGGGTTAGATATTTGTGTGCCCTACTAGGGCGGTACTAACTTGGTAAGTCATATATTGATCACCTTAGAATTGACTTAATCACCAGAGTGGTGAAGGGATGCGGGGTGAGGTTGATTATCTATGTTGTATGGAGATCTCTCTCTTGTAAGTCGTGGCCTATGTACTTCAAGTGATCATGATGTCTTGACAGCCCGTTCCATAGGTGTCCTTGGGTGGACATTGTGTTTACATTGATGAGATTGGTATCCTGGGGTGGCATTGTGTTCATGTTGATGAGATTGGTATCCTTAGGTGAACAATGTGTCCATGTTGATGAGATTGATAGCATGACATGATAGCATAACCTTATTTATATTTTATTTCATACATTATTATTACGTGGGTGCGTGAGTGTGTAGCATGTATATTTCCTCACTGAGTGTTGTTTGTACTTACATCCTTATAATTTCAGGTAATGTTGCACCGGATGGGTCTGAGGGACCCCGAGGAAGAGCTTAGTTATTATGCTGCTTTAGACGTCCTACATATTTGAATTGATTATTTTATTTATTTATTTGATTTGAGTTGGTGACATTGCTATTGTTATTTTATTCTTTGAGGGTCTGTTGTAATAAATTTTAAAATGTTTGATAACATTTATGGTAGAGAATTTATATCCCTTTTGAGATGCTAATGGGATTTAAGATCATTTATGGATTTTGAGTTTGAGTTGTGAGCACATTTTTTTTTTTCCATGTTTGATATTCGAAAAAGTAAAATTATCCCTATCACGTGCCTATGTTTTGTCCACATTTCCTCTTTGAAAATCATGGTCAAGCAAGAATTGAGTCAACCTTTCATACCATGCCCTTGTGGCTTGCTTGAGACCATACAAGGCTTTCTTGAGTTTGTACACATGATCCGAAAACTTAAGATAAAAAAATCCTTT
Organism: Chimonanthus praecox; assembly: GCA_022113865.1. Taxonomy (NCBI): domain Eukaryota; kingdom Viridiplantae; phylum Streptophyta; class Magnoliopsida; order Laurales; family Calycanthaceae; genus Chimonanthus; species Chimonanthus praecox. The sequence continues at coordinate 20,205,632 of CM039087.1, read as the reverse complement.
TAGTTGCTCCACATACGTTTCTTCATTTAGAAGTCCATTCAAGAAGGCACTTTTAACGTCCATTTGGTAAACCTTGTACTTGAGAAAGCAAGCTATAGACATTATCCTAATGGATTCCAATCTAGCTACGGGTGCAAATGTTTCATCGAAATCAACTCCTTCGATTTGTGTGTACCCTTGGGCTACCAATCTTGCCTTGTTTCTAACAATGGTTACATGCTCATCTATCTTGTTCTTGTATATCCATTTGGTTCCAATCATATTTGTTTCCTTGGGTCTTGGGACCAAATCCCAAACATCATTCCTTGTGAATTGACCAAGTTCTTCTTGCATTGTATTAACCCAATCCTCATCATTAATGGCTTCTTCAATCTTCTTGGGTTCTATTTGTGAGGTGAAACATTCATAGTAGGCCAAATTTTCAATTTTCCTTCTAGTTCTAACTCGTTTTCTTGGTTCTCCTATGATTTGAGCAATGGGATGATTTTTTTACATTCTTGAGAGGTCTAGGTGCAGGAAGAGGTTCTGGGGATTTATCTTCTTGATCTTCTATAAAGGGGGTTAAGGGAGCAACTTCTTCATCCTTGTAGTCTTTACTAAGAATAAGGACATAATCATCTACTACAACATTCACAGACTCTTGAATGACTTATCTTCTCAAATTCTTCACTCTATATGCACGACCGGTATTAGAGTAACCTAGGAAGATACCTTCGTCACTCTTGGACTCAAATTTCCCTAAGTTGTCTCTCTAAGTATATGACATTTACTTCCAAAAACTTTGAAATACTTAGAATTTGGCTTTCTACCAGTCCATAGTTCAAAAGCAGTTTTGTTTAACCCAGCTCTAATGTAAACACAATTAATTATAAAACAGGCAATATTTATAGCTTCACTCCATAGGGTTGTGCAAATGTTTTTACTTTCAAGTAAAGTGGTGGCCATTTCTTGGAGAACTCTATTATTCCTTTCAGCCACTCCATTTTGTTGTGGAATTTTGAGAGCAAAATATTCATGATGAATTCCACACTTTTCTCAGAATTTGTCAAAATATCGATGTGCAAATTCTTTTCCATGATCAGTCCTGATTCTGTGAATAATGGACTCTTTAGCATTTATAATACGTTTAGCAATGATTTTGAATTCATGGAATGCATCAGATTTCTCTATAAGGAAGGCCACCCAAGTGTTCTAATGTAGTCATCAACTATTACCAGGAAATATCTCTTGCCTCCAACACTCAACTGTTGAGAAGGTCCAACTAAGTCCATATGAATCAACTCTAGAGGTCTAGAGGTTGCAATCATGTTCTTGTTTTTTTGAACTTCTCTAAGTTGTTTTCCATTTAGGAAATCACCACAAATGGTTTTATCTTTTCGATTTACTTTGGCAACCCCTTTATATGATCACTTAACTTGGACAAATCTCTAAAATTTACATGTCCAAGTCTTTGGTGCCAAAGTTCTGCCTCACTTATTTGGACATTAGGCAAGAGTTTTTGATGGGAGTGGACTCACTATCTAGAACATAATAATCATCCGAATTAAGAATGCCATTCAAGATAACTTTACTTTCTTTGGAGTAAACCTTACAATCACTTTTCCGAAAGGTGACTTCTTGATTTTTTGCACACAACTGAGATATAATAAGTAGATTATGTTTAAGAAGATCAACGACAAGGACATCATTAATCACAGCTGATGATGACAAATTTAAATTACATTTTCCAATAATGTTTGCCATATTGCCAACCCAAAAACAACGACACTACCATTGTTGTTAACCAAATCTGACATATATGAGCTATTACCAGTCATATGTCCAGAGCATCCACTATCCAAATACCATTTGGATTGCCTCTCAACATTCAAAGGCGTATGAATCATGATGCTTTTAGCCTTAGGAACCCATTCATGGGAAGGGAAAGCACACAAGGCCTTTTGATAAACTTTTTGGCCAGATTTGAAATACAACTTCCTATTGATGGTTTTGAGTTTTGGGTTCCCCAATTTGATAAGAATATTTTTCAATTTTTGATTCAAGGCATTGAAATTTGAATTTTCATTTCTTCTTTGCCTTCCATGATTCACAACATTGGATTGAGGCACTAGGGAATGCTTTCTCATATGAATTTTCTAAGATGACATTCAAATCTAAAATGTCCATGTTTACCATAATAATAACACATATTGTTTGAGAGAATGGAGGAATTACTTTTGACAAAAGCAATAGGATTTTTGGGTTTGTTATCATCTTCCTCATTATAACAGAGCCCAAATCTATCCTTATACTTCTTCCAGGAGTTGAGGAGTTTCTCTAATTTTTCCTCACCTTGAGTGAATTTGTCTTGAAATTGAGTTTTATGTTGTCTTAACTTTTCCAAATCTGAGCTCAAAATTTGGATCTTATCTTCAAGGCACCTCTTCATTTCCAATAAATTTTTGAGACTCTTCTCAAATGAGTCTAATTTCCCTTGAAGAGATTTTCCACTCTCTCTCAACTCTGATATTTCATCATGTGAGATTTTCAATTTTATTGAGAGTGCCTCTTTTTCAGATTTCTCAATTTCAAGATTTTTGACAGTTTGGCATTTTCATTTCTAAGTTCATGAAGTTTCTTAACCAATTCCATACTCTCAAGGTATAAATCATCAAATGATTCTTGGAGGTCATCAGGATTATCCTTGTCCTCTGATTCACTAATGAGTTCATTTGAGTTAGATTTTATAGAAGCAACAAAATTATTTACAGTTTTTACCTCCACTGCTATTCTCCAAGTTTGAGGCAGACTCAAATTTTTTATGGTCTCCATATGAATGCTCCATTTCTTTCTCAAGTGAATCACCATTTTCTTGAGAGAAAATCACATTGTATGCACTAAAAGTCAAAGAAGCAGGGGTATCCAAAGCATCACATGCATCTAGACAACATGGTGAGTTTGAATCATCCATAGAAATATTTTCAAGAAATTAATTTTCGATGGAGATCTGCTCATCATTTTTGTTCATGGTCTTGGTGAAAAGGTGATTCCTCACTTTGCCTTTCCAAGGAAAAAGATCAAAGATGGAGGAACATGTCACGAGAGATTCATTTTCACAAGGCATTGTTCTATCACAAAGATCAACTCGGATGGTTAGATCCTTACAAAGAGAACGAGGCTCTGATACCAATTGAAAGCTCCAAAAGAGCAGACCTGGATTGTTAGGAGTGAGGGGAGGGAGGGGGGGGGGGGGGGGGGGGTGGTGAATAGGACAATCCCCAAATAATTGGTCCTTTTAAATTTTCTTGATTAAAAGCAAGTTATTAAAAATGAATATCAAGGTTAATCAATGAGAGTTGATGTTGTGTGAGTAATAGATGAGCAAATTGAACTTAACAATCACACACACAAAGATTCATGCACAAGGACAACCGATATATAGTGGTTCGGTTTAACAACCTACATCCACTGTTAAACTCACCCAACCTTAGGCTATCTCCAAATTACTACGTGGGGAATTACACCCTCACTAATAGTGTAGGACTTTCACCTACACACTCCTAGTTTTGAAAGGCTCGACTACCCTTGGTCTACTTCTTTATCCCTTTATTTTTATAATGGTTTGATCAGCTTGATCTAGTCCACTTTACAAAGATGATTTGAGAAGTAAAGACACAAAGAAACATTTGCCTTTGAAGCTCAACCTTTATGAAGATGTGTTTCTTGAACTGCTCTCTTGAAGATCTTGTTGATGATGCAGATGTACCTCTTGTATGGAGCAATCACAAGATAGGGAAAGGGCTTTCTAGGATTTAAGGTGTGGAAATGTGTATCCTAGAACAAACTTTCTTCTTCTCTCTTGATCTCAATCAACTAGATGATTGCTTCTATAAAATGATTTTCCAAGTATGAAGATTGAAGAAAGAATCAGAGAGGAAAACAATCTCAAGCTTTTCTTCAAGGTTTTCGAAATTCAAAAATGAAAGCTCTCTCTACCTCCTCAACAAAAAATTGGAATTTAAGTAGATAGTTTCAAACAATCGACATAGACGATTGATCGGCAATAGGCGATTGATCGTCCGTGTTGAAATTCCTTCACCAACTCGACCGTTGCGCATTAAATGCACAGTAGCGGTAACAAAATGGTAACCTCACGATTGATCGTGCCACACGATTGATTGTCCGTGTTTCTGGCCACAGATCATGAGTTGGAGAAAGCATCGGCCTGGGACTAACTATATTTTCCAGTGTCAAGTCCCATCCAAGCCTAGGGTGAAAGGTCGTATGCCCGATGTGTTATTACCCTGTCTCGGTGATTGGTCGTGCAACCGACTCATCGTGCTATACCACATGAAGGGTCACCGCTAGACGAAAGCATCGTCCTGAGCTTGACAGTATTTTTCAGTGGGTATCTGACACAAGCTCCAGGCGATTGATCGTGAGGGCGATTGGTCGGCCCTGTACCCAAATGAGGTATCGTCTGTACGATCTATTATTCGAGACTTGACTGTGAATGGCAGTCCAAATTTGTCTAAGTCCAGGGCTATCGATCGTATGCATGATTGGATCGGCACTGTCCTAGCAATACATCATGAATGTGAATGTATCGTCCTGAGACTTGATGTATTTGATAGCCTATTTCATCTAGAACCCTTGACTTTCTAGACGATTGGTCGTACGATCACGATTGATCGTCCTGCCATATGGCGATATGTCGTCGACACGATATGTCATCCATGACAGCAGACTCAGATTTCCAAGTTGGGTCCACTCGGTTTCAAACACATTTCTAGGCTAGCTTAGTTATCCAGATGTGATGTCTAAGCCTAGGCACGGTCATCTTAAGGTGATGGTTCCACCTAGAGTCTTCTATGGCCATTTTACCTTGGGTGATTGCCATACACTTTTGATGATTTGTTGAATCTTGATTAATCTTCCAACTTTGAGCTTGATTCAACCACCACTTGATTATTGATTCTTGACCTTCTTTCTTCAAGACAATGCTTCACTCGAGTCATGGATTTGACAAATAAGGGACTCGGCAAGCCGGGGCACTAATAAAAAGTTTAATTGAGAACTTTGTTATATTTGGTTTTTGTGGATTGTGAATGGTGAGATATGATTACCTATCTCCTTAGAATTTATTTGTGGTTTGTTTTGCTTGATAAATCCGTACAATGTTGAATGGCGACTCTGATACCAGAATGTGTAATTTTCGATCATGACTAATATATTTGTTTATCTTCTACAACTCTGAATAATATTGTGAATTATTAATGATGAACTAAAAAAATGTCATGGATTCAACGTTTCCTATATTTGGATTGAACCTTGACTCGTGTAACGCTCTGTTTCTTTCTTTGGAGGGATGTGGTATTACAATTTCACAGCCAGTCAGTGTGCGACGAATTCAATAAATCTCCGCAGCCAGTTAGTGTGTTGTCCATTCAACAAATCTTCGTAGCCAGTCAGTGTGCTGTCAATTCAACATATCTCCACAACCAGTCAGTGTGCTACCAATTAAACAAATCTTTGTAGCCAGTCAGTGTAATGCCCCGCCCTTTTTCACTTGCTTTTTCCCGTAAATTCAGTGTATTTTTTTTTGTAACAGAGCAGAGTGATAGAGCGCGGGACGTCACTACGGGAGCTAAGTCCGAACTTCCAATGTCCGACCCTTAACTGGCCAACCCTATGTGTGTATGGACTCAGTCCAATAAAATGGTTCACACATGGCAATACCGATTTTGGAATAAAATCATAAACTGCGGAATCATATGAGAACAAGTTCTAATCTACTCAGATAGCAAAGTACGTCATAATCATCAAACCAAATCATTCAACCATCTAAGTTATTACATTCCAAAATCCGAATACTCAAATACAAGTTCATGAGTAATTTATTTCAAAACATATAAACTAGATCCTCCAAATTCCTATGCCTGGTCCGCCTTAGGTTCATTGTTTCCCTGATTACCTGTATCACCAACTACAGGGTAGAAGTAGGGCGTTAGTACAACGCGCCCAATAGGTATTCCAGTTACGGCTAACACATGGTTAGTACAAAACATATCATATAACATAGTGATATTAAAACCATATAAATCCATGCCATGCAATGATGACAATTATGCAATGAGTCCCACCCATCACCTGTACATAAATGTGCCTACCACATAGGACTTTCGGTCGCCCCGACGGAGTGTGGACCCTCCATAAATCTTCTTGATGGAAATCACATCAAGGTGTTGCACATAGGTTTTTCGGACGCCCCGACGGAGTGTGACCCCTCCGGTTATAAATCCTTCACCCCATGCCATGCATGAGATGCTAATGAAACACATGCTATTTTATAACATAAACATAGCATTGAAAATCATCATTTGAAAACATATCCAATACATGCTCTTTATACAAATAAAACCTAGCATGTAAATTCACCTTTGGAACATAATTAATCCATGTCATTTAAATCAAGGTAAACGTAGCATTTGAAATTCAATAATAAATCAGATCCTTTGAAAAACATTTTCATCAAACATAAGATAAAAACAAGTACATAATCCATGGTTTCAAAGAGGTGGAATCCTACCTAAAACCGTTCACAAGTCCTTGCGTTTCCGTCCAAGATTCGATCACCGATCGCGCACCGCTTGCGAGATCCCGTTACCTTATAATATAATGATAAGTCAACACGAAGTCTCACCTAATTACAAGTTCTAAGTCCATAAACAAAACCCCATGGGGTTCGGCCATACACCATGGCCGAACCCATGGTTTACCATTTTTTACACATATTTACAAAAATGCCACTGTTGATAATTCTAGTCCATTTTCTTTGCTTAGGTTCCAAGTCATCCATTCATGCTTCCAAAGCACATCATCCCATAAAATAATTCATGGGGTTCGGCCATGGTGTATGGCCGAACCCAATGTCCAACATTCTCTCATATTTACCAAAATGTCATTGGTTTCCTTCTTCCTTTAAATCTTCCATAATTAGACCTTAAAATTTTTCTTAATCAAATAAGTTCATCACACACATCTCATGGGATTCGGCCATACATCATGGCTGAACCCATGGTTCTCCTACTTTGGTACTTTAATTACATTTTTTTGCCATTCCTTTCTCCATCAATTCATATCATACATTGTATCCTTTATTTTTATTTTAAAACTACACATAACCTAACTCATAATGTAGGTTCATAATCTGATTCATAAATCAGCCCTTAAACCATGAATTAAAGACACATTTAATCCCTTAATTTAGACCATGGGGTTCGGCCATACACCATGGCCGAACCCAATGGTGCATACTTTCCAATTAATCCCTACCTTTCTATAATTGGAAGGTCTCAAATTTAGATTTCACCTTCCAAGAATAGAACTTCCCTTTATTAATCTCCCCTTCTATCATTAGAAGGTTTCCCTATTTAACTTACCAAAATATCAACTTCCTTCCATAAATGGAAAGTTTTCTAAAAATAACTCTTCCTTCAATTTTTAACCTAAGGTCCACATTTAGAAGGTTTTTTAATTAAACACCAACCTTGTATGATTGAATATCATATTCCATAAATAACAAGGTTTCCAAAAACTAAACCCTAGTGGGGTTCGGCCATACATCATGGCCGAACCTCACTCATGTCAATCAATCCCTTCATGTAAATTAGGTTCCATAATCAAGCCTTACCTTCCATTCTTGGGATAGTTTCCATAAATAATCTTCATGGTCTTTAAGTAGCTATTTTCTAATTTTAATATCTACTTCTAAGAATAGAAACTTTTCTAATAAGCAACCTCCTTTCCATATTTGGAAACACCTTCCAAAATTAGATGGCTTTTCCATAATTAACAACATCTTCCATAAATGAAAGGTTTCCATATATAGATTCCAACTTTCTATAAATGGAAACTTTCTAAGATTAGAAACTCCTTTCCAAAATTGGAGTGCTTTCCAATTTATGGAAGCTTTCTAAATTTAGCAGTCCCTTCCCTTAATTAGATAGTTTCCTATTTAATCTCCATTCCAAATTACCCCATGGGGTTCGGCCAAGCACCATGGCCGAACCCTATGGTTCATGATCTTAGCCATTGGTTTAGATCCCATCAAAACCGATCATCACTTCCATAAAAAGTTTGGTGGGGTTCGGCCATACACCATGGCCGAACCTCACCTCTTCCTTTTATTATTTTGGATCCCAAAGCTTAACCACAAAACATCATGGTTCGGCCATACCAAGGCGCACCCAATGTCCATCCAATTTTTCCTTTAAATATTATCAAACTCCTCCATGGATTTTCATCATTTAAATTTGTTAATCTAAACCATAAATCCCCATGGTTTTCATTATTCAAACCATCATCAAATAACCATGATTTCCATGATCCAAGATCTAAAAATATAAACCCAATAAATGAATCAAAAACACACCATGGTTTTCAATCTTTAAAACTAATTAACTAATCAAATCTTTCCATGGGGTTCGGCCATGCACTAGGGCCGAACCCTATGGTTCTTTCTTCTCCTTTTAAACCATTAACCCATCTCTAATTTTCTCTTCATGGTGTTCGGCCAACCACCATGGCCGAACCCTATGGTTCTTTTGATTTCATGAATAAAATTATAACATTAATCACTTAGCTACTAACCTCTTGCTTGCTCTTCTAATCTTTCTTTTCCTTTCTCTTTGATTTTCTCCAAACAAGAACTCCTTCTTGTTGCTGCCCTTTCTTCTCTTGGTTTGGCGTGCATGAGCCTTGAGAGATTGAGAGAGATATGAAGTTGTAAAAACCGTGTACCCCCTTTGGGTCTCTCCTTTTATTAGCTTTCCTTAATCTAATATTAGAAATTGTTTTAAGATAAGTAACCCCCCTCCTTGGCCGTGTGCCCCTTGATTTACCTAGCCATGGCCGACTTCCCTTGCCTTATTAAGACCTTCCTTTAGCTCTTATTTAGCATGTACCATGCGTATAATATCAATTATAATAAAAGTGATCTTTTCATTTAATTAAAGACAATGTACATTCCCTTTAAAAAATATCCCATACGCATAATATGAGCATCATTTATCTAAATTTCAACCATGCTCAATCTTTTAATTATTTGCTAAATATTTCATCCCTTTTTAAAAATATTTCTAGTATATCATTTGTGGATTTAAAATCCCTCATATCTTTTATGCGCATATTGTAGGGATTTCACACTCAAAATTCGGCCATAAGATCCTTTATTCAAAATTGGATATGATTCACCACCAATTTAATCCTACCCATTTAAATTTTAATAAAACCAATTCCACTATTTGTTGGGTCCTAATTGGGTCATGGCCCAATTCCTTATCCATATAAGATTTAATTCTAAAATTCATAATTAAAATTAAATAAATAATAAACTGAAAACCCGAGGTGTTACAGTCAGTGTGTTGCCAATTAAACAAATCTTTGCAGCCAATTAGTGTGCTGTCAATTCACCGAATCTTCTATTTCATACAATCTTCTGTTTGCGGGGACGTGTTAAGTTATATTTAGATGCTAAGCTATATTTAGATTTTATAATTGATTACCTCAATTTCCCTTTTTGATTGTCAGTTACAGGATTTTATTTATGTCATTCATTGTATTTTTCTCTATATATACAAATCTAGACAAGCATCTTCCAAGATTGAGGAAGACTCACCAAATCTGTATTATGATGTGCTCTATGCACTTTGTAAGTCTGTTCTATGTTCTTGTAACTAAATACATTTCGTTAATGTTAAAAAAAAAGTCATAAACAAAGGAAGGTCAACAACAAAATGCCATACGTGCCAAGTCTAAAAATCATCTTCATATAGCTTAATGCTTTAAACTCAATATTGATTGATAATTCGAAGGGATTTGAGTGATAGTCAAGAACTCGTTTTAGAAAGTGGGAGTCCTAAGTTTTATTCCTACTTTACCTCAAAGGGCCACTCTTCCTATATATACCCAGTGTGTAGGTAGAGAGACTTGCACATACCCTGAGGATTAGTCGGATGCTCTAACAGGCTTAGGCATCTTGGTCATAAAAAAAACTCAACATTCATTAATCATCATCATAATATAATTATTTATCTTACCAATCTGAAATATCTGTATATTTAAATTTGACAAATTTCTATCTAACAAAATAATAAAATAAAATCCATTTCTACCTTTGGAAATGAACCCACCAAGATGTGGGAAAACCATTCTAAGATGTGAAATAGCTGCACAAGCAATTCCATCCTTACATGTTGGATTCCTGGAAAGAAAACGAAAACTACCGTATAATATAATCCTTTACATTTTAGCTTTAGATGCATTTATCTCTAAGATCCATTCAAGTAATAGTTAGAGAGAGAACGAAAGAGATTTGGAGTGAGATAAAAGAAAAGGAATAAATAAATGTTACTTTTCCAAACATGGTTATTGTATTTCATTGAAATAGAATTTTTAGTGAATATTATTTCTGAAAAAAATTGAAGTAGTTTTTATAAAAAGTAAAGTGATTTTTCAACTCACTTTTATTTTTCTCATATTTGTTAAAAGATAATATTTTTAATAAAAATGTGTATTTATTATATAGGGTAGTGATTTTTGCACTATGAGAAAAATTCATGATGCACTAAATTTAAAAGAAATTTCAATTTTGTCTTTACTTTTAGAAAATAGGAAAAGAGAGAAAGAAAAGTATATTTTTCTATTTAAAAAGTCATTTTTCTGAGAAACTGCTTTCCTATAGAAGAGGATAGGAAAGTTGACTTTCCTCTTCACTTACTAATATATGGAAAAAACACAAATATTCTTTCCCCTCTAAGAAAGTGGTTTCTTTTTTTAAAATAACCTTTTAGGTAGGAAAATCAGTTTCTGCACCTGTATACATTTTGATTAAAAGTTCCATATTTTAATAAGGGTGGCCATTCTAATAAAGACAAATTTTTTTAAGTGACATGGGTTTTCATGGATTTCCTGATTTACCCTCCACCCATCTGTACCAATTTTTTTAAAAACCCAACGTTAGAAATTGGTGAGCTGATCAGGCCTGGATTGACTCACCATTTTAGTTGTTGCTGCGTTTGATTTGGATTTTCAAACGATTTTATTTTTTGATCGATTTCTACAAAAAAGGTATCAAAATTTATCCACTTTGAATTTTATGAACTCGGGAACTGAATTTAAGTGAAACGGTATAATTTTAAGCTTCAAAAGTCTTCTCCAAAGAATTTAAGAAAACTGACCTTCTCTCTTAATTCTTTGGAGACGATTTTTAAAATTCAAAACTCTACCCTTATCACTTAAAAGTAGTCCCGATGTTTATAAAATTCAGAATAGATGAATTTTGATACCTTGTTTGTAAAAATCAGTCAAAAAATGACCTCGTTTGAAAATCCGAGCCAAACGCCGAAACAACTGACAGCCGATCCAAGCAGTTAGAAAGTGGATCCTGTTAAGATATTATTAAAATATATTTTGATATCTTATTTTTTAATATAAACAAAAATTCTCTAAATAAATAATTGAATTTTTCATTAATAGATCTACTTACCTCTGCAACTAATGGTTTTGGCGTAAGTATGATAAGACGGGGACAGGGGGTTACACGTTTCCATCGTAAGCTTCAAAATGTTTATACGAAACATGCAAGTCATGACTGCCGAGGTAAAAAAGTTAAAAAAGGGTTATAATGATAAACAGGTTTTACCTGACCCAGAATAAGGTTATAAAATATAAATATATGAAAAAAATTCTTATTGATAATGCATGATTATCTAATCTATAATTATAGATGGACGACACTAGTACTTCTACTTTACCCATCAATTTTATAAACTTACATGCAAATTATTGGAAATGACCACATAACTAATTTTTACTATGTATCTTATTTGCGAGTTCGGATGGTGTGGAACTAAAACAACGAATAAGAGAGCAACTTTCTAGCTCCCTAGATCGGTTCGCCGTTGTTTCAAATTTTTTCTAGAGGTCGTTTTTCGACTGATTTCTTAAAAAAAGTATCAAAATTATATCCTTTACATTTAAAATCAGTCTTAGAGTTCATAAAATTCAGAGTAGATGAATTTTGATATATTGTTTATAAAAATTGGTTGAAAAACGGTATCGTTTGAAAATCTGAGTCAAAAGCGGGAACAATCAGAATGGTGAGCCGTTCAAGGCCTGATCGGCTCACCGATTTCAAACGTTGGTTTTTGTTTAATTTTTAGTACGAATGGGTGGAGGGTAAATCGAAAAATCCATGAAAACCCTTGTCTCTTAAAAGATTTTGCCCATGTCAAGATAGCTGCCCTTTTAACAAACACTGAGAAAAAGATGTGGGTTGGAAAGCCACTTTGGTTTTTGTGAAATACACAAACATATCTTTCAATAATGGGAGACAGTCACGGAAATATACTAAATAAAATTCATGATTGATATGTTTTCTTATATCCAGTGAACGGGAGTTCAAGAAATATCTCTTTTGCATTTCAAGAATTGAGTGCTAAGTTTGAATAACGGAAGGGGCTTAGTAGAATGGAGACAAGGCCTTCTTTTGGTAATGGAGAAAGTTTAGGAAAATATAGGTGAGAAATTTGGGTCAGGTTTTAATTTGACCCCAGTGATTTGACCTGAGAAATCAATAGGTTTGGGTTGTGTATTTGTATATTTCGGGTTGGTTCGGATTGGAAAAATAAAAACCCGTATGATATTTGAGTTGGGTTGGATTGAGAAATTTAATATTAATCCGACCCGATGTAACTTGACTCGACCCACGTGCACCAAGTTATAAAATACCATTCAGGTTGACACAGGTCAGCAATTCGGATCGGGTTGGATTGCTTCATTTGGGTCAACAATTGGGGTAGAGTCGGATCGGGTTCAATAATTTTTTTACATGAGTTGGATTAGTTTATTAAAACCCAACCTGACCTGACTCGAGTTTCAGCTCTAGGAAAATGTATATAAAGACATTGTAAAATTAAATAAAAACAATGGAAATGGTTGGAGAATAGATTGCCTGCCATATATTTTTCTCTCTCAACCTTTATTTGTATACATTTTACTTCCTCTATGACTCAGCTCACAATCCCCAATTTTTCCTGCCTTGTCTCCTTAAAACTAACGAGAGACAAGCTACCTTCTTTGGCATTGCTTAGATCAAAACATTCTTGGTTAGCCAAAAACATTGGCCTTTCATTGATGGCACACATCCTTGCCCCCCTCAATATCTTTCCACTGAAGATCCCTTCAAAACAATCCAAAACCTTGCCTATAACACCTGGATTTAAATGGATCAGACCGTCGTTAGCATTCTCAATGCTACACCTTTTAACCAGTGCTCGCCCAAGTTGTTGGTCTCTCCACCTCTTGTGAGATTTGGGACTATTTACAACACAATTTTTCACAGCATTCTCTTGCCAATGCAACTCATATGAGTATTCTGTTGCTTTCTATATCCAAAAGTGCAAAGACCATCTCCGAATTGTCATGCCCCGACCCGAAGGGTGGGCTTGGAACTCGACTGGTTTTTTTTTTTTTTTGAAAGATAAACTAAACCAACTCACAAGCATTCTAACTGGGCCGGATCAACAGTTAGGCCCAAAGGTCACACATGATCCCAACATGTGGACTTAAACACATACCATAAGTCTACCCCACAAAGTAGATATAAACAACATCATCAACACAACATGATCATATAAAATCCAACCATTGATTTCATTCAAAATATCATCTCAAAGTCATTAGAGAGGCATAATAGTCTAATACATCACATTTAAACAAATCAAGTACCACACCCGGTACTTGACAAAAGTAAATGGTTGTAAGAACCAACAAGAAAAAATAAGGGTATTCCCTTCAGGGGGAATCCCGAAACACCACTTCAGCTTATCTATCCTAAGCTTGAAAAAGAGGATCCTCCTCCTCAGGTTCATTGCCTGAAAGGTGAGTGGGGTGAGCTAACTAGCCCAGTGAAGGAAATATAACAATGCAGTTTAAGTAAAATAACAGGTTAGCAACAGTTCAATAATATCACATGCTTGATAACAAATAAGCATAATGTCATGTAAAGCCTCATCATCATTTCTCATCAATTACTGCTATCATCCAAGGTAATGCCTGCCGACTACACTGAGACCTGTATTAAGTCCCGACATGGTCAAAATACATCCTTATAAGTACATCTCCGGCTCTGACTTAGCCGATACTGACATCCTCAAGTCAGCAACTGACGACACTCATGGTCCACCCATGGTCCAGTAGACATAAACCATCTCCCATATGGCCGATATTGGTTCAATAGCCCAGGTACGTGGAAGCAGTCTTACATATTCATATGATCAACATCATAATTTTTACAACCATCATCAGCACTCTTACCATAGTGCATCATGTCTAGGCACATGAGTGGGTTCATCAAGTCTGAAACCACCCATTGCCCAAACCCATCTCATAATAAAACCTGTTTACATAATCTATAGAGTTAAGTTCCCTCACCATGATTGTGTGGCTACGCGGTCTCTTTTCAAACAAACAGACAAGTGCACAATCAATATACATAACAAATACGTACACATAAGTAGTATTTTGAAATCTCACGTTTTCCCAAAAATATCCAAGGTATATGGAATTGAGTCTCCTACTGGGTTTCTATCCTTTTTAAATTATCATAATCCACAATATAATAATAAATAGAAAGGGGCTCAGTCCAAAACTCATATTGTCTTCTGGGCATTGGCCAGATTGACTTATTGAGTTAGGTCTAGATCCTCTGGTCACTTCTCGGTTGTCTTCTTGATAGGACCAGATCTGACATTTTGAGTTAGGCCTTGAGGTCACTCAATGCCCGACTATATAGCGTCAGCCTGGAAGTGAATCATTCAGTGCCCGACCAATAGGGTCGGCTTGGAAGCGAATACAATAGTATTTACACTATAAGTAATAGGAGAAGAGGGTTAGTACAATTTTAATTTACAAAAAGGGGTACTAACATCACATCACATAATCTAACAAAATATTAAATTTTTTTTGAATAAAATAATAATATTTTTTTATTTTTTTATTTTTTTTCAAAAGGTACTAACATCATAAATCACAAGCATCAACAATACCAAATAAATTTATTTTCTTTTTCTTTTTCTTCTTCCTCCCTTCACTGTCTGCAACAGACAGTGAACGGCCGGAAAACATGAAAAACGAATCCGAAAACAGTGGGTTTCCCGGATTCGATTTTCATATCTGACCGGTTCAATAGATTCCTTCGGGAGTCCTCTTTTCATAGGGAGGGGTTTGGAGCTTTGAAACTCAGTAAGCCATCCGATCTTAGCACCGAAAGCTCACTGATACAAAGAAACCCATGATTTTTCTTAGATTTTAAACTGGATTTTCTTGCTCAAAACAGGGTCAAATTCAGATTTTCTTGATTCTAAACCGTATGCAATTTGAAAAGGAATGCAATGGTTACCTTTAATTGAATTCCTGGGCTGAAAATCCGGACTTTGAAAATTTTCCCCTAAAATCTTACAGGTGAAAAACTGGGAAACAGAGAAGGAAAAGGGGTTGGTTTTTCAGCTGGCTGAGAGAAACAGAGAGAGATGGAGAGAATGCAGATTTACTGGGAGTTAATCTGATAGCAAGAAGGCCATTTATATAGAAAAATGGCCGGAAACAAGGGTCGGTTGGCCACTGCATGCGGCTGCATGCAGTGCCTGCTGATGCTTGCAACAGTGCCAATGGTTGTTTGCAATTCAGCCCTCTAACAGTTCCAGTTTTTGCAAATAAGTCCAGGTTTAAGTAAAAAGTCGATTTTACACTAAAGGCATGATTTTAAAAACTAAAAATCTTAATCCAACCTTACAGATAGGTTGAGTTTTAAAAACTTTAACTACCATAAAATTTTTGGAATTTAACTCTCACTAAAAACCATTTATTTAAATAAAAAAACAATTTAACACTATTTACTTAATTAAACAAATGTTAAAATAAATAATTTAGAAATCTCATTTTGGGGTGCCAAAGAATAACTAGACCATTCTTAAAATGCTCTACCATAAAATACTAATTTTGACATTTATCTCATTCTCAAAATCACTTAAAATAATTATTTCTCCCTTTTGGGGTTTTGACGGGCTGATTTAAAATACCATTTTCTGAAAATAAAATTATTTAAAAATCAGAAATACAAATCCTTTATTTGGGAGAACATTATTAACCAATAATATTCACATAACAACAATAAACTATAAAAATAATAGTAATAAGCGGCAAATTACCAAAATGCCCCTTTAGTTGGGTGAGCTGGATCACTGAGCTTTCGAGCTCAGATTGGGCCAAACCTGGGCTTTCCTCAAAGCCCTAACCGTAATCTTCGAGATTAATCGGTTAAACAAAAATTATTACACCTAATCTGGGGCAGGGTATTACACGAATACTTACAACATGCCAAATCTCTTGTTGATGCTCTCACCGCTATTAATGAGCTTGTCTTCAATACTGACCTTGTCAAATCGGTGCTTCAAGGATGTGGCCCTGACTACTCTATGCTTGTCACTACCATCATCAATTTTCCTCCAGTTTCAATGTTCACTTATCTTTGTGCTCACCTTTTATCATTTGAATCACAAATCACACATCTAGTTAAGAGTCCACCATCTGACAACACTTCAGGCATGCCTCACAGTGCTCTTCTCTCTTCCTGTGGCCTTGAGAACACTGCTCGTGGTGGTCGCAGTCGTTGGGGCCTTTTAGATTTCTATTCTTTGTCCAACAGTCGTAGAGGAGGTCGATGCAATCGCAGTCGCTGATGTACACCATCTTCTCCAGACATTCTTGGAATTCCTCTGTCTGCCACCATACCATGTCAGATCTGCTCCAAGTATGGACATATTGCTACTCACTGCTATCAGTACTACCACCAAAAGTCTCACTTCGAGGCCGATCTTCCATCTGCCTTCTTTGGCATACAGATTGCTTCTCTAGTTGATTACAACTGGTATCCTGGTACTAGAGCTACCCATCATATGACTGGTGATGCACACTCTCTATTTTCCAAGTCTGACTACCGCGATTCTAATCCAGTTCTGTTGGATAATGGTGATTCTCTTGCCATTGGGAACACTGGTATTTTATCTCTCTCCTCTATTTCCTCTCCTTTTCATTTTTCTCATGTTCTTCATATTCCTCACATGCATGAAAATCTGTTATCTGCCGCTCAATTCACTAAAGATAAATCCGTCAGTTTTACTTTCCTTCCTTGGGGTTTTCTTATTCGTGATTTACGTACTGGTGCTCCTTTGTTTCGTGGCCAATGTGAAGTAGACCTCTACCCCATCAAGCCCAAGACTCTCTCTGTCCATTCTTTAGCTGTATACTGCTGTTCTTCATCACTCTGGCACCAACGCCTAGGACATCCACCTAATAAAGTGCTTCAAGTATTAGCAAATAATAAATGTTTAGGACCCACTTTTCAGTTTTCTTATTCTAGCTTCTGTAGTCATTGTGCTTTCGGCAAGTCTACGCGACTCTTGTTTTCAGTTCATTCTCATAGTACTCCTGAACCATTTTATTTAATGCATTTAGATGGATGGATGTTTTTGGTTTATTAGTTTCTAGCTTTCGAAATTATGTCTTATTCACAGATGATTGCACACGTTTTTCTTGGATTTTTCCTATGCGACATAAATCAAAAGTTTTCACTCATTTTCAAACCTTTCTTGGATTTGTTGAAAATCAATTTTCTACGACCATTAAGTATTGTCAAAGTGATGGTGGTAAGGAGTAAGATAATCACTCATTTCATAATCTATGTGATAAAAAAGGGATCATTCGCCATCTATCCTGTCAACACACTCTATAGCAAAACGGTCTTGTTGAATGCAAACACTGCCATTTGTCAGAAATGGGCCGCACCGTACTCATTGCGTCTCATTTCCCTCATCACCTTTGGGTTGAGGCACTCCTTACTGTTATGTACCTTGTCAATACGCTGCTGGCACCACTTATCCAATGGTTCTTGTTATGCAAAATTTAAATTTATTACTCGTAAGTATAAGAAACATTTAATAGTATAGCGATTGAGTGTGAGGTCGAACCCAAAGGAAATCATAAAATATATGCTTAAAAATTAAATTGGTACCTTTAAAAAGATATGATCTTAAGACTTTTAGAATTAAATGTAAATTTGAAAAAGAATTCTAATACATGAAATTATAATTTTAATTTAGCAAAACTTAGATCTAGAAAACCAAAGTTAACATCACTATCTAACCTTTGAAATTAACAAAATAAAATTAGGTCCAATTAATGTCAAGGATCAAATCCATATCCTTTTTATTAAAATGGTGAAATAAGAATAATGGCAGCCTTATCTTAATTAAAAATACATATTTCAGACTTAAAATATCATATCTCCAACCTAGTTAACAAATCTTGAGAGGGAGTGAATTGGATACAACGTAGTACACAATATAAGTGGACAACAAAGTAAACATTGAAATTAAATGGAATTATACAATTGAAATGAATAACATAACAAAACAGAAATAAAATGAACAAAGAAAATAAATTGACAATAAAATAACAAAGCAAGACATAATTTAAAGGTGGTAATGGAAATAGATCAATCATAGCCCAAGATAAATAAATAAATGATCTAGATTTGAAATTCAGGTAAAAAATCAAATCTCAATTCATTCCTTTCATGAAAATAAAAATTCATAAACTTTAATTTAATTAATCGAACCTTAGATCCTTAGATTTAAAACAATTAAATTGAAAATTTAAATATTTCATTTTGTCCCAAAGGAACCTTAGATTTGAATCTAATAAATCTAAGTTCTAACTATTTCATTATGTCCTTTTAATTAAACAAAGAATATGAACTTAAGATTAAATCAAACAATCATAAAATAAATTCAAAAATTGGATGTTTTAGGGTTCTAAAAGAATATCTTAAATTTATTTAATGGAAGAATTAAAGTACAAAACATTGGAAAAATACAACAAATACAATCAAAATAAATTTACAATATGAGATGCTCAATTGTAAAAATCGTGTAGGCTCCTTTGTCTGTTGTGTATTTCCAATCTTTAATCTCCTCAAGCTCCTAATCAAATTCAATTTTTCCTTATAACTCAGTGCTCTATTTATAGGCTCTAGGTTGGAATGGATGGTTGAGATTTAATCTTGGATTGAGTGTTGATTGGAAGGCTAAGATTAAATCTCATTAGGTGTGAATGGATGGGATTTAGAGATGAAAAGGATTAGGGTTTCAAAGTTACACGATTTTGGTGGCTTGGGGACCAAGATAGCTTGGAGTTTAAGCAAGGATATGCACATGGATGAGAGAAAAAATAGGTGATGGCTGAATTTTACATGTGGTATCTTAGGGTTTAATGAATGAATGCAATCATATGAATGGATGAGATTAAAAGTTGAAATGCATGAATGGTTGGATGGATAAAAGATGATGTGGCTATGGATTAGGTGTATGAAATTCGAATGGATCTAGAAGATTGAGAGAAATCGTGTGATGGGTTGTGAAGATTGGTGATGAGGTGTACATGATGTGTAAAAATAGTGTGGATAGGTGGAGGCTTGCTTGAGTTCCAAGTTATTCTAATCCTAGGGTTTTATGAATGAATGGCTATGATTAGTTTGGATCTAGATCTAATGGTTCTAAGGATAATTGGGTGACATAAGTTATTTAAATGATGAGGTTCCCAATGGAAGGTTGAGATTTAATGGTTGATCTATATAGATGATTAAATGCATGGCCTAGATCTAATGCTAAGTATGTATGCAATGGATTAAGAAAGGTGGCTTTATGGTTTACCTAAATTTATGAATGCAATAGATGGTGTGGATGATATGGAAAGGGAATAGGAGAGGGGCGTGTGGACTTAGGGTTTACACTGGGAAATTTGCATATGGGTAATTGGATTGGGTTTGAGTAATTGGGCCTCAAATAAACACCTTGGACGTGAGCTTTTGAACTTAGGCCTGTTGGACTTGGACTTGCACATTGGCCTGGCCCACTTATGAATTGTGCATGGATTACTTGAGCTTGGCCCATTGCTTGACATTTGGAGCCTAGCTTGGCCATTGGAGTGGATTTCTAGCGTATGGATTGAAATTCAGACTCTGGCCCTTGAATTGCAGCTTTCTCTCTCCAGAATTAAATACTTTACTCACCACTTAAAATCTAAAAATATTGAATTAATCTAAACTCTCATAATTGGATTCAGTTTAATCAATTTACATTAAACCCTAAAAGTGGTCTGAAATTAATTATTAAAATTCTAGGTTTTCGAATTTAAGAACAAAACTTGCAATTTTCCACTAATTTTGATTGATTTCCTGTATTTTCCATTTTTATCTACAAAATTGTCAAACAACATTAAATGTATCTAATATATACAAAATTGAAGGCTAACTAGTGTAATAATTAGGGGTACAAATGTCACTTTCATGTCTCAACAGTCCTCACCTTATCGAAAGCTTTATGGCACCACACCTGATTACCTCACACTTCGTACTTTTGGGTGTGCATGCTACCCTTACTTAAGTGACTATACTACTAACAAACTTCAACTTCGACCATTTGAGTGTATGTTTCTTGGTTACAGTGATCACCACAAGGGCTACGAGTGCCTTCACCTTCTACTGGCAGAGTCTACATCTCCCGGCATGTACTGTTCAATGAAGTCGTCTTTCCCTATGGCACAGTTACTATGAGACGCACAACATCATTTTCCTCAGACATGGTCTTCATTCCTGTTATTACTATGTCTCCATCTTCTGCAGAGGCACCTTCTACCACCAACATCACCCTCTTTACTAGAAGCGCAGGATTCACCACCTGTGGCTGCACCATCTCCACTCGTGGTACCAAAATTGACTTCTGTTGTCTTCTCTTCTCCAGCCCTTGCTCCACCACACCTAAAAATGTTCATCCTATGGTGACTTGTGCTAAGGACGACATCTCCAAGCCCAAAAGGCGGGTTGCCTTTTCTAGTCACCACCCTATCCTAGACGCTTTTGCCTCTATGGTCTACCTCTGATATTGAGCCCACATGCTACACTCAAGTTGTTCGATCTACATAATGGCGACATGCCATGAATGATGAATCCAATGCTCTTCACCGGCAACGAACTTGGTCTCTTGTTCCACCACCACCGAATCACAACACTATTGGTTGCAAGTGGTTTTTTAAGATTAAACGACGCTCGGATGACAACATTGAGCATTACAAAGAGAGGCTTGTTGCTAAAGGCTTTCATCAATAGGTAGACATCGATTATGATGAGACCTTCAGTTTCGTCGTCATGCCCACTACTATTTGCATTGTTCTTAGTCTTGCTATCACTTCTACTTAGCCCATTCACCAACTTGACGTCAAGAATGGTTTCCTTCATGGCCATCTTACCGAAAATGTTTATATAAATCAACTGCCATCATCCCCATGATGTTGGCAAATTATGTTGTAGTGTTACATTTATACTCGCAAGTGCATGGGTCATTTATTAGTATAGCAGTATGAGTACGAGGTTGAACCCACGAGGAACATGCAAAGTATTTGCAAAAACAAATATATGAAATTGAAATTGTGTCGTTTAAGAAAATAAACTTTAAAAATAATCTAAACATGAAAATCAAAATTCTAATTTTAGAAATATATCATTAGTTTAGAAACTCTCTAAATTTCTAAACCAATCCAATAATAGAATCATCATCTAAAATGAAAATTTAACTATTATAAAATTTATCTTTCATGAAAAAATAGCCATCCAGAAATTATAAAAAAAAACCCCTCTAAATTAAAAAGAACAAAATTAAGATACAAACAAGATAATTCTAACCTAGTTCCAAAGAATTAAATGAATTGAATAAATGAAATAAACACAAAAATAAAATATATACATATATACACGTGGACATAGACAAGTATTCAAGTCGGCATCCTATCCCATATTTTAACGAAAATAAAGTCAAAGGCTAGATAATGGAGCTCACAACTTCCAAATACTCATTCAATTCCTTCAATTATTATCATTCCAATTATAAATAATATGAATTCCATTAGATTAGATTTTTCAACTCAAGCCTTAGGCGTAGGTGAAAATTTATACTTATAGTCCCGATTCTAAAATGGCATTCACTCTAAAAAGAGCCTTAGACTGGGAAAATTAAGATCCACCAATCCTAATTATTTCAACACTCTCCTTGAAATTCTTAAAATAACTTCCAACATAAATTCATTAAAAGAATGATAATAAAATCACACCATCTTAACATAATATTTGGAAATTGGAAAACCATACATCTTAAAGCACATTCTAAATTTTATTATGATGGAAAGAAAATAGAGAATTACAACACAAGGAACTCGATTTGAAAATACAAGAATTATAATGCATAAATTAAAAATTCAGCAACCTGAAATCCCTTGTGAAATTCGAACTCTACACAGTAAATTCTTGATTCTCTCCTTTTCTTATTTCAACGTCAACTCTATCCTTGCTCTAATCGAATTTTACTGTGCTTGGGCCCTTTATTATAGCGTGGGAGAGGAGATGAAATTAATTAGAATAATCAATATGGGACATTTCCATGGCCGAATTTTGCATAGTGATATTCGTAGGTGGCATGTACGTTGTAGCAATAGGAAATCTAAAGGATTTGGATTGCTGACTCATCTTTCCATTTTTTTTGTGTTTAAAAATCCAATCCAATCTCCTTCATGTTGCCTCACACGATTTCTACAAAGCTTTGCACGGCAATTGCATTCTCCTCCTTTGGCTTACACGAA
Organism: Chimonanthus praecox; assembly: GCA_022113865.1. Taxonomy (NCBI): domain Eukaryota; kingdom Viridiplantae; phylum Streptophyta; class Magnoliopsida; order Laurales; family Calycanthaceae; genus Chimonanthus; species Chimonanthus praecox. The sequence goes on along the minus strand of CM039087.1, from coordinate 20,182,844 downwards.
TTTGAGATGGGATCTCGAGAATTTTTCTCCAAAACTCTCTATTTGCCTTATTTTCTCCATTTTTTCTCTCAAAACCAAATCCACTCATACGATTCCATGAGCATATTACAATCCAAACTAGCCTCCAAACGAAATTTGCACTTCTTAGATTTCCATCTTGGCTTGCACAAATTTTGCAATTAAAATTTGGAGAGACTTTCTTCATTGGACACTTGGCATTTACTACTCCATACGAATTTCACTGGTCCTACATTGAGCTGTGAGCTTGGATTTGGATTATAGACTTGGGCTTTAACTGTGCTTGGACTTCCATCAAATCTGGACTTTGGGCTTTGGCTCATGAGATTCAAATGCAAGCTTGGACCTCAGGCTGGAATAGTGGCCCCACTGATGTGTTCGTACATTTTACCACCTTTACAATTAAAAATAGTCTAAAAATATTACCATAATTCAAATTCTCATATGTGGATTTGAATTACAATGAATTTCAAAATAAAATTAGGTGGTAAACATTTACAAATTTTCTAAAAATAGAGGTATGGCCCACTTTTCTGCACTTTTATTCCATTTTCTCCAAAATAATCTACAAAACTCGAAAACAACATTAAACATATCTAATATTCACAAAATAAAGACTAACTAATCCAATTATCAAGGGTAAAATAGTTATTTTACAGTGTTCATTAAATTACATAAAGCTATTTATGGATTGAAACAAGCACAAATGGCGTGGTTTCAACAATTCAACTCTTTCCTTCTCTCATGTGGATTTGTTCAAAGCAAGGCTGACAGGTCTGCGTTTATATATAAACACAGAACAAGTATTATGATTCTTTTCTCTATGTTGATGACATAGTCTTGATTGGCAATTCTTCGTCCATTTTTCAGTCTTTCACTTTATGAATGGGTACAAAATTTGAAATCAAGGACCTTGGCGCTTTCCATTATTTCTTGGGTCTTGAGGTGACTCAACATTCCAACGAGTTACATTTGTCAACCAAATATACCCTTGATCTTTTTCGTTGCAGTGGACCACCCTGTTCAACACTTGTTGCCACTAAGACTAAGTTATCTTCTACCACTGGTGATCTGCTGTTGGACCCCTCTAAGTATCGTCACATTGTTGGTGCCCTTCTATATCTCACCCTTACCAAGCCCGATATTGCTCATGCGGTGTACATTGCCTCTTAGATCATGAGTCAGCCTCACACATCTCATTTTGACGCTGTCAAGCACATTCTCTATTATCTCAAAGGCTTCATTTGTCGTGGGCTGAACCCCATGCGTGCAACACAACCATTGCGCCTGACTGCGCAATCTGATGTTGATTAGGCCGGTTGTCTTGATAGTAGACGATTCACTACTGGTTATTCTATCTTCCTTGGTCCCAATTTAATTTCTTGTTGTGCCAAGAAGCAACCCGCAATTTCTACTCCAGTGCTGAAGCTGAATATAGGGCCCTTGCCTATACTTGTGTAGATATTATCTGGATTCAACATCTTTTATGAAAGCTTGGTTTTCCTTTCACCACAACTGACTTTACCAAAGGTTAACTCTTCATAAAAATTATTTATATTTCTTATAAATGTTTCAGACAGTATGAATTATTTTATAAAGTCTAGATGACATTCTTTCTTTATTTATCTTACTTTATATTCACAACATGTTGTGTACTTAGGCCAATTTCAATTTGATCATACTAAAGTTACTCACATTACTAGATTGAAATGAATTGCGTTTTTAACATTGTTTGTTTGACCTTAAATTTTTTTTTTTTTTTTATAATTTAGCTAATTTTGGAACACTACTAAACCATGATTTTTTTAATTGGCCTCCATTCTAAGTCGTATGGACCTACAATCGAGCTCCATAATTTACATCTTAAAAAAAAAAATCAATTAATCATTAGTGAATGGGTTGTTTAGGATTTTTATCAAAAGTTAGAAGTCTTTTAAAATTATGAAAAAACATAAAAGATTCATTAAAAATTCAAAAGCAAGATATCTCTCTGGAAAAAAAGACCATTAAATTAAAGAATTTTAAGCTAAATATTTATTTTTATGCATCTAAAACTAGTATATAAGTTTTTAGGAATAATTTTGATATGTAGATAAATTTAAAAAATAATTTTATTTTGTATAATTTGTAGACCTCACATATTTACCTACTAAGAATATATTTGATAATGAAATAGAAATTAAATACTAGCTTAAGATCAACTTTCGTCGTGAATTTCTCCTTCACCGTTTATTATTAAATTGGTAGACATTACACATCATTCCACACCAAGTTTGGAAAAACTGCAAGCTTGAATTGGTAAATGTCGGTCTCCCATGCTCAACGAATAGACCATTGAACTGTTGTGGACAGTTATTTTTTATCTAATTTTTTCTTTTTTATAATTGCTAGGTTTTGAAGATCTTTGCCCCTAAGATTTTGACGTGTGGATGAAACTTAAGGATGACTTATCTCATTCAATGGGTATTTTTGGATATTTTGAAAATTATTTTTAGAATAAACAAGTCGGACTGCCCATGTGGCATCCTAGTGGCAATTTTCTTATTTCTTATTGGTCCACATGTAACCCAATTGGCAGATAAGCATGCCAAATTGGGAATGATTTTTACAAGGTTTTATTTCTAAATTTCATGAGATATTTTTAGGAAAGGGTAGAATAGTCTTTTCCATTATTTTTCCTATAAATTTAGTTGTAATTTTTTATTTTCTTATGGAATAAAATTTATTTTTGAAACCACTATTTTTCTCCAAATTCAAATTTGAATTTTGAGAAGAATTTATTCAAGCTTTGCTTGGGGCTTCAATCTTTATTTGGATCTTCAGATCCACATCTGATCTTCGGATCAAACCCGGGTTAGTATCATTAATTAATTATTTCAATGTTTTAGGCTTAAGTTTTGATATATGCTTGAATTTCTGAATCTTTGTTTTTTAAATTTCATAAAATCGATGAAAAAGAGACCATTAATCTTAACTCAACTCTAAAACGTGGATTCATAGGACAAGTATTATTAAACACACTATGGGAAGAGGCACGATTGCTTGGAACCCAATCGACCTAAGAGTTCAAATTTCCAATAGATTTGAAACCCTCAATTCATGGCGAACCTAAGGAACAATGGATTGTCTTCCCCACTTTGCACCAATTGGTCATTAGAGCGAGAGTTCCTTAGAAATACTGTGTTTGGTACACCTCCTATTTCCATAAAAAATTTGAAATTTTCATTGTTGTTCGACCATTGTAATTTGCAATTTAATTTTTTCATGTTGATGTAATTGGACTGTAATTTTATTTTTATTCATCAATTTGAGAAGTTATCAGTTCCCTCTGGACATTGATGCTGAGCCGCTTGTAATTTTTTTAATGATGTTCGGTCCATCACCATGATTATTGTTTTCCAATGAGAACTATGCTCAACCAGTTTTTTGAAATGTAGTGCGTGGATGACGGATTGAAGCTTGAACCATGTATTTTCTTTGCTGATTTAAATTCCAGACGCCGTGTTTAAGACTAGCATCACTGCTACTTGAAAACATCCTCGATGATTTATTTGAAAAAAGTCGTTTGGAGAAGACATCAGTTTCAGAACTGTGTACAAAATAAATGCTAATATAACTTGTTTTCTCTTCGGGTGAGAAAGTACCAAAATTTGAATGCAAATGATTTCTTTTTCCTTTTTTCTCATTAACAATTGATGGCTGTTTAAATAAGCAAGGCCACGTACAAGCAAGCAAACCGAAATGAAAGGAAACTAGAAACGAATAACTGGACGTAAACACACGTAAACAACACATGCAAATACACGTAAAAACCAAACACAACTGCATGAAAGAAAAGTGACGTAAAACTCGCAACCAACTGAGGACCCATTTGTAACTGAAGACCCATTCACACGTAAAACTCTCAACTGCACGACCCAGTCCCTCCTTCGTTATTCTTCACGTGCAAGACCCACATGCAACGATCTCTTACGTACATACAAGCTCATCCCAAATACTTGGGATTCGGCCTATAGCTCCTTGCAGAACGCCTTGGACTATCAATACCTCCCCCATCAAATGGATCCTTGTCCTCAAGGTCCATATTTGGGAACATCTCCCATAGCTTGTCTGATGGTTCCCACGTTGCTTCCTCTGTTGGAAGATGCTTCCAGGGCACTAAGCTTTCTTCAACAAGCTGGGTTCCTTGCTTGATCCAGCGGTAGTCTAAAATAGCTTGAGGCTCCAATATAACTACTTCTTCGTCGGTGAATGGTGGTAACTCGACTTGTTTGGTCTCAGCAATTCCCCCGTTGTCCTGGTATTGCTTAAGTAGTGACACGTGGAACACCGGATGAATTCGTGCCCCTTCTGGTAGCTGTAATTTGTATGCGATTGGTCCGATCTTCTCTAAAATCTGGTAGGGTCCATAAAAACAGCTAGCTAGTTTCTGATGGACCCGTTTGAAGACCGTTTGCTGGCGGTATGGGTGCAGCTTCAAAAGTACCTTTTCGCCGACATCGAACGAAATGTCCCTTCTCTTCCTATCCACCATTTGCTTCATTCTGTTCACCGATCTTTCTAAGTTGGCCTTTAGTTGCTGCAACAGTTCATCTCGATTTATGAGTTGCTGATCAACTTCATGTACCGGTGAAAGTCCGTCTTTGTACGTCGGAATGGGGGGCGGCAATCTTCTATACAACGCCTGAAAAGGTGTCATTCCTGTCGAAATATGGTAAGTCGTATTATACCAGTATACCGCCCAAGGTAAATAGCCACTCCATCTCCGTGGCCACTGATAAACAAAACACTGAAGATATTGTTCGACGCAGTGATTGATGACTTCCGTCTGGCCGTCCGTCTAGGGGTGGTATGCAGAGCTGAGCTGTAGTTTGGAGCCCGACAGCTTGAAAAATTCCTTCAAGAAGTTACTGATGAAGATTGGGTCCTGATCATTGACAATTGATTTGGGCATGCCGTGAAGCTTGATAACGCCTTCCACAAATTTTTTGGCTACAGTTTTTGCAGTAAAAGGATGACTTAGAGTAAGGAAATGAGTGGACTTACGAAGTCTGTTGACCACTACCATGATCGTGTCTTTTCCTTGCGAAACCGATAAGCCCTTAGTAAAGTCTAAGGTGATGTCATCCCATACTTGGCACGGGATTGGCAGCGGTTGAAGAAGCCCAGCTGGAGCTAAAGTCTCGGCTTTTATTTTCTGGCAGACCTTGCATCCCTTGACGTAGTCTTGCATTGATCTATGCATTCCAGGCCAATAAAACTGCTACCCCAACTTCTTGAACGTACGTATGACACCCGAATGACCCCCCACCTTGGTGTCATGCATTTTGTGTAACAGTTTGGCCCGTAAGGCGGCATCGTTCGGAACAATGACCCTTCATTTGTATAGTAATAGCCCTTGGCGCCATGTATATGATCCTCCAGGTTGTTCCGTGGTCATATGGACCCTCGAATGAATGTACTAGTCTTCTTCTGCAGTTTTTTTGATTTCTTCCCATAAGCTAACCTGCGGAAAGAAAATATGGTGGAGAATGGGACTACCCTGTTTTTGAGAGAGAGCATCAGCTGCGGAGTTCTCACAGTCCGGTCTTTATTTAATCTTGTAATCGTAGCCCAAAAACTTAGCAACCCATTTTTGTTGCTCCGGAGTTGCTATTTGTTGCTCTAGAAAATATTTGAGGCTACGTTGATCGGTCTGAATATAGAATTTTTGGCCTAGAAGGTAAGGCCGCCAGGTGCGTATGGCTTCAACGATAGCCACCATCTCTTTAGCGTATGTCGACTAGGATTTCTTGGTCACTCCGAGGGCTCGACTCATGTATGCCACTAGTTTGCCTTGTTGAGACAGGATTGCTCCAATTCCTTCCCCAGATGCGTAATTTCAATAGTGAAAGCATCTTTGAAGTTTGGCATGGCTAATATAGGAGTGGTCGTCATGGCCTGTTTGAGAGCAAGAAAGGTGGTTTCAGCTTCTCCGTGCCATCCGAATTGGCTTTTTTTGAGAAGATTGGTGAGAGGCAGAGCTATAATGCCGTAATCTTTGACGAACTTCCAGTAATACCCTGTCAAACCTAAAAACCCCCGTAGTTCCGAAATGCTAGTAGGTCGAGGCCAGGCTACCAGAGCAGCAATTTTATTTTCATCCACCTTCACGTCCTGGCTAGTGATGATATGCCCCAAGTACTCCAATTCTTGCTGCCCAAATGCACACTTGCTAGCTTTAACAAAGAATCTGTGCTGCCTCAATATTTCAAAGGTCTGCCTTACATGCACTAAATGTTGATCCCAATCCGGACTATAAACTAAAATATCATCAAAGAAAACTAATAAGAATTTTTGAAGATGATGTCAAAAGATGGAGTTCATGATAGCTTGGAATGTGGAAGGTGCATTACATAAGCCAAATGGCATAACCAAGTATTCGTAATGTCCATTATGTGTTCAGAAAGTAGTTTTATGGATATCACTTGGTTTAACCCGTACCTGATGGTATCCCACCCGCAGATCAAGCTTGGTAAAATAAGAAGCACCGTAGAGCTCATCCAACATATCATCCACGGTGGGGATCGGAAATCGGTCTTTAATGGTTGCAGCGTTGAGCGCGCGATAATCTGTGCAAAAACGCCAATTCCCGTCTTTCTTTTTTACCAATAACACAGGTGATGAGAAGGGGCTAGTGCTGGGCCGCACAAGCCTGGATTGCAGCATATCTTGGACCTGCTTCTCGATCTCGTTCTTCTGATAATGCGCATACCTGTAAGGCCTAACATTAATAGGTTCGGTTCCTTCCTTAAGGGCAATGTCGTGGTCAACCTCCCGTGTTGGTGGTAAGCTCGAGGGCTCTATGAACAAATCTGAGAATTCCTGCAGTATCTCCCACATGCTTGAATGAATATTTTCTTGTGGTTCCGTATGGGCAACCTGTAGGCATAGAGCAAATAGAGCATGGCTAGGACGAATTTCTTTAGTTAACTCTTCGATTGATGCCGCTTGGATATGTTGCCCGTCGATGCCTACCAATTTCTTGGTTTGGTTTTCCCACATGAATTCCATGGTTAACTCCCTCCAATCACACACCACAGAACCAAGTAGTTCAAGCCATTGAATTCCCAAAACTACGTCCAACCCTGTGAGAGGTAAGGAATAAAGGGTTAAAGAAAAAAGGGTGCCCTGCAAATAGATTTGTACCTCCTCAAACCTCCATTGGCAACTGAGATTTTCTCCATTAGCAACTCGGACCGTGAAGCTTTCCGTAGGCACCACCGGTAGACGCAGCAGATTGGCCATACACTCGTCGATCCGCTATCGATTAACACAATGACATCGTGGGCACAGATTTTGGCAGCGATCTGCATGGTTTTGGGCACGGTCCATCCCGTTAGTGCATGCAGTGTAATTTCGAGTTCAGAAGGTCCTTCGTGATTCTCTCCAGTTGACTGTTCTTCAGTGATATCGTCGCATAACAGGTCGCCGTTATCCTCGTAACCTTCCAACATGAGTATCCGTGGTCCTTGACATTTGTGTCCTGCAGTAAATCGGTCATTACAATTGAAACATAAGTTTTGGGCTCATCTCCGCTGCATTTCTTCCCAAGAGAGTCGCCGCACAGGAGTGGTAGGGGCTGGTGGTGCTGCTCGATGAGTAGGGGGAAGAGCTAGGGGAGCTCACGTTGGTGGTGCAAGCCTTACAAACCTCCTCTGTCTAGCAAGTTGATCATCCTTCATTCTTTCTAAACTGATGGCTTCTTTTAATGTCTGGGGCTTAAACACCCGAATACCATCCGAGATGTCCGTCCTTAAGCCGCCCATAAAAGTTCCTACAAGAGCTCTTTGTGTCCATCCCTGTACTCGATTGCCCAAGCGCTCGAATTCTCTTTGATAATCACGTAAAGAACCAACCTACCTTATCCGCGAAAGGGCTTCGTCAAAATCTTCGCACTCCGAAGGTCCAAAACGAGCCCAGAGTTCGTCTTCAAAATTCACCCACGAGAACTCGCCCTTTTTCTTGGAACGTCCTACGAATCCATTGCCACCATTGGTTGGACTCTCCTTCCAAGTAATAGGACGCCAAGGAGACTTTTTAGGCTTCGGGAGTATTTTGGAACTCAAAAAATTGGTTCACACGATTGAACCACTCCGTTAGATCATCTCCTGAAAATCGAGGACATTCGAGCTTTGCTGTTTTGGAAGATACCACCAATCGTCCCCCGTCGTTGCCTTCCCGGTGATGGTTGCCGTGGTTGGGGTTCTCTTGGTTTGTAAACAAGATATCGGAGAGGCGGTTGAGAGTTTCTTCCACATGACTAAGCCTATCGGCCATGCCGAGCTCCATCCTGTGTAGCCCATCTTCCAACTGCTCAATACGCTCTTTATTGGTTCCCATAATTAAACCTGGTTCTGATACCAATGATAGGTCCCAACTCAAAGTATATAAACGCTAATATAACTTGTTTTCTCTTCGGGTGAGAAAAGTACCACAATTTGAATGCAAATGATTTCTTTTTCCTTTTTTCTCATTAACAAGTAATGGTTACTTAAATAAGCAAGGCCACGTACAAGCAAGCAAACCGAAATGAAAGGAAACTAGAAATGAATAACTGGACGTAAACACACATAAACAACACATGCAAATACACATAAAAACCAAACATAACTGCATGAAAGAAAAGTGACGTAAAACTCGCAACCAACTGAGGACCCATTCGTAACTGAAGACCCATTCACACGTAAAACTCTCAACTGCACGACCCAGTCCCTCCTTCGTTATTCTTCACGTGCAAGACCCACATGCAACTATCTCTTACGTACGTACAAGCTCATCCCAAATACTTGGGATTCGGCTTATAGCTCCTTGCCTATCATTCTGATATTTTTAGTGTGGCTATCCTTATCAAAGAGCTTTCTAGGAAAAAAAAGAATCAACCAGATCGGAGTTCTAGATCTCTACTTATGGTTATTTGGTGATAGTGTACAATATGATACAATTTCAGCAGAAAATAACTGAATGGGGAGTTGTTGAATTTTTTCTAGAATCATCAGATCTAAAAAAATTCTGAAATTTATTTTGACGATAAAGTCATAAGATTTTTGTCTTCAAAAAAAAAAAAAATTTAGTTGATTTTGAGTTACAGAATCTCGGTTACAACAGAATCATTGGACATGTGTACAACTGTAAATTTTCTGAAGCACATTTCTGATTCACGGTTTGCATAATTTTTTTGATGTATCAATTCGACTCATAAATTTTTTTAATTTTTTGTGAGATTATAATGATCATTCTTTTACCTAATAGAAAAATAATGACCTTAATCTGAATTATAGAGAGTGAGATACAATAGTTTTATCAAACAGTAGTGTTGTGCAATGTAAAGTTTTACATTTATTACTCGAACCGTAAGAACTATGTATAATATAGCAGTATGAGTGCGAGGTCGAACCCAACAGAATTACAAAAAATATATCTTTAAATATTTACAATTAGTTATTAATTAATTAATTTAGAATCAAACTTTGAAACTTATGCTAGTTGATTTAATTAGAAAACATAGAAATGGTCTAGATCTGACATAGATTTTAATAAAAATTGATTTATTTAATTCTCAATACTAGTTCAATATTCAGATTTGGAGGAGACAAAAGAATTAAAGAATAAAATAATTTAAAGAAGTAAAAGAATAAAAGAATTAAAATAAAGACAAAGAATCAAATAAACAATACAAAATACATATATTACATTGGAATAGGATCTAAGAAATTAAGAAGACATCATTTTCCAAATATTGACAATAAAATCTAAGCCTAGAATCCAGGGCTCGCGTAAATCAAATAACATTGTATTCAAGTTATCCATTTAAAATTATTTAAAAATTAAACTCATGTGTTCCAACAAAATACTCAAAAAGTTAGACCTTAGTCTAAGCAAGTGCTCATCTCCGGCACTAGATTTTCATTGCACCCTTGAAATCAAGAGCCTTAAAAACTGAAGCATAGGCCTTACTTGGATCTAAATTTTCACTACGTCTAACTTTTAAGCACACAATAAAATTCGAACATGAGGTATAATTTAAAAATAAAATTAAATAGAAAAACAATCATAATACAAAGATTATTCAATTGGAAAACCAGGGAGTAATTATTTCACTACACTTAGAATTTATTGAATACATGGGATTCGAATTACAATGCTTGGATTTGAAATAAAAGATTACAAGAATTAAACAATTGAAAATAAGAAATCAAATCAAACCAGTGGATCCTTCTTGGTGTACACGATTTTTACAAGTCTTCTCCTCGCTTCTATTTCTTTCTTTTCCTCTGGTCCACGCCTAGCCTTAATGTCCTTAGTCCAAATTCAAAAATTTATGTAGCCCTAATACTCTTATTTATAGGCTTTGGGAAAGGATGGAGGGTCAGGATAAATCAGGGTTTAAGATGGTTAAATGGATGGCTTGAATTAAAAGATCTAAAGTGAGAGAGATAGAGGCATGGACGGCTAGGGCTTGGTGGTGTCTTGGGTGTCAAGTTATGGTTATGCACATGGATGGAGAAAAGATAGGTGGTGAGATATGGTGTCCGACCCTATACATGTAGGTTTAGGGTTTCATGTGTTTAATGCATGTATGAATGGATGGTTAGGATTCTAAGTTGGATATGTATGTGCATGAGTGTGTGCATAAGGTTTGGATGAGGTGGAAAAATCGACTGTATCATGATAGGATTTGTAAAAATCGTGTGAGGTGTCTTTTGATCTAGATGTGCATGAGTGGAGGGCAAGAAACAATGTGAATGGCTTAGAAGAGGTGGAATGGTTCTCATGGATTATGTGCAGGATATGGATGAATGTATCTAGATGGAATTAAAGGCTTGTGAATGGAGTGCATGCAAAGAAATCCTAGATGTAAAATCGTGTATGAGTTGTGCATCTAGATTGTGAAAATCGTGTGAATGGGCTATGGACTTGAGTTTTAGAGTAGTTGGGTCTGCAATGACCTCTGAACTTGGACTTAGGCCTCGCTTGTTGGACTTTGGCTTGCACACTAGCATGGTCCACATGTAGATTACACATGGATTACTGAGCCTGGCCTAGTGTATGGTGTGTGGAGCATGGTTTGGCCCAATGGGATGGATCTTTGGCCCACAGTCTTCAAATTTCAGACTTTGTTCTTCAACGACCCACTGGATTACAGTTTTTCTTTCCAGAATTAAAATAATCAATGAACCACTTGAAATCTAAAATTATTAAACTAATCTAGACTCTCATAATTGGATCCAGATTATTAATTTACAATTAAAATTTTAAAAGTGGTATGCAATTAATTATTAAAAATTCTAGGTCTTCCAATTAAGCACAAATCGTGCAATTTCTCCTGGTTTTTTATTTATTTCCTATAGTTTCCAATTTTATCTACAAAACTGACAAAAAAATATTAAATATCGTAATATATACAAAATTGAGAGCTAATTGGTTCAATAATCAGGGGTAAAATAATCATTTTCATGTGTCAACAAGTAGCAAATCTGTTAAATTTCTACAATAGTGGATCTGAGTGATGTGTTTTGTTGATGTTCAAATTTTACATTTAAAAATCTCGCAACCGCATAAACCATTTATAGTATAGCATTATGAGTGCGAGGTCGATCCCACTAGGAACAAGAAAAATATATGCAAAAACAAATATATGATTTTGAATTATTATGATTTTTAGAGAATATAGATCTTAAACTAGTCTAATCCAAAAAAAAAATCAATTTTATTCATATCAATATATCTCTAAGTTAACAAAACTTTAGTTTTAATAAATAGATCTAGAAATTAAAATATTAATTAAATCCAATTAAGATAATGACTTAATATAGAGTTTATCAATAATCTCACATCCAAATTAAAGAAACAAAATTAAAGTTCAACTAGATTAAATATCAAACTAGTTAACACATCTTTGAGAGGGTCGTTGGAATACAAGAAATAAAATACATGAACAAACAAAGAATAATACATTGACAAAAAAATGCATTGGAAAATAAATTAAACAAATAAAATACAACACATAACAAAATAAAGTAAGCAATGGAAATAAATTGACAATTAAAGTAAACGAAATAACAAAATACTGCATAAATTAAAGGCGGTTATTGGAAAAGATCATTCATCACCCAAGATAAATAAATAAATATAAGATCTAGATCTGAAATTCGCAGAAAAATCCAAATTTCAATTCATGTTGATCATCAAAATTAAAACTTATAAACTTTAATTTAAATAGCTGAACTGTTAGTGCCCCGGCTTTGCCGAGTCCCAAAGTTTCTCAATTTCATGACTTGGGAAGAAGCATTTCCTAGAACCTTAACAACTCAAGGTGATCAAGATTGAAGATCATGCTCCACCGGATTAAAGGTCTTCGCTATGGAAATCACAAAGCAGGTATTTGGTTATAGATGAGTTTAGGTGGTAACCCACACCTTAGAAGGATCATTTCTAGGCTTGGTTGAAAAATGGTAAAATCATAAAAAACCTAGAGACGAAGCGTGATAGTGAATTGGAAGCGAACTCGGAAATATGAATTAAGTTCACTGTCAGCTCGACAAGTCGTTCTCACCGACCACTCGGTGGAGATATGATTGATCCATCTTGGTCAAAGACTGGTCGGCCAGATTGACAAACGTTCTGGAACATTGAACTGTCATTCTGGGTATACCTCTAATCGAGAGTCTCGTATGCACCGACCCCTGGGTGATGAACTTAAATGACCCCTCGTGGTCAACCACTCGTCGATGACAACTTATGAGTTCTGGAACCTAGAACTCATGTGGCCTCTCGAGAAAACAGACATCTCGGTAATTCAAGACCGATCGAGAGTACCATGACCATCCCCTCGGTAAAAGGCAACAGGTCGTTCTGGGCAAGACAAGTTTCGGGACATGAAACTCTGTTTGCATCGTGTTGCCCCAGATCGAGACCCTCGTATGGACCGACCTCTTGGTTCCATGACTGTCGACCCATCGGCAATACAGACATGTCGGCCAGATATAAATTATGTCATTGGGAGTGCATTTAATACACAACGGTGGGGTGGTTGAGCGGTAATATTCTTAGTCACCGATCCCTCAGTGCGCCTGACCTGTCGGTACATGAAAGTTTTTGAAACAAGTTGCCTTCTCTATAAATACCAATCCTTGTGCAACCATTTCACATCCTTTGGCAAATCCATTGGACCCTTATCATTATCAGTGAGCTTAACCAAGGGCCAACAAAAGGGTCACTCTCTCTCTTATGCTTACACTTGGAAAATCTAATATAACCAATGATAGTGATTGAGGTTGTGAAAAGAGAGAAAGGGGAAAGTATATACAACTAGGACAGATATTGGTAGAACGAATTTCCTAGTCACCCTGAGATTGTGATTGCTCAACTCTGTCACACATTGGGTGGATCTTTGAGAATCACACATCTTTGAGAAAGAGCTAAAAGGCAAGTGCTTCTTGGTTTTAATTTTGTTGTTAAAACTGTTGTCCTGTGAAAGAGGGTTAAGGAGGCTTGGCTCTAGAACCAATATAAAAAAAATCTGCATAGTCTCTGGCACATGTGGTTGGTGCAATTCTCAACCAATTCAAATAGGTGGGATTCCCATTTTACATGTGGTGGGTGAAATTCCCATCCGATCGAGTTAGATGAAATTCCTACTCTAATTGTGAGGGTGTAAGTCCCCACTTAGTGGCTTTGAAGATAGCTTAAGGTTGAACTAGTCCTAACAGTAGATGTAGGTTGGTTAACCGAACCAGTATAAATATTGTGTCCTGATTCTTATGGTGTTAGAGCTAATTTATTATGTTGATTGATAATCATTATTGCTAAAACACAAGTACTTGATTGCAATATATGCTGCATAAAATCTAATCAATCAAGTAATTTTAAAAGAACCAACGATTTTGGGATTGACCTATTCGACCCCCCTCTAAGGTCAATCATATTCTAGCACCAAGGGAGATCTTTCAATTGGAATCAGAGCCTCGTACTCTTTATAAAGGATTTAACCATCTAAGTTGATCCGTGTTAGAACAATGGCTATGAGAGAAAGCCATGATATTTCCAAACCTCCATTTGTGATGAAAAATGAAAAGCAAAAATGAAAAATGTTAATTGTTTTCATTAATAAATATGTTTGGAAATAGGTGAATTGAAAGTGGTCTAAACATATGGAAGATATATATGATTAACCCTCAAATTCCACGACCACTCAGTCCAAAAATCGAGTAACTTGGACTTGTGATGAAATGACTATGCACTTTACTTTAACACTAGTAGCTTTCATCAGTGTTGAAACATCATAAGAGGCTGAAAGAATCTACGAAAAAATTGTCTCATCTAGCCCAATGGATGAAATCACCTATCTTGACCAATTACTGTACCAAGAGAAAAGGTGACTAATTAAGTTCTTCCATTGAGGAAGTCCAAGTTGAATCCTCTAAAGAAGAAGAGGATGGAGTAAAGAAACTCGATGAAGGTGGTGACCTCCAAGTGTCCAATAAGGTCGTGTACCAAGAAAGTTTGAAATAGGCTAAGGACCTTCACACGGTAAATTTTAGGACTGCCTAACTCTCTAATCAACTTCAAAATGGCAAATGAAGTTGGAAAATGTCTTGAAGTTAATAATCTGAATTTGGGATCTGATTTGAAGTTGTCTCAAGACATGGTTGCCCAAGGTGATTGTCCTCTCATGTTGGGATAACCTCACGGTACAAAATCTGGTGTTTTGATCCACAAAGTTAAGTGGGAAGGCATCCAAGATCAAAACCAGATTTGATAAAAGGCCATCATGGTGTTGTGGGCTTAGATTCCAAGTCCCACAATGTTTGTTCAAATGTGTGGAGGGATACCATTGTTGGTATCACACTTAAAACATGCTTTGGAATCAACATTGTTTCTTGCCTTCAATCCATGTTCTTCTTTGATTGTTGGATTGATCTTGTGCAAGTTACTCATGTGTACATGTAGGTTAGCACCATAGTATTGGATTATATTTGTCTCATTTCATTTCATACTCCATGTGACTTGAGCATCTTTAGGAAATGAATAGAGTATGTGCAGTACCTCATATATAGGGTGTGTATGGTACACATACACATTGTCGTTTCATTCCAAATCCATAAAATTGTGAATCTCTTGTGGAATGAAACTTGCTCCATGCCTTTAAATGTATTTTTCAACTTGGTATGACTTACCAAAGGTGTTGATGAAAGTGATCAAATGTGATTATCTGTAATCCTTTTATTTACCAGCTCTTTCAAAGGAAGGATTATGTTTGAAAGAGTGATAGAATTGTTTATCATGTTTGAGTGATAACATGACAACAGGCATGAGATCTATATGGGTTTCATCATACTTCATTTCCATATGTATGGTAATCGTATTCAAAATGAGAAATGAATGTACGGTTTGTGTGCTTAGTGTTTCATTCCAATATTCGTTATTTTTATACATTACGTGGAATGATTTATGTTCATAGACATCTGGTCCTTGTTAAAGCCTTGAGATGCTGCATCTCATGACATCGTACACTTGGGCAATATGTTTGAATTAGTAAATTGAATGTGTCCAAGGGCTTAGGATTGGATTTTCATTGGATCCAGGTAAAAGTGATCCATGATCCATGTTTTTGTGCCTACCGTCAGAGGGATGTATTGAATCTTCTAATGGCACAAAATCTATGTGAATGTATGTATCTACACTGGCATTGAAAGACATATAAGCAAAACATGATGTACTGTGAACATCTCAAGCGTACACACACACACACCATCGTCTTAAAATTGTCAATTCATAGCGGAGGATAGACTAGTCAGAGGAATAGACATGTCGCTATTGTTCTAAATCAGAACACTTTTTGAAAGAGAAAAACTGAAAGGATAGACAGGTTGGTATTTCTCGACATGTCGATGCAGACCGGTCGTTGGTCCCTACCTATCGATGAGACAGAAAAATTAAGTTAAAAGGTCACTTTCTGCGAAAATGACAGATTATTTCAAAATCGTCGTTTCTCCTCTTGCTAAGCTCTGGTGATTTCCCTTCTTCTCCCGTGCCCTAGACCAGTTGAAAGGACATCTCGGAGCGAAATCTTATAGGAGAATCATAGGGTTTTTCTTTCTCTCGATCTTGGAAGCTAGCTTGTTATGGATTTTGGGAATCTTCGTGTTCGAATAAGCCTTAGTCATATTATTTTTGTTTCTGATCACTATCTAAGGAGCTTTTCGCAAGCAATCATGCCTAGAAAGATGATTGCTAAGTATCGGCCTTCCATCTCTGGTGAGAACCCTGAGTCCAGTGCTCATCATCTCAGGCGATCCCCTAGGTTCGTACAGGATATCCCTGAACCAAGCTCTGCTGGCTATGTTCCTAAGAAGACCTCTCAAAGATGGAACCCTATCTTAAAAACTGAATCCAGCCGATGGTATCATCTAAGGTCTGGAACCACATCTGTACAACTCCCTGGAACAGAAAAAGAAGTGATTTCAATTGAGGATGCCGAAAAGGAAGAGGCTCGTATGTCTGAGGTCATCTTGAGAGAATTCCAATTTCCTCGACAAAGGAATATCACTTTGATGAAAGAGTTTCCTCATTTGAAAGGAGGATAGATGACCTTGAAGAATGGATATACGAGATCAAGATGTCAGTCTAGGAACTTTGCTCTGACATCCACAGAGATGACAATTCCCTGGATCTGGACAAGTGTCTCCTTCCCCTCTAGCGTCACACCCTCCGGATGGCTCTGTTTAGGATAGTATTTCACATTGTTTTGAAAAACTTTGTTTTTGGTATTTTATCTGAGCATCCATGATGCCCCCTCTCCAAAACCATTGTACTGAATGAACATTTGGATTATCAATGATATGATATGGTTTGTTATGGTTTGAAGTGTGTACTGCTGTATTTGAGTGCCTTCTATCTCATGTCTATGAATTTTGTTAAATAGACTAATATGTAGGTTGTGCTGAGTTGGTTTTGTATTGGCATGTTAGGGAGATAGGGATTGGGGCCGTGATGTTGCACACACCTTTGGAGTTTGGGGGAGCACAAAATATGTGCTAATTAGTACCTGTCACTGATCATGACAGATAGAAGGAGAAAGATCAATTCAAGCTTGAAAGGAAGCTTGGAGAAATATAAACTTAGAGGCAGCTATGTTTATGGGGGAGATAATCTCGAGAAACTAGAAAATATAGCTTACTCCATGGGGGAGATGAGTCGAAGAAGCTAGAGAAGTTAGCTTTGAGAATGGGGGAAAAGATTCAAAGGAAGCTAGGTAAATTAGCTTAACCCATGAAGAAATCAGCTAAGCTGGAATTTAGCTTATGTAGGGGCAGGTAAAATTGGATGCATAAGAAGCATGCATTGGTCCATGGGAGAGATTTAATGAGTTTGGATATGAACTCATGGAAGCACTAAATGCAAGAAGCATGGGAGAGTGCTTGAAATCCAATTCCTTCAAAATGAAGGGGAACTCGATGTTTGCCTACTAATCTTTTTTAATTGTTTGACAAAATGGGGGAGAAATTAGTAGAAACTATTAGACATTAAAGCCAATTATGGGGGAGTAATTGGTAAGATTGAAAGAAGCCTAAGTGCTTGGATCCCTTGGAGAATAGAGGAGAAATAGGGAGAAGCAATGGACATGGGAGAATGTCTATGCTTGGAGTTTGGGACTTAAAGCTCAAAGAAGATTGTGAGAGAAAATCTTCTCAACACGATTAGCTCAGATAAGCTATGGGTAGTGTTGGTGGCTAGGAAATCATGGTGTTTGGGGGAGCATGAATACAAATCTAGTTTAGTCCATGGATGCATATTTATGTTTTGGACTAACCCCTCTAATGATTATCTAGTATTGCTTACTTATATGCTTGAACAGGAAAACATGCATTGAAGCAAGCTGAACAAGAATATGTGGAGATCATAGTCTTGTTTTTCCATTTGAATATTTACATGTAACTGATATAATTTTTGTATTCAAATGTGATGTAATAAGGGTGAGCTTGTATTAGGGTTAGCTTCTAGGTTTTGTCATGAAATTGACAAAAGGGGAGATTGTTAGTGCCCCGGCTTTGCCAAGTCCTTAAGTTTGTCAATTCCATGACTCAGGAAGAAACACTTGCTAGAACCTTGAAGACTCAAGGTGATCAAGATTGAAGATCATGCTCCACCGGATTAAAGCTCATCGTTATGGAAGTCACAAAACATGTATTTGGTCATAGATGACTTTAGGTGGTACCCACACCTAAGGAGGACCATTCCTACGTTTAGTTGAACAAATGGTAAAATCATAAAAAGCCTAGAGAGGAAGCTTGACAGTGAATTGGAAACGAACACGGAAATATGAATTAATTTCACTGTCAGCTCGACCAGCCGGTCTCACTGTCCCCTCGGTGGAGACATGATCGACCGATTGTGGTCAAAGATTTGTCGGCCAGATTGACAAAGGTTCTGGAACATTGAACTTTCATTCTGGGTCTGCCTCTGATCGAGAGTCTCGTATGCACCGACCCCTCGATGATGAATTTAAACGACCCCTCGTGGTCAACGACTCGTCGATGGTAACTTATGAGTCTGGAACCTAGAACACATGTGGACTCTCGAGAAAATAGACATCTCGGTAATTTAAGACCGACCGAGAGTACCAGGACTGATCCCTCGGTAAGAGGCGACAGGCCGTTCTGGGCAGGACAAGTTTCGGGACATGAAACTCTGTCTGCATGGTATTGCCCCAGATTGAGACCCTCATATGGATCGACCTCTCAGTGCCATGACTGTCGATCCATCGGCGACACAGACATGTCGGCCAGGTATAAATTATGCCGTTGGGAGTGCATTTAATATGCAACGGTTGGGTGGTTGAACGGTAATATTCTTAGTCATCGACCCCTCGGTGTGCTCGACCTGTTGGTACATGACAATTTCTGAAATAGGTTGCCTTCTGTATAAATACCAATCATTGTGCAACCGTTTCACATCCTTTGGCAAATCCGTTGGGCCCCATCATTATCAGTGAGCTTAAACAAGGCCAACAAAAGGATCATTCTCTCTCTCTTGTGCTTACACTTTGGAAATCTAATACAACCAATCATAGTGATTGAGGTTATGAAAAGAGAGAGAAGGGAAATTATATACAACTAAGATAGATATTATTAGAACCAATTTCCTAGTCAAATAAAGTAATTTCCTTGTTTCAAATAAATTTCAAAAAGTTTAGGTATATTAACTCAATTTTAATGTCGTCTCAGCAATATGACCAAAATTGAAGAATAATGAGATCCATAATGAATTAATGCGCTTAAGAAAGAATAATGGATTAACTTATATCCCTCAGAAAAATAGATATGCGCTGAAGGTTAGTTGGTTAAGTCTCCACTTGTATTCCTCCGTTGATTACTAGACTCGTGAAATATTTTTATTTTTCCAACTAATTTTAATATGGTTGCGTAAAAATTGTTCTGAATATTAAAACCTATAAAAATCTGATTGAAAAAATATGTTATAAATTATTTATTTAACCATTAATGCTGAAAAGCACACTTAGACTCAAAAAATTATTCTTTTTTCAAAAAGAAGTCTCAGTCCTCTTGAACTTACTCTTTTTTTCTTTTTTCTTTTTTCCGCAAGGAGTCTCACTTCTTTCCTTTGCGAACGTACTCTCCCCTTTAATTTTTTTTTAGACTCAAGAACACTAATGTGTACCTCCCTTCTACCCCCGAACTTAAATTAGACATTGTCCTCAATGTTCTCAATGGTCGGATTTAAAATAGTAAGACAACGCTAATTTTGGATTTTGTCGAATCGCAAAAGGACAACTCTACACAAACTTAAAAACAAAAGTCCTAACCTAGTTTAACTCTAGACTGACTCATCCTAAAAGAAACCTATAAAGGATGCGTACTCAATTATTTTTTCACAAATTTCACATTTTTGACCTTCTTGAGTGAGTTCCATTCGATTCGACAGATGGTGGTGGTAAATGTGCTCCAATGAGTACATAATGTCATGGGCATATTATCTCTTTTTCCATGCATTATCACCCACTGGCATGATGAAAGCCCATGCATCATTTAAATCAAACGGGATACAGTCCGGTGCGGGTTGTTCCTCAATATCAGGTTTTTCATCATTGATAGGCTCTTCCTTTATTTTAAGATTTTCCTCAATTTTAACTTTGACGTTTGAATTATCACCTACCCTAGTTAGACTTTCCTCACCTCGGGTACAACTCTCAGGATTTGATGAAGATGCTAGTGTTGAAACTGACATGACCTCAAAGACCCTACTGTTATCCAAAGTGGATTGATAACTAACTTGGGGTTCACCAATTGGGGACCTAACTCGAACTAAGAGCAAACACTACAAAATAAGTGACTTAAAACTAAAACTAAAAACCTAAACCACAATTACAGCCAGATAGCTCCTAGGTAAGTGGGGGAACATAGACAACATCTCATCTCAACTTATCATTAGACGTGCTTGACCTCACGCCATGTTCACAAAACTTCCTTAGACACTGTGATTGAAGCAAAACTGTAGACCGGTGACTAAAAAATAATTTGAATTGAAAATGGTCCTAATGAGTATTAAAGACCCTAAAACTAACTAATGGTTACTACTTTGGTTTTACTTTAAAGTGCATGAACCATCTTATTTACTACTCTATTTTTTTTCCTATTTTTGTGAATGCAAGCTTAAGTTTAACAATGCAAGATACACAAGAAAATATACAAACAATCTACACTAATGCATGAGACTAGCAACTAAAATGCATGATCAAATTAAATATGCATTTTTTTAAATGCAAATAATAAATGCAAATAACTAGAATAAAAGTATATATGTGTGCATGAGAAAGATAAAATTGAAAGAAGGTAGTCAGGCACTCACCTTAGCCTATGCGCGTATTTTCCAAAAATCTTAATGCAAAATTCCTGTAAAGCACAACACATGAACCTATGTGAAGATTCTAACTCAAGAATGCATGAACTATCTAAATGCAAAGTCCTAAACTATAACTAGAAAGAGATTAAAATAATTGAATTCTAATTAAGTCTCCTAATCTAGTGTGAGATTATAAATAAATTTCTAAATTAATGCCATTACGTAATAAAAATTTAAATGATGATCTAAAATTAGAAACTTTCAAAAAATGGAGATTTTCCAAAATTAGATGTCTCCAAAATAGGGCAATTTTCTAAAAATAGAATATTTCCAAAATTAGATAATAATAAAACTTTCCATAGACAAAAATTCTAAAACCTTCCAAAAATAGATTTATTTTCAAAATTAGAATATTACTAAAATAGATTATATTGATAAGATTAGAAAGAGGCTAAAAGAAGAAACTAGTTGAATTTAACGGATTTCCAAAAATATAAATTTTCTACAAAAAATAGAAACTTCTAAATTCAACAGTGTCTAAGTTTAGCAGAATTTCCAAAATTAGAAAATTTTATGATCTCTTCTATCTTTAAGAAAATTTTAATTTTAGGTAACCTTCTAAAATAGAATTTCTAATTTAAAAAAGTTGCCAAGTTATAAGATTCCAAAAAAAAAATATTTTCTAAACTATAAAATTCAAAACATACACTTTGAATGTTCCCTGGCAACGGAACCAAAAACTTGTTGATGTTCAAATTTTACATTTATAAATCTCACAAGAGCATGAACCATTTATATTATAGCGTTATGAGTGCCAGGTCGATCCCATAAGGAACAAGCAAAATGTATGCAAAAACAAATATAGGATTTTGAATTATTATGATTTTTAGAGAATATAGATCTTAAACTAGTCTAATCCCAAAAAAAAAGCAATTTTATTCTTATGAATAATCTCTAACTTAACAAAACTTTAGTTTCAATAAATAAATCTAGAAATTAAAACATTAGTTAAATCCATTTAAGATAACGACTTAATATAGATTTTATAAATAATCTCACTTCCAAATTTAAGAAAAAAAAAATTAAAGTTCAACTAGATTAAATCTCAAACTAGTTAAAACATCTTTGAGAGGGTGGTTGGAATACAAGAAATAAAATACATGAACAAACAAATAAAAATATATTAAAAAAAATACATTGGAAAATAAATCAAACAAATAAAATACAACATATAAAAAAATAAAGTAAGCAATGGAATTAAATTGACAATTAAAGTAAACGAAATAACAAAATAGTTCATAATTTAAAGGCGGTTTTTGGAAAAGATCATTCATCACCCAAGATAAATAGATAAATATAAGATCTATATCTAAAATTCGCATAAAAATCTGAATTTAAATTCATGCTCATCATCAAAATTAAAATTCATAAACTTTAATTTAAATAACCGAACCTTAGTAACTTAGATTGAACATTTACAACCTAAGTTCTAACTATTTCATGTCCAATTAAACAAACATGTCACGCCCCGACCCGAAGGGTGGCCCGGAACGCGACTGATTTTTTATTTTTTTTGAAAGCTAAGACGACACTCAAGAAGTCTAACTGGGCCGGGTCAACAGTTAGGCCTAAAGGTCACACATGATCTCATCATATGGACTCAAACATATATCATAAGTCCCTCCCAAGAGACACAAACTCAAACATTAATACACATAATTCCAAACATCAAATTATCATTAAAACATCATCAGAGTAACTACGGATACATGGTAGTCTTAATGCATCAAGTTAACACAAATCAAGTACCACACCAGGTACTTTACAAAAACGAACGGTTCCAAGAACTAGAAAGCAAAGATAAGGGTATTCTCCTCAGTGGGAATCCCAAAGCAATGTCGCAGCTTATCCACTCTAAGCTTCAAACAGAGGGTTCTCCTCCTCGGGTTCATCTCTTTAAAGGTGAGTGGGGTGAGCTAACTAGCCTAGTGAAGGAAGTATAAAAGTGCAGTTTAAGTAACACCAGGTTAGCAAATAATCAACAGATGTAATATAATATCTCATGTTTGATAACAAATAAGCATAATATCATCATCATCATTCCACACTTCATTATCTTTTCCATTACTGCTGTCATCTAACGTAACGCCTACATACTACGCTGAGACCATCGTATTAAGTCCCGACACGGTCAAAATACATCCGTACAAGTACATCTCCCGCTCTCACATAGCCGATACTGACACTCCTCAAGTCAGCAACTGTCGACACCCATGGTCCAGTTGACGTAAACCATCTCACACACATGGCCGATATTGGTTCAATAGTCAAGGGCACGTGGAAGCAGTATTACACATCTCATATGATCAACATCATAGCATTCATAATCACCATAACCACTTCTTACAACAGTGCGTCATGTCTAGGCACATGAGTGGGTTCATCAAACTTGAAACCACTCATTGCTCAAGATCCATCTCGTATAACCTGTTTACACTTACTGCAAAGTTAAGTTCCCTCACCATATACCTGTGGTATCGCGGTCTCTGTTCAAAAAGAAAACAAGTGCACAATCAATCATAAGTCACATACATAACATTCATATATATACATAGAAGTAGTATTTCAAAACCATACTTGTTTTCCCAAAAATATCCAAGGTAAATGGAATTGAGTCTCCTACTTGGTTTCTAATAATTTTAAGTTACAATAATCCACAATGGAGTAATAGTAAGGTGCTCAGTCCAAAATTCATATTGTCTTCTGGGCATGACCAGATTGACTTATTGAATTATGTCTAAATTCTCAGGTCACTTCTCGGTTGTCTTCTGGATAGAACCAGATCTGACATTTTGAGTAAGGCCTCGAGGTCACTCAGTGCCCGATAAATATAGCGTCGGCCTGGAAGTGAAATCACTCAGTGCCCGACTAATAGAGCCGGCCTGGAAGTGAATACAATAGTATATACACTATAGTAATAAGAGAAGATAGTTAGTACACATTTTTAATTTATCAAATGGGTACTAACATTACATGCAACATCAACCAATCAAGAGTTCAAGTTTAAAAACTGGGTTCCTCGGAACATGCCTCGGAACTAGTTACTGTGGCTTCGGATCGTCCGAAGGTCGGGTTTCGAATCACTCAAAGGTCATTCCGAACCGATAAAATCCGAAAAATAAGTCTCGGTGGGTCTGCTGTCTCGGAACATGCCGAGTGAGGCTCGGATGCGTCCGAGTAGGGTTCGGTCCTCCCGAACTCTGCTCGGAACATCCGGGCAAGTCTGGGTAGCCTTGGGCGCTTCGGGTCTTCGGGTGAAGCTCGGAACATCCGAGGGGTCCTCTCGGATTGTCCGAAGGGTGTGACCCTCGGACCGTCAGAAGATCGACTCTCGGACTGTCCGAGAGCCGTCTTCCTCCACTGGCAGCAGACAGTGACGGGCAATCCCTATTTGAAATATGAATCAGGAAACAGTAGCTTTCCCGGATTTGGTTTTCACATCTTACCGGTCCAATGGACTCCTCCGGGAGTCCTTTTTCCATAGGGAGTGATCAGGAGTTTTAAAACTCAGCAGGCTGTAGATTTTAAAACGAAACCTACACTGATATAAAGAAAATCGGGTTTTTCCTAAAACTTTAAAATGGTTTTACACACTCAAATCTTGGCCAAATTTGGTGTTTCTTGTTTCTAAACTGACTGAAATTGAAAGAGGAACACAGTGGTTACCTTCACTCGAGTTTCTAGGCTGAAAATTTGACTTTTGAAAATCTTTCCCTCTAAGCTTACTGTGACTAAAAACTGGGCAAACAGAGGCTACGGGAGTGGGAGTTCAGTTTCACAGAGAGCAGCTGAGAGAGGCTGAAAGAGGGAGAAGAGATGACGGTTTGCTGGGAATGAAATCAGATGGAGGAGGGCCACATTTATAAAATAACTAATCAAAGGGTGGCCACTACATGCAGTTGCTGCCGACGTCCCGAACAGTGTAACCACTGTTCGGTCGTTTGGTTGAAAAACAGTCCTTGCAAAATTCTGGTTTTGCAAAAAATCCCCCAAAAGATAAAAATCTGATTTTTAACTGAAATATATGATTTTAAAAGCTCAAAAATTGAATCCAAACTGACAGATAAGTTGGGTTTTAAAAACTCTAATCACCATAAAAATTTGGGGATTTAAAACTTAACAAAAACAATTGATTTAAATAAAAAACACAACTTAACACTATTTACATGTTTTAACTTGTGTTAAATAAAACAATTTAAAAACCTCATTTTTGGGGTTTAAAAGAAAAACTAGACCATACTAAAATGGTCTAACATACTATATTTGTTTCAAAATTTATTTCATCTCCAAAATCATTTAAAAATATTTATTACTCCCTTTCGGGGTTTTGACGGGCAGTTTTAAATACGATTTTATGAAAATAAAATTATTTTAAAATCAGAAATACAATTCCTTGACTAAGAAGAATAATATCATCTAATAATAATCACATAATAACACAATTAATAAAATAATAATAATAAGTGGTAAATTACCATTTTGCCCCTCCCGCTGGACGAGCTGGATCACTGAGCATTCGAGCTCGGATTAGGCCACACTTGGGGTTTTCACAAATCCTTAACCGTAATCTTCGAGATTAACTGGTTTAAGCAAGATTATTAAGCTAAACTATGCCTAATCTGGGTCAGGGTATTACATCCTACTCCCCTAAAAGAAATTTCGTCCCAAAATTTAAAAGAAACTTATACCTTTTTGGCCTGTGAACAAGTCAGGGTACAGCTTTCGAATCGTCGATTCTGGTTCCCACGTTTCGTGTTGCACGTCGCGATGTTGCCACAACACTCGCACTAGAGGAATAGATTTCCTCCTGAGCTCTGAGTCTGGTGTCCTTGAATCTTTACAGGCACTTCTTCAAAAGTTAGGTCCTCTGAGACTTCAATATCTTCAAAACTTAATACATGCGACGGATCGGGCTCGTACTTCCTTAACATAGACATGTGAAATGTATTATTTACTCTCTCCAAAGCTTGAGGAAGATCCAATTGATAGGCCACTTCTCCTATCCTCTTCAAGATCTCAAAGGGTCCAACATATCCAGGTGATAGTTTTCCCTTGTGCTCGAACCTTTGTACTACATGACGTGGTGCCACACATAAGAAAACTCGGTCGCCAACTACAAACTCCATAGGTCTTCGCCTTTTGTCAGCATAACTCTTTTGTCTGCTCCGGGCTGTCTTGAGACATTGTCTGATCACTTCAACTTGTTCTGACGTCTCACACACTAGATCAGGTCCTAGCAGCGTTTTGTCTCCTACCTCTGTCTAACAAAGTGGTGACCTACAAGGTCTGCCATACAGAACCTCGTAAGGTGCTATCTGCACACTGGAGTTATAACTGTTGTTGTAGACAAACTCGATCAAAGCCAAGTGATCTTCCCAACTTCCTTGCATATCCATCACACAAGCTCTTAGCATATCGTCTAAGGTTTGAATGGTTCTCTCTGATTGACCATCCATCTAACGGTGAAAAACAGTGTTGAAGCCCAGCTTAGTCCCCAATTCCTCTTGCAATCCTTGCCAAAATCTTGATACAAACCTAGGATCTCTATCAGATACAATAGATACAGGCACTCCATGCAATCTGATTACCTCCTTCAAATACAATCTACTTAGAGTAGCCAAAGAATCAATCTTTTTGATCTGCAGAAAGTGAGCTGATTTCGTCAATCGATCGACTATTACCCAAATAGCGATGTTCTTCATAAGAGACTACGGGAATCCGGTTACAAAGTCCATCGTGATATGCTCCCATTTCCATTCAGCCACTTCTAAAGGTTGCATCTTTCCACCAGGTCGTTAATGTTCCCCCTTTACTTGTTGACAAGTTAGGCACTTAGATACAAAATCCACTACCACTCGCTTCATACCTTTCCACCAAAACAGTCGCCGTAAGTCATGATACATCTTCGTATCATCAGGATGCACCGCAAAGGGAGAACGATGAAAGTGATCAAGTACCTTTCTCCTGCACTCGTCCGTCTTTGGTACAAAAAGTCTATCTTTGAACGTCAGACCTCTGTTCGCCTTGATCTTCCAATCTTCTAGAGTAGCTCCTCCTGAAAGCTATGTCGCCAACTCCTTTGCTTCTAGATCATTCTGTTGTCCTTCCAACACCAATCTAATTACTTCGGGTTGTAGAACCAAACTATGGATTCTCTCTAACCTGCTTCCTTCGATCAGCTCCAGATCATACTCGGACAGAACTTCCAACATCTTCCACGTTGCTAAGATGTCATCCTCTCCATGTTGCTGTGAGACTTCCTGCTCAAGGCATCGGCCACTACGTTGGCCTTTCCTGGGTGATAGGAGAGATTGAAGTCGTAATTCCCAAGTACTCCATCCATCTTCGCTGCCTCATATTCAAGTCTTTCTGAGTGAAGATATACTTGAGACTATGGTGATCAGAAAACACATTGAACTTCTCACCATACAAGTAATGTCTCCACAATTTTAATGAGAATACAACGACTGCTAACTCCAAATCATGAGTCGGGTAGTTCTGCTCATGTACCTTCAATTGCTTGGAACCATAAGCTACTACCTTCCCCTCTTGCATAAACACACAACCCAAACCAAACTTGGACGCATTACAATACACATCGTAACCTCATCCTTGCTCGGGTGTTCTCAAAATTGGAAACGTAGTTAACTTCTCCTTCAGCTCCTGGAATGCTCTCTCAGAAGCTTCGCTCCACTCGAACTTAACGTTGTTCCTCGTCAGCCGAGTCATCGGCACCGCGATCTGAGAGAAGTGTGGGATAAACTTTTGGTAATATCCTGCTAATCCCAGAAAGTTTCTAATCTCGAACACGTTCTTGGGAATTTCCCAAGTCTTCACTGTTTCTACTTTTGCTGGATCTACCGAGATCCCTCCTTGAGGTACCACATGTCCCAGAAACTGCACTTGAGTCAACCAAAACTCGCAGTTGCTCAGCTTAGCGAACAACTGATGCCCTCGAAGAGTCTGAAGAGCAATGCGTAGGTGATGCTCGTGCTCCTCCTCTGACGACGAAAAGATCAAGTTATCGTCTATGAAGACTATCACAAACTCTCGCAGGTCCGACAGAAACACGCAATTCATCAAATCCATAAACATGGCTGGCGCGTTCGTCAAACCGAAAGGCATCACCACAAACTCATACAAACCATACTACGTCCAGAAAGCAGTCTTAGGAATGTCTTCCTTTCGAATCCGCAACTGATGGTAACCTGACCTTAGATCGATTTTCGAAAAACATCTCGATCCCCTCAAAAGATCAAAGAGGTCTTCTATTTTAGGGAACGGATACTTATTTTTAATAGTCACCTGATTAAGCCTCTGGTAATCTATACACATCCTCATCGATCCATCCTTCTTTTTCACAAAGAGAGCGGGTGCGCCCCATGGTGAGTTGCTCTGATGGATAAAACCAAGTCTAAGAAGCTCATCTACTTGCGTAGCTAACTCTCTCTGTTCAGCCGGCGCCATCCGATAAGGTGCCATGGAAATTGGAGATGTTTCTGGTTGTAGGTCTATAACAAACTCTATCTCTCGGCGTGGAGGTAGCCCAGCCAACTGGTCAGGAAACACATCCATAAACTCACACACCACTCGCATCTTCCCAACCCATGGTCGCCACCACACTACCAGGATACGCCCTAAGGCCAGATAAAGAGACTCTCATTTTCTCATAGGGTACCAACTTCTTCGAAAACCTCTCATTGGTTGAGGAGACCCCACAGATTCTCTTCTGAGATCAATCGATCAGAACCTCAAAAACTGACAATCAATCCATGCCAAGGATGATGTCAAAGTCCGTCATTTCCAACACAAAAAAATCATAGGACAACTCTACGCCGCTAATCTTCAAAATACAAGATCTACACCTCTGGTTTACCAAGGCCTTCTTACCCAAGGGTGATACTACCATTAGCGGGTTAACTACTTCTACCGGTTTCAAACCCAATCTATCACAACAAGTTCTACAAATAAAGGAATGCGAAGCACTGATATCAAAAAGCACTCGAGCCAAAAGACTGAAAGATTAAGGGTACCTTCCATCACCGTATTCTCCATCGGCTCTTCCTTCTGAGTCCCAATCGTGTAGACTCTCCCCTGAGGACGTCCTTGTCCTCTCCCCTGACTGTTCCGAGGTGGTCCGTTCCTTTGTGCCACCGAGCCTCTAGAGGTTTACTGAGAACCACGACCAACAGATGGTTGCGCCACTGAAAAAGAAGCTCCTGCGCCTTGCAGAGGTGCAGCTTTACCGAGATAGGGGCAGTCCTTGAACAAGTGCCCGGTCTGCTTGCAATGGTAGCACGCCTTCTCTCCTCCTGATGGGCAAAACTTGGAAGTATGCCCAGGCTGGTTGCAGGTGTAGCACACGAATTATCGGGAGTCAGACCGACTCGACTGTCCTGTGCTAGGCTGGCTCTTCTTGAAGAAAGGCCTTTTCTGGTTGAGTTTGGTCTTCTTGTTGGAAAAAGGTTTCTAAAAGTTGTAGGCGCTCCGGTTGATGGTATCTACTGCTTCCACCTTCGAAGCTCGATCAATAATCTCCTCCAAGGTGTCGAAGATTAAGCCGGCCACTTGCCTTTACAGAAACGGTCAGAGTCCATTCTCAAAATGCTGAATCTTCTCCTCTTCGTTCGCCGCTATCCATGGCACGAACTGCATCAGGTCGATGAAACACATGGCATATTGTGCCACCGAATCGGAACCTTACTAGATGTTGAGGAATTCCCTCTTCCTCGCTTCTTATACGGTCTTCGAAAAGTAACAGGTCAAAAAGGCTGCAGAAAACTCTTCCCGTCATTGGCTCGTGGTTACGAACCAAGTTCTTCGCTTCCCACCACTCATAAGCGTTTCCTTCCAACTGGTACGCCACCAAGGTTACTCTCAAGTCATCGGCAGTGGTTAGGGTGTTAAGGATCCAGCTAATTTAGGTTAGCCAATTCCTTGCTGCACTAGGGTCCTCTGTCCCCAAGAAACTTGTCGGGTTCAGTCGCTTGAACTCTTTTAGAGCCGAGGTGGCTCTCTCCTCTTGCGTACGGATAAGAGGGCGTCGAATATTTTCAGCTATTTGCTGAAATGCTTCCCTCGTTGCGCGAATGGCCTCGTTGAGTAAATCGCGGGTGAAAGACCAGTCCTCCTCTCGCGGCAGTTGGTTCGTGAGCGTTAGGTTTTGACATCTATTATTTACACTTGTAAATATCACTTACCCAATTTAAGAAACTTGTTAAGACAAATCACACAAGTTTGCAAAATTAGTAATCATCCAAATTTGCATTACAATTACAAGGGTTACCAGGGTTTGAAAACCCTTCAAAACAACAAAACAATACTCAACCCTTATAAAAACAATCTCCCCTAATCCCCGACACACTTAATCTAATCTTCCGAAGAAGACCCTGCATCATCACCAAAATAAAAGAAGTTGTCAGGGCAAGTCGCCAACTTGTGCCCGAACACTCCACAGGTCAACCAGGGTATGATCCCGTGTCCCCCAACATAGGGACAATTAGTCCTTGCACTCCCATGCCCGCGAAGTCCGCAAACAGGGCAGATGACATCAATAGGGTAGGGGCAATAAGTACAGTTGTGCCCCTCCTGATTGTAGAATTCGCACATATAGTCCGTCCAGTCGTCCAAAGTCGGAGTAGCCGGAGTATACTCAGGCGAGCCTATCTCCCCTACAGACTCTTCTAGGTTTGGGATATCTCCCACATCGTCTTCTGGAACAACCCCAACATGGTACTTAGGCGAAGCTACTTCCATGTCCTCATTAGGTACAACTTCATTGACGAAGTTTGGAACACTGGAATCATCTGAAGAAACCAGATCTATCGGACAGCTAGGAGCCCTCTATCCCACAACTCGGTGCACTCTACATTGCTTCACATATCTGTATCACAAAATAGGAAAATGTCAAAAATAATTGCAGGTCTAAGCCAAAAACAAGTCTAACTAGGTTGTAACCCATCACAGTCCTAGAGTTTGAGCCGAAGTTCTGATACCAAATTGTCACGCCCCGACCCGAAGGGTGGGCCCGAAACGCGACTGATTTTTTTTTTTGAAAGCTGAGACGACACTCAAGAAGTCTAACTGGGCCGGATCAACAGTTAGACCCAAAGGTCACACATGATCTCATCATATGGACTCAAACATATACCATAAGTCCCTCCCAAGAGACACAAGCTCAAACATCAATACACATAATTCCAAATATCGAATTATCATTAAAACATCATCAGAATAACTACGGATAGATGGTAGTCTTAATACATCAAGTTAATACAAATCAAGTACACACCCGGTACTTTACAAAAACGAATGGTTCCAAAACAAGAAAGCAAAGATAAGGGTATTCCCCTCACTGGGAATCCCAAAGCAACGTCGCAGCTTATCCACTCTAAGCTTCAAACAGAAGGTTCTCCCCCTCGAGTTCATCTTCTGAAAGGTGATGGGGTGAGCTAACTAGCCTAGTGAAGGAAGTATAAAAGTGCAGTTTAAGTAACATCAGGTTAGCAAATAATTAACGGTTGTAATATAATATCTCATGCTTGATAACAAATAAACATAATATCATCATCATCATTCCACACTTCATCATCTTTTCCATTACGGCTGTCATCCAACGTAAAGCCTACATACTCCACTGAGACCATCGTATTAAGTCCCGACACGGTCAAAATACATCCTTTCAAGTACATCTCCCACTCTCACATAGCCGATACTGACACTCCTCAAGTCAGCAACTGTCGACACCCATGGTCCAGTAGACGTAAACCATCTCACACACACATGGTCGATATTGATTCAATAGTAAAGGGCACGTGTAAGCAGTATTACATATCTCATATGATCAACATCATAGCATTCATAATCAGCATAAACACTTCTTACAACAGTGCATCATATCTAGGCACATGAGTGGGTTCATCAAACTTGAAACCACTCATTGCTCAAGATCCATCTCATATAACCTGTTTACACTTACTGCAAAGTTAAGTTCCCTCACCGTATACCTGTGGTATCGCGGTTTCTGTTCAACAAGCAAAGAAGTGCACAATCAATCATAAGTCACATACATTGCATTCATATGTATACATACAAGTAGTATTTCAAAACCATACTTGTTTTTCCAAAAATATCCAAGGTAAATGGAATTGGGTCTCCTACTTGGTTTGTAACAATTTTAAGTTACAATAATCCACAATGGAGTAATAGTAAGGTGCTCAGTCCAAAACTGATATTGTCTTCTGGGCATGACCAGGTTGACTTATTGAGTTAGATCTAAATTCTCAGGTCACTTCTCGGTTGCCTTCTGGATAGGACAAGATCTGACATTTTGAGTAGGGCCTCGAGGTCACTCAGTGCCTGACAAATATATCGTCGGCCTGGAAGTGAAATCACTAAGTGCCTGACCAATAGAGTCGGCCTGGAAGTGAAAACAATAGTATATACACTATACTAATAAGAGAAGAGGGTTAGTACACATTTTTAATTTATCAAATGGGTACTAACATTACATGCAACATGAACCAATCAAGAGTTCAAGTTTAAAAACTGGGTTCCTCGGAACATGCCTCGGAACCAGGTACTGTGGCTTCCGATCATCCGAACCACTGCCTAAACTAGTCACTGACTTCGGACCTTGGATCTAACTTCGGATCGTCCGAAGGTTGGGTCTCGGATCATTCGAAGGTCTTTCCGAACCGATAAAATCAGAAAAACAAGTCTCGGTGGGTCTGGTGTCTCGGATCATGCCGAGTGAGGCTCGGATCGTCCGAGTAGGGTTCGGTCCTTCGAACTCGACTCGGAACATCCGGGAGAGTCTGGATAGCCTCGGACGCTTCAGGGCTTCGGGTGAAGTTCGAAACGTCTGAGGGGTCCTCTCGGACCTTACAAAGGGTGTGACCCTTGGACCGTCTGAAGATCGACTCTCAGACCGTCCGAGAGCCGTCTTCCTCCACTGTCTGTAACATCAGACAGTGACGGGCAGTCCCTGTTTGAAATACGAATCAGGAAACAGTGGCTTTCCTGGATTTAGTTTTCATATCTAACCGGTCTGATGGACTCCTCCGGGAGTCCTCTTTCCATAGGGAGTGATCAGGAGTTTTAAAACTCAGCAGGCCAGTAGATTTTAAAACAAAACCTACACCGATACAAAGAAAATCGGGTTTTTCCTAAAACTTTAAAATGGTTTTACACACTCAAATCTTGGCCAAATTTGGTTTTTCTTGATTCTAAACTGACTGAAATTGAAAGAGGAACACAATGGTTACCTTCACTCAAGTTCCTGGGCTGAAAATCTGACTTTTGAAAATCTTTTCCTCTAAGCTTACAGTAACTAAAAACTGGGCAAACAGAGGCTACGGGAAAGGGAGTTCGGCTTCACAGAGAGTAGCTGAGAGAGGCTGAGAGAGGGAGAAGAGATGAAGGTTTGCTAGGAATGAAATCAGATGGAGGAGGGCCACATTTATAGGAAAACTAATCAAAGGGTGGACACTGCATGCCGCTGCATGCATTTGCTGCTGACGTCCCGAACAGTGTAACCACTGTTCGGTTGTTTGGTTGCAAAACAGTCCCTTCAAAATTCTGGTTTTGCAAAAGGGGCCCCAAAAGATAAAAATCTGATTTTTAACTAAAACATAAAATTTTAGAAGCTCAAGAATTGAATCCAACCTGACAGATAAGTTGGGTTTTAAAAACTCTAATCACCATAAAAAATTGGGATTTAAAACTTAACAAAAACAATTGATTTAAATAAAAAACACAACTTAACACTATTTACATGTTTTAACTTGTGTTAAATAAAACAATTTAAAAACCTCATTTTTGGGGTTTGAAAGTATAAACTAGACCATACTAAAATGGTCTAACATACTATACTTGTTTCAAAATTTATTTCATCTCCAAAATCATTTAAAAATATTTATTACTCCCTTTCGGGGTTTTGACTAGCAGTTTTAAATACGATTTTCTGAAAATAAAATTATTTTAAAATCAGAAATACAATTCCTTGACTAAGGGAAATTATATCAACAAAAAATAATCACATAATAATACAATTAATAAAATAATAATAATAAGTGTAAATTGCCATTTTGTCCCTCCAGCTGGACGAGCTGGATCACTGAGCATTCGAGCTCAAATTGGGCCACTCTTGGGTTTTTCACAAAGCCCTAACCTTAATCTTCGAGATTAACCGGTCTAAACAAGATTATTAAACTAAACTACGCTTAATCTGGGTCAGGGTATTACAAAACAAATATTACAAACTTAAAATTAAATCAAAACAATCATAAAAGAAATCTGAAAATTGGATGTTTCAGGGTTCGAAAGGAATATCTCACATTTATTTCATGAAAGAATTAAAGTACAAAAAATTGAGAAAATAAACAAAAGAAAGACAAATAAAAAATAAAAATAACAATTGATTGCTCACTTGTAAAATTCGAATGATGCTCCTTGTCTTCTTGTTTTCTTCTCCAATCTTAGGTCCTCTTGAACTCTTGATCAAATTCTATTTTTACATTGGGTCAATGGGGTATTTCTAGAACTTGGGATTGGTATGAAAGGTGGAGATTAAATTTTGTTTTAAGTTAACGCGTGAAAGGCTAAGATTGCATCTAACTAACGGTGGAAGGATGAGATTTAAGATGAGAAATTAGGGCTCCAATAGTGTATACACGAATTTAGGAGAGGGTGGCTTGGGATCCAAGCTAGAGATATGCACATGATGGAGAGGATTTTGGGATTTTTATAAAATATAGGACATTGCCGAATTTTACATGTGTGTTTTAGGGTTTATGTAATGCATGATATGGATGATTGGCATTGAAAGTTAGAATGCATGGATGGGTGAGAATAATGGGATGAAATGGAATTAATAAAATTGGAATGAATCTAAAAGATATGGAAAAGAAATCATGTATGACATGTGTGGATTATGGATTATGAATCTAG
The DNA here is from genome assembly GCA_022113865.1 of Chimonanthus praecox. Taxonomy (NCBI): domain Eukaryota; kingdom Viridiplantae; phylum Streptophyta; class Magnoliopsida; order Laurales; family Calycanthaceae; genus Chimonanthus; species Chimonanthus praecox. The sequence continues at coordinate 20,147,912 of CM039087.1, read as the reverse complement.
ATGGAATTTTGGATTAATGCATGGAGAAATTTTTGTGCAAAAATCCTATATGATAAGGAGAGGTTAAAGGAAGAGGTGTTAATGATGTGTAAAATTCGAATGGGATAAGGGAAAATCGTGTGAGGTGGCTTGGATTGGCTTGGGAGGGAAGTTAACCTAGATCTAGGGTTTTATGGGATGAATGGCAATGATTTCATGGATTTAAAATCTAATGGCTCTAAAATTGAATGGATGAGATGAATGATGAAAATGATGAGATGACGTATGGAAAATTAAGATTCTAGGGTTAATCTAAATGATAGACGAAATGGATGGCCTAGATCTAAGACTATTAATGCATGTATTGGATTTGGTAGGTGGTTCTAGGGTTTCCTAAGCTTATGAAATGAGATGAATGGTTTGGATTTAATGCATGAATTGGAGGGTTAAGATTGCATCGGTGATGGGTGTGTGAATGAACTAGGCTTTAGGGTTTGTGTGGACTTAGGGTTTGTATAGCAAAATTTGAATATGGATCATGGAGTAATTGGACCTTGGACTTGATTTTGGGCTTGGACTACTGGACTTCACATTGGCCTACTGAACTTGGACATTGGCCTGACCCATTGTGCGCATGAACTCATAGCCTGGCCCAATGCTTGAGAAAGCTTGGCTCAATTAACTGGACCTCTGGCCCATGGACTTGAGAGGCAAACTCTTGTTTTCTTCAGGCCTCTCTAATTGCAGATTCTTTTTTTCAGAATTAAATAATTAACATCCACCTAAAATCTAAAATATTTAATTAATTTAGACATTCTTGCAATAATCCACTAGTTTATGAATGTTTCCTGTATTTCCCAAATTTTATCTACAAAACTAGAAAATTGCATTAACCGCATATTTTATTTACAAAATCAAGACTAACTAGTCTAAAATTGGACGACAAAAATCTAATTTTTCTAGACTCAACTTGTTTCAGTGCAATTTTGATTTATCTACCAAACCCAAAAAAATTATGGAAATTTTGAAGAAGATATATCTAAAAATCCGTTACTAGAAGTATGCAAGACCTTAGGGGGGGGGGGGGGGGGGGGGGGGTGATTAGGTCTGATCCGATTTTATTTTCCTTTTTAAAAGTTTATTAATTTAACAATATTTGCAGCGGAATAAACGTGTGTGCAAGTGATAAACAAATGAATCAAACCATTAAAGCAAATCACACATGCACAACGATATATAGTGGTTCGGATCACCTGAACCTACATCCACTGTTGGACTCACCCTCTCTAGGGCTATCCCAAATCCACTATGTATGGGAGTCACACCCAAACATTACAACCTAGTTTTGAAGAGTCAACCGCCCTGGTCTATTCATTGACACCTATTTTTTAAGGTGGTTCAATCACACTGATCTAATCCATGGTATAATGATAAACAAAGTAAACATTGAACACTTGCCTTCGGCCTTAACAATTCTTCAAAATGAGTGTTCTTCTTGTAGAAGTCTCTGCGCCTTCTTCCTTTAGATCAAGTCCATCTTTTGATGAGTATTAGCATAACGGAATATGGGTTCTAGGACAAGGGTTTTACTGTTTTTGGATCCTACAGGAATGTCCTCATCTTCACAATTAAATAAGCATTGAATGCTTAAACTCTTCCTTTAAAGGATGATGAAAGTGAGAAGATTAGGGAAGGAAAAGTCTCTAGAGAATGCCTATGTTTTTCTAATTTATCAGTTGTATCTTAAACCAAGGCTTAACCATGTATTTATAGAGTTTCTACCCAACAGTTCAGTCTCGAGGCCTCTGGGATTTCGTCGAGGCCTCGAGCTTATATATGGAAATACAACACACTTCAATTTGAAATTTCAAACTTTAATCTTACTTACTGATATTTAGGCAGAGACCATCTCATTGATTCGCCACATGTCCATGATTGGCAATCAGATTATTCAGTTAACTAATCATGTGATAGCAAAAAAGTTTCCACAATTTTATTTTTTATTTTTTAAATCAAGAGGAGCCTCTTGAAATTTTCCCGATTTGTAAGATTGTCAATCACTTGAGTAGACTTCTGGAATTTCCAGATTTGCATCTGATTGCAAATCAAAAAGAGACTTTTATCCCTTATTAGATTGAGAAGCCTTATCAAGGTTTCCAATTATAACCATGATTGGCAATTACGATGAAGGCATAAGATGTTTCGGAATCATGATGAGCCTTTCCCCCTTTTTTAGATTTTCCTTACCATATTTTGTAAGATAATTGGTCAAAGGACAGATGGCCCTGAGATCACACGCTGAAGTCCAATTGTCATAATTTTCACTCAGTTATGGACAGTCTTTGAGGCCTCGACAAAATGCTTGAGGCTAAACATTTTTCAGATTTCTAATTTATTAACTATTGATTTCTAGGATGTTTAGGCTTGACCTAAGGTCCACTATAGTCCACGTACTTTTGTGTCAATCACATGTTCGGTGTAGACTCTTCTATGCATAGTAGATCTTCTTATATCTTCACATTCTTCCAAAGCAAGGTCCAATACCCATGATCAAACCGAGGCCCTAACAATATCTAGTAGTTACATTTCCAGAAAGGCTGTCATGACCTAATCTGACTTGACCCAACAAGATATTTTCTGCTTTGGGCCCCACTTGGGCCCTCACTGTTTAGTGTTGGGCCTGGCCCACCTGGCCAAGCCTAAAAGACCTCTTGTTGGATGAGGTTTCTCCCCTCACTTATAAACACCCTATCCCCAGGCTAACTGGGCGATGTGGGACCTTTTCCCACACACCCCAGCTCGAGTTGGTGTTACAATCGACCCTCCTTTAGACCAGAGTTGTCCTCGGATCTGTCACATACACTGATAGGGGGTCTACATAGGCAACACAACACAGAGGTGGAGACCCCACAAAGGTCAAGAGTGGAACCGTGCTCTAATACCAATTGTTACAACCCGACCTGACCGGACTTAACCCAATG